>QLTV01000770.1:3771059-3877310 GCA_003457575.1 Thermophis baileyi | reverse complement strand
ATATGTTCTCTATGTTCTAGATTGGGTGCTTCACAGCAGAAGCAATACAGCTGGCTGGACCACACATGCATTAAATTCAGGGCTTGTATGATGAAGCTGCATCATTGTCCCATCCTGTATCTTTCCCCCCCAGGAAGAAACAAGAAGTAGCCAACACTGCAGCACCTATAAAAGGTTTTGGGGAACTCCAGGGAGTATCAGCTGATCACAGAAGTGTTACTTAATACCCTTTATAATGAAAATGTTTTTAATCTTGTCCTTCTTCCTGAAGGGAAGATGTTAATCCCATCCCTAGATGGGTGATTGATGAGTTTCCCTGCCCTAATCCTGTCAGTTTCTGTTGTTTATTGACTTGATTCAGCGTGTATCGGCTGCATTCCAGCTGCAACTGTTAAGTGGAGCTATTAACTGAAGGGAGAGAGAGAGAAAAAATCTCTCTTGCACTTTGTTTTTAATCGGTTCTCCAAACTGCCTAAGCAATTTACTAACGGTTCGGGCGAACCGGTGAGAACCGGCTGCATTTCACCTGTGAATTGAAATCATGATTAGGAGTTGAAATTAATTATGCTTTAGAGTGTGCTTTTTTTTCCCTTCCATTTTGCTAGCAAAGTCAAATGAAGTTTGTTATTTTAGAGTGGTTTTTAAAAGTAACTACAGTCATTTAAAAAATCTAGTTGCTGGGGTGGCGCAGTGGTTAGAGTACAGTACTGCAGGCTACTTCTGCTGACTGCCAACTGCCTGCAATTTGGCAGTTCAAATCTCACCAGGCTCAAGGTTGACTCAGCCTTCCATCCTTCTGAGGTGGGTAAAATGAGGACCCAGATTGTTGGGGACAATATGCTAACTCTGTAAACCGCTTAGAGAGGGCTGTAAAGCATTATAAAGTGGTATATAAGTGCTATTGCAGTGGTGGATTTCAATTTTTTTACTACCGGTTCTGTGGGCGTGGCTTGTTTGGTGGGCGTGGCTTGGTCATGTGACTGGTGGGATTCAAAATTTTTTACTACCAGTTCTGTGGGTGTGGCTTGGTGGGCATGGCAGGGGAAGGATACTGTAAAATCTCCATTCCCACCCCACTCCAGGGGAAGGTTACTGCAAAATCCCCATTTCCTCCCGATCAGCTGGGACTCGGGAGGCAGAGAATAGATGGGGGCGGGGCCAATCAGAGGTGGTATTTACTGATTCTCCAAACTACTCAAAATTTCCACTACCGGTTCTCCAGAACTGGTCAGAACCTGCTGAAACCCACCTCTGTGCTATTGCTATTGCTATTTATTTATTTTATTTTATTTATTTATACCACAGAACCCAAAATTAATTATTTACAATATCTTTTGCATTATTTTAGATTACTATGGCATTTACGGTTCCAATTACATGAAAATAGATGTTTTGATTATTTTAGCATATTATTATTATATTATTTAGTTTATTTCTCAAACATGAATATTGCAATGCTTTGTATGTGAATGATTTTGAAAAAGAGTATTTCAGATATTCAGTTAGTTGAAGATACATCAGTGAAGATGGATAATATTTGAATTAAAGTCTTAACTGGGTTCTAATCAGTTTTTGGGCACAATTTAATAAACTTATGAAGATTTAGGTAGCTTGTACTATGCCATCTAAAAAATTTCCCTGTATCACTGTGAACCTGTCTGTTTTTAAAAAAAATATTGAGATGAGGATTAATAATGGAATTTAATCGAGACGGTTGACTGGTTCCAATGAAATATTTTGTTCTACCTATTCTGGATGGAGAATTCTGAAAATTTTAATTAAAATGTATGTTATGAAATATCTAAATATGGTAGTCCACATTTATCAATAATGATTGGGCCAGGACCACCCTCATTCAGTAATAATAAGGCATAAAGTATTGTGACCATGCTGAATAACGACAGCAGTTCTGGTAAACAATTTAATTTTTATGCTATCTTTTATGTGCTGCTAATAGGGAAGTTTGCTGATTTTATATATAATTCATAGTAGCTGTTCTCAAAAAAAATGAGCAAAGCCAACTGCAATCATTTTTTTAGTGCTCAACAGTCTGGTTTCAAAACAGCTCTTGAATACCCTTATCTCAATAAGCTCTGAACTAAAACATTGCTAAAACACTTATTAGTTCATAAACTTTCACAATTACTATGATTAATTGCTTGCTTTGTTCTCCTGATGATGGTAGGGCATGGCCTGTGTTGGCCGTACTAAGGAATGCACTATTGTTCCTTCTAACCATTATGGACCTATACCTGGTGTTCCTGTTGGAGCAACATGGAAATTTAGAGTGCAGGTATGTAGATATATTTTCTATATATTGGTTTCTACTCTTGTTTCACCATTGTTGCATTTGCATGAGTGCATAAATCATTACTTGGGTTTTTAATGTCGTATTTGAGGCCAGTTAGTTTTTATGTTGTACTAGTAGCTGCTTTTGAATTTTTCCCATTGTCATGCGGATTTATTGACAGGATCCCATCAGTATATTAGTATAACATAACCTTTTCTGATGCTGGGTTAATATCTTTATTGTAAGATAAATCTTTTGTCTTGGATAATTGCCAAAAATAAATTTACTGCTCTATGGACTCAGGTTTTAAATGTACCTTTTTTAAAATGTCAGCATTATAATATATGACAAAATATTTTTGAAACTGGGAAGTGTTTTGAGTACAATTCAATAGCTTTTGAGTACATTATTTCAGGAAAACAAGATTAAAGTATTTTAATTAGATGCACTATTTTACATATTCTATTAAAAATAGGAACATATTTTAAACTTGTTTATTTTAAAGGTGAGTGAAGCAGGTGTTCATAGACCTCATGTTGGTGGAATCCATGGACGTAGTAACGATGGAGCGTACTCCCTTGTATTGGCTGGAGGATTTGAAGATGAAGTTGTAAGTTCTATATTCTGATTAGTTTATGTATTGATGCTGTATTGGATTGTTTTATCTCATCCTATGTAAGGATATAAACATGCTTGTAAAAATGTTTTTTACTGTTTAAAATGGATATATTTTTGTGTTAGCAAAATGTCAGTGGGTCCCAGTATTGAGCTATACTGAGATTCTGACTGGAGGAGAGAAAAATTATATAGAGGTTTATTAATCTGACAGCTCAAATGATTCACCTTCACCAGCCAGATCAGAATTGATGTTTAGCCAGAGGCAGGACATGGTATTTCTTTCTATTGCTAGGAGTTGTTTTTGGCAACAGAGATTAGTATTGGAGACTTAGAATGAAGCTGTAGTTATGTTGTCCGACTATAGAAAGAAAGATAGAATATGAGCAATAATTGTAAAAATGTAAAGCAAAGTTTGAATATCTAGGTAGTTAATGTTGGAAGAGAAATTAAAGGAAGCAGGAAAGGGCACTACTGTACAGAATACTTCTTTTTACAATGTATTCTTTATTACACAAGATATTCTATTTTTTATTTCTGACCTTTGTACAGGGCTTATGCAATAATTGTAACAATAGAGGGAAAACATTTAAAAAGGAAGGCGGTTCGGTGATTTTGGGCCAATCATACTCTCTCAGTCCAATGTACTTTGCAGTGCTGTTTTGTGAAGAAAATGGGAGGAGGGAATATTTTATTTAGCAGGGGTCTCTAACCTTGGTAACTTTAAGACCTGTGGACTTCAACTACTAGAATTCTTCAACCAGTATGGCTGGCTAGGGAATTCTGGGAGTTGACGTCCACAGGTCTTAAAGTTGCCAGGGTTGAAGATAGCACTTTGAGCTGCACAAAATAAAGATGGGAAATGTATCTAGCAAATGAAAAAAAAAAAAGGTATTTCAACAGTGCAACCAAACATACATTCATATAATTTTATTAGAGTATTTACTAGCATTTTGGCTTTCATAAGTTGCTTATGAAATGTTATAAAACATTTCTATTTACTAGATAATTTATTAACAGATTTTTATTGTGTAAATCCAGATTATCAACTGCTACAACGTTTGGTTGGTTTAGTCAGGTACACCTGATAGCATTGAATTGGTGCTAACTGGCATGCTTTGATATTTAATTAATGCTTCTTTTTATTTATTATCCATGGTTCATGTTTGTATACAAAGTAGCTCAAGAAGATATAATGTACTTGTGTGTTTTGCCCTATTTCTTCAGGCCTACAATTTTGTGATTAATACAGACAGTATACTAGTAATGTTACAGATTCCTTTTAATTTATTGGTATCGTTTGCCATTAAATGCTAATTAGTTATTACGGAGATGATGCGAAAGTAAAATGCAATGTTACTGAATAGCTGATGCCAAAAATCAGAATACTTCAAAGGAAAAGAAAGGTGCATAAGCCTTCAAATATTTCTCTTTATTTCCCAAAACAACCACAGAAGAATAGTAGCTCTCAAACAGATTTAATTCATGCTCACCACCCTTGAACCAGTTAAACTTTTAAGTCATGCTGAGTGCTTCATTAAATTATTTTGGAAGGGAGGGTAGTTTACATATTGTGGAAAGGGTATAGCCAGGGAGAGAAAGATTAGTAATTTATCATATCTGTGAGGTCCAAATTCACTCAAAACAATTCAACTCTATTTAAAATTGTTCAAACTCACCCTTTGCTAATACCCCATTTCCCCGAAAATACGACTTACCCCCAAAACAAGACCTAGCCCGATTTTCACGCATGTGCCTAATATAAGCCCTACCCAAAAATAAGCCCTAGTTAAGCCCGCCCACCATCTGGTTGTATGAGGTGAGGTGAGGCGCATGCGTAAAAATCAAGCTGGGGTGGGGTGGTGGGGGTTGGAGCTGCCCCATGGGCCCCGCACCTACTTACATTAGGACCACCGCGGCTAGGCCTCCCACACCCCGACACCCTGTCGTGCTGCTGCCCAACTTCTGCCGCATGGCTCGTCGCGCAGCCTGTGCAAGCTGTCTCCGAGCTGTAAAGCTGATTAAAACAGTTTTAACTTCTGGAGGATTCCCCCCCCCACACCCCCAGGAAATAATGTTTTAAAAAGCTATCATCAGCTATCCTTTTTCTTTTGGCTAAACTCCTCTAAATGTACTCCAACCATTTCCACTTGACTGCACGTCCTTTCACTCTTGCTTCCCTTCTGAGAAGGCAGAAAAGAATGCGAACCAAGTATGCATATGGTATGCCGCTGCTCGTGGCAGGAGGCTGTGTGGCATGTTGTGCCACTACTCGTGCAAGCATTGACACCGGCATGACGTGCCACGTGGCGTCCTTGGCTCCAGGATGGATTTGATTTAAATCAACTCGATTTAAATCATAATTTTTAAAGAGCAACTGTCATCTCTGTCCTGCAGCGGCTCCTCCTCTGATCCACTGTTGACTCACCGACAGTCCCAATATTGCAGAATATACAGCCTCATGCTACATAACTAAATTATTAATGTATCTTAAATAGAAAACTATCTTTAGACAGATTTTTACTCCAAAAGCATTTTATTAAAATAAATTTGATAAAAATAAAAAAAAATCCGATTTAAATTTTAAAAAATCCGATTAAAAAAAATTGATTTTTATCCACCCTGCTTGGCTCGCATTCTTTTCTGACTTCTCAGAAGGGACGCAAGAGTGAAAGAAAGTATTGTCAAGTAGAAATGGTTGGAGTGCACTTATAGGAGCTTAGCCAAAAGGAAAAGGATAGCTGATTATAGCTTTTTAAAACATTATTTCCTCCCCCACCCAAAAAAATCCTCCAGAAGTTAAAACTCTTTTAATCAGCTGAAAAACAGCTCGGAGACAGCTTTACAGCTCGGAGACAGCTTGCACAGGCTGCGCGATGAGCCATGCGGTGTCTGGTTGCGAGCGGCCACAGAAGAAGTCGGGCACCCAGCGCGACAGGTGTTGGGTTGTGGGAGGCATGGCTGCAGTGGTCCTAAGGTAAGCGGGTAAGGCATTTCCCGAAAATAAGACCTGGTGCTTATTTTGGGGTCCAAAAGGAAATAAGACAGGGTCTTATTTTCGGGGAAACACGGTAGTAGACTAAGATATTAATAAAAGTAATTACATCCATATGTATATAATGCAGTACAACTTCAAGAATTGTAATAAAACAAAAAGCCAGTCATATACCTACAGATACACAAAACCAGAATAGTGGACATTGTTAATGCAAACTGCTAGAAAATATTGAACTTTAAAAAAAAGAGATAATATGTAAATATGCCAAAATATATCAAGTACAGTAGTTGAACTTTTTTATAATAACAAACACAATAAAATATTTAGGCAGTTTATAGACGTATTCACTATTTTTTAAAGTATAGATGGAAAAGGTGCATTGATATATGTTGATGTCCTCCCCCCCCCCCCCAGTTAATGATGTTCTTGGAAAGTTTTTGCAGGTCTTTTAATCCTGAAATTTGAGGATAATATACTTGACCTGAGAGAGGCATTCCCTATATCTTGGCATGTAGAAATCTGTTATTAGATCCAGCTCTTCGCCACTAATTCAAATTTGCTGCATTCACATCTATCCTGGATATAGAACAGATATAATGGGAGAGTATGGAATGTGAAGATTTGGGTTGAAAAATCCTTCAATTTATGCTCAGAATGAGAATGTCATCAGTATTCTGTTCTCCTCTTGCAGCCCATGTAAATTGGCCCTTCTAAAACACTGCCTACTGAAGTTAATGCTTTTTTGTGTTTTTAGATAGATGCATTTGTATGCAAACACATATGAACATAACTACACACAAACACCTCCCCAAATATCTGTGGCAGCACCACATAAAGTGTTGGTGTAGTTATATATGCACAGCTGTTATTGCATGGGACTCATTTTCATCTTCTACTTGTATATTTCAGACTATCCTCAATCATAATTTGACATTTTAAAGGATAATTTATCTTCTTATATAGGACCGAGGTGATGAATTTACTTACACTGGGAGTGGTGGAAGAGATCTTTCTGGCAATAAAAGAATTGGGGAACATTCATTTGATCAAACTTTAACACACATGAACAGGTACTTTTAAAAATATTTTCCTATTTGTTTTCTAAGGAGCAAGTATTCATTTTTAAGGAGAAACTCTGCACGTTCAAACAGGTAGTCATTCCTAAGTCTGTTGCCTCTTATAGGTTGCTAAAGCATCTTAGAGATCCCTTGGAAAATTAAAGTGCTGTGAGAAATCAAGATGCTAGGCAAAAGTGGATTGCAGCTTTTCCTGTAGAGGGAAAACAATGTTTCTGCTTATCGCTACCTTGTTGATGAAAGGATAAAGCGGAACAGGTTACAGAGGGGGAAGACCTTTAATGTTTAGTTTTAACGGCTGAGTAAAGTTAGGAACCCTTTAAATTGTGGAACACCTGCATCTGGAGGCTGAAGCTTTGAGTGCCTGAATGCAGCACTCTTATGTTTTTGTGAAGGAAGAAAAAGGAGGATCCATTTAGACTTGAGATGGGTATACTGTTTCCATAGGAACAAACTGCAGTTGACTCAATAGTGATTCTATGCTTAACTAGCCTGCTGTATGCTCTGCTGACTGTGGAGTATCAAATTGCAATGGTTTGGCATGTCATGATAATCCTCACTGATGGTCTAATACTTTAAGAAATATTCTGTTGTGTTGAAAGACTTAAAAATATTTTTTTTTTCAGGGCCCTGGCTCTAAATTGTGATGCTCCATTGGATGACAAAAATGGAGCCGAGTCTAAAAATTGGAGAGCTGGGAAACCAGTTAGAGTTGTTCGCAGTTCAAAAGGTCGAAGGATCAGCAAATACGCACCAGAGGAAGGCAATAGATATGATGGCATATACAAGGTAAGTATTGTTCTTCTGTTTGTCTTGGAAAATATTAATAATGAAGTACTTTTTTACTGCAAAACATATGGATCTAAAAGGTGCATGTGTATAATTTTTTGTGATTTCTGGATGTTACTAATGGCACATTTCGAGCATTCAGTGACCTCATCTGTCATAGAGGTTTTAAAGCCTTTTGTGTGCACAGCTTTCTGTTCATGCAGTTTTGGATTCAACACTCTAGAAAGTATGCTCAGTTAAAATCAGTAATCAATTTATTGTACTGTTGTATTGGTTGTCTATTATTTCAGCTTTTGCACAATGTATCTGAGGTGATGGAGGGAGAGAAAGAATTGATAATAAGTTGAATATATATTCAGTAATTCAATAATATGTGCATTTTTAAAAAAAGGATTTCTGTTTATAGCATAAGAAATAGAGTTTTCAGCTGTTGGCATCTTTTTGATGATTTATGTAAAAAGCCCTCTAAACTTCTTCAGCTAACTTCGTCTATTATTTATCTTAATTTGCAAAAAATTAAATCTGCCACTACCAGTAAAAAAAATGCCTTTTAATTCTTAGAAAATGTGGGATATATACTTTTTAGAGAAACAGTCTGGTTAGCAAAGGTTACTTATTGTGGAAGTCAATATTAAGTTCTTTCTTTACAATACCATTGCTTAGGAAGTCCACTACAACACAGTGGAGATGATCAGAAGCAAGATAGATAAATTGAGATCAATACCTCAACTTGCCTTTGTATGTAAGTTGCTTTTCAGATAGCATAAGTTTCTTTCCTAGAACTAATGTATATGTAGAGAGAAATTGTTATATCTAGATATGCTTGGATGAAAAAGATCCAAAATCCACTTCAAGTTGAGATTTAGATCTGGTTTTAACATGTCAACTGCCTAGCATTTCCTATGATCTCTGCTAGGAAGGAGATTAGGAAAATATATCCCAGTTACTTTTTTGGGATCTTTAATCTACAGCTGTTCATTATTTCTTTCTAGAGAGTTTTCCTGAGTAAATTGTGGACATTGGTTCCAGGCAAATGGTTTATTACTCTTCCAGATATCTTAATTTTAACTTTTGGTTTAAAAACAGGACTAAAACTGGCTTGGTGGATTATCTATGCTGGAAAATGTATAGGACACGTGACCCTCCTAATTTCTCTAGGCTGTTTTACAGTAGTTTTGGATCTTTTGCTGAGGCACTTCTGTTTCACACTAATGTATCTATGGCATTCCATGAAACTCCATCTTGTTCCTCATGCTCTTCATTATCTACTTGAAACAGCTGGAACTTTGGAGTGGGATGCCATTAATATGCTGATAACACCAGTTCGATTACTGCTTGCCCAAGTTTGATAATGAGCTAAATGCAGATGAACAAACAAATGAAATCCAGGCTTATGTTAGTTGAGTCTTGGGTACTTGGATGTTGAAATTTAGCTTGTTGTGGATATATTGCATCCCTCCCTTTTCCACAGAAATAGAAGATCTCATTGATTAAGGTTGCAGCTGTGATAAAGAGCCCACTACATTTGCACTGGCAGGATATCTGGATGATTGCTAATCATTGTTAGCTACTTTTTGGTCATTATGATTTATCCTTAAAAAGCACCTGGAAATTTTAGTTGGCATAAAATGTGGCATTTGGGCTGTTAACTAATAAAATATATGGGAAAGATGGGAAAGATACAGTGCTGCTATTAAATTTTAGAGTGGGTGGGCTTATAAATTTAATAAAAAATAGAAAATAATAAAACTATAATACACAGCTTAGGACCTGACTACCTGAACAGTTGCCTTTTCTCTAACAAGTCTGTAGGAACGTTATGATCTGCAGAAGAAGCCTTTTTGTGTGTGTCCCCGGACTCAGAAGCTCTTCTGTACCACATTCATATTATGGAATGTACTCTTTTTGGCCCTTTCTCTCTGTATATTACAAGAGCATTCATGATGCAGCTCCAGGTTTTTAATACTTGATTATTTCATACTTTAATTTTGTATTTTATATCCTGCATTTTAATTTTGTTAGCCACTTTGAAAACACAACTAAGCAAAGAAGAAAATCACAGATCAATAAATTCATTTATGCTGTAGTGTGGTAGTCTAAATAATCTTATTTCTACTGTTTTTTTTTTTTTGTTCTTCCTTGACTTTCATTTTACTTAATGTACTGGATTTTTCAAAAAACCTTTGTACTGTCAACTTTAAGAAATTCTTTATGATAACCTTCTTAGATTAAACGTTTTAGATACAAATGTTTGAATGGTTTCTTAAAGTTGATCTAAGCAGCTAGTTATAATTTATAATTCAGGTGGTGAAATATTGGCCAGAAATTGGAAAATGTGGATTTTTAGTTTGGCGCTATCTTCTGAGAAGAGATGATGCTGAACCTGCACCTTGGACTACAGAGGGAATTGAACGGTCAAAGAAATTGGGCCTGAGTTTACAGGTTAGAACTTAAAGTTGCCATCATTTTTATGTTTTACTAAAACAGATAAGCTAGTCAATACACAGCAGAAGTTCTCTTGGAAGATTTCCTTCAGATTTGTTTTAAAGATGTCAGATGGTTTGGATTATATTTTCTGTATAATGTTCAGAAGTCCATACTTGATTTCATGATGATGAGAAGGTGACAACATATAGGCTACACATGGACTACATTTGTGCTCTGGCCCCATAATTTTTAAATAATGATTGAAATTCAGTTAGCAAATGGCTGAATTTTGACAGTATAGTTGAGGACATTTTTTCATTTTTTTAGATGGGAAGAGGCGTTGGCTTACCTGAACGGTCTTCTCTGTGCGCTGTGGGGAGAGTCCAAGCATGGGATCAAACTCCGGTTGGTTGTTAGGGACTGAGTTTAATTTTGCTTGAAGTACGCCCTCTATCTGCTTAACTAGTCAGTTTTCAAACGAAGGCATAGACGAACATCCGATGTAGGACAGTCAAGTAGTAGGTGCCGCGACCCTGGACCACCTAAGCCAGGGCAGGTTTGGACTCTTCCCGCAGCGCACAAAGAAGACCGTTCAGGTAAGCCAACGCTTCTTCTCCTGTGCGCTGCTAAGGAGAGTCCAAGCATGGGATATACCCAAGCTTAAGTCTCGTGGGCGGGAAAAGGCTGGTCCAGGGGAGCCGAAGTGGAGCAGACCCTCTGTAGCACCCGCCTGCTGAAGGCAGCCTCAGTAGAGGCAAACAAGTCCAGTTTGTAATGTCTGACAAATGGGGAAGGTGAAGACCACGTAGCCGCTTTGCAGATTTCTTCGATGGAAGCCTGCGTGGCCCAGGCCGCTGAGGTGGCCGTGCTACGGGTGGAATGCATGGTGATTCTGCCCGGGACCAGCCTGGACTGGCCCTCGTAGGCCCTGGCGATGCACGCCTTAAGCCAGCGGCTGATAGTCTGGGCTGTGACCTTACGACCCATAGTAGCTGGGAGAAACGCGACAAAGCGCTTCAGTCTTTCGGAACGAAGCTGTCCGACGGACATAAATCCGGAGAGCCCTCCTGATGTCCAACTTATGCCAACGGTGTTCCAACTGGTGTTTCGGGTTGGGACAAAAGTCTGGCAGTATCACCTCCTGGGCCCGATGGAACCAGGAGTTAACTTTAGGAAGGAATGAGGGATCCAGGCGTAGGACGACTCTTTCCGGGTGGAAATGGCACAAGTCTTGACGCACAGAGAGTGCCGCCAATTCTGAAACCCTCCTAGCTGATGTGATCGCCACCAGGAAGGCTGTTTTAAGGGTCAGGAACCGGAGCGATACCGTCCTCAACAGCTCAAATGGGCGGACGTGAGCGCCTGCAGGACCAGAGAGAGATCCCAGGAGGGATATCGATGGACAACCTGGGGCCTCAAATTAGCTGCCCCTTTCAGAAAGCTGCAGATGCTTGGATGGTAATACAAAGAACGAAAATTGTCCAGACAGAGGACCGTGGACAAGGTGGCCACATGTCGACGGAGAGTATTGGGTGCCAACCCCTTATTATATCCCGCCTGTAAGAAGGCTAAGGTTTGGGGAATCGAGACTGACAGCGGATCGAGCTGTGATTGGGCACAAAATTTAAAATAGGCCGACCAGGTCGCGTTGTAAATGCGAGTGGTGGAGTCTCTACGAGAAGCTTGAATGGTGAAAATCACTTCGTCTGAGAATCTGTCCCCCCGCAAGAGGTCCCCCTCAAGTGCCAGATGGTCAGATGTAACCATTGAAGATCTGGGTGGAGCAGGGCCCCCTGGCTGAGGGAGATTTTGTGGTCGGGAATCCGCCAAGGGGGGGACACAGAGAGTTCCACCAGGTCCGCAAACCAAGGGCGTCGGGGCCAATGAGGGGCGATCAACAGTATCTACGCCTCCTCTGCTAGCATCTTCCGAATCACCCTTGGGATGAGGGGAAGGGGAGGAAAGGTGTACAAGAGCCCCCTCGGCCATGGACTGCAGAGGGCATTGACCCCCTCTGCCCCTTGGGATGGGAAGCGGGAGAAGAATCTGGGGAGTTGTGTGTTGAGACGAGTTGCAAACATATCCACCACCGGCCTGCCGAACATCCAGGACAATGTCTCAAAGAGAACTGGGTGCAGGCGCCACTCCGCCGGGTTCAAGGTGGAACAACTCAGCTAGTCCGCCTGCACGTTCGAGGAGCCCGAGATGTGTTCCGCTCGAATCGATCTCACATGCTACTCTGCCCAGCGTCTGAGCGCCTCTGCTTCCCTCATGAGGCGTCTGGATCTCGTGCCCCCCTGACGGTTGATGTGGGAACGGGTCGCCACATTGTCCCTCAAGACGAGGACATGACAGTTTGATACTAGTGGCTCGAAATGTTGAAGAGCCAAGGACACCGCTCGAAGCTCCAACAAGTTGATGTTGGTGTTGACCAAGTCCGCCGGTGTCCAATGACCCTGGGTCATCTGGGAGCAGGCATGAGCTCCCCACCCGAACAGACTGGCCTCCATCATAACAGTCACTCGAGCGGGCTCTCTGAAGAGGCAGCCCCTCTGAAGAGCTGGAGACACCCACCATTGCAGCGAATGTAGGACCGCGGGAGACACATTCACCAATGCGTTGGAATGGCTGGTTCTCGCCTGTTGGTATGGAAGTAGGCTCCATTGAAGAGCTCGAGCGTGCAACCTCGCCCACGGCACCACGTCGATGCAAGAGATGAACTTCCCCAGCAACTGGGAAAGTAGGGACAAAGGCACACGCCGCTGCTGACGGATGATCCGCACCATAGAAGTAATGCTGTCTCGGTGCTCCGGTGACAAAAAGACCTCACAGGTCACCATATTGATGATGGTACCGAGATGCAGGAGCGAGGTGGTGGGAGTCAGGTGACTCTGGGAAGTTCACCGAGAAGCCGTGTGCCTGTAAAATCCGAATAGTGAACAGGAGGTCCTTGTGCGCACGTTGGGGCAATGTTGATTGAATAATTATGTCGTCCAAGTAACATTGAAGTCGCGCCCTCAGGTACGTCGCGACAACATCGAGGAGCTTGGTGAAGGTCCTGGGCGCCGATGAAAGCCCGAATGGTAGGGCTCGATATTGAAAATGTGTCCCGGCGAAACAGAACCTCAGGAACCTCCGGTGTGATGGATGTACTGGCACATGGAGATAGGCCTCCTGGAAGTCGATGGAAGTGAGCCAATCCCGTTGCCTGATGCATCCCAAGATGGACCTGAGGGACTGCATCTTGAAGTGCTTGTACGCTACGTACACATTGAGCTGCTTCAAATTGAGGATGGCCCTCCATCCCCCCGAACTCTTGGGAACTAGGAAAAGGACTGAATAGAATCCTAACCTCTCCTTTCCCGGGGGCACCCTCTCTATGGCCGAGATATCTAGTAGGTGGTGGATCTCCTGTTCCATCAACGCCCGTTTGGCGGGATCGGATGAAATGGGGCACCGGATGAACCGGCTGGGGGGCCATGAGACAAATTCTATAGTGAGGCCGAATTTGATGGTTTGTAAAGCCCAGGCGTCGGAAGATGTTAGCTCCCATTGTGCGGTAAAATGTTGAAGCCTGCCGCCGATGGGAATAGCCCCTCTGGAGTCATTTAGATCTCCGAAAACCCCGAGACCCGGATCCCCTGAAGGGGCGTCTCGACTGGGTGAACTGCCTGCCCCTGTCTCTGGGTGCGGACCTGTCCTGCTGCCTGTCAGCCCCCTGGAAATACGACCTCTGGGACTGGGGGCCACCAAAGGAAGAATGGGGCCGAAAGGGCTGCCAACGAAAGAATGGAGCGGGCCGTCTGTCTGCCCTCCTCTGTGCTCTGGGCAAAACCTTGCGCTTGTCCCTATCCTCCACCAGGATCGAGTCTAGGGAGTCGCCAAATAAGCGATCCCCCGTGAAGGGTGCAGCTGCCAGGCGTCACTTAGAGCGCACGTCCGCCTGCCAATTGCAGAGCCAAAGCATGCGGCGAGAGGTGACACTAGCTGCCATAGCTCGAGATGCGAATTTAGCGGAATTGAGAGTTGCATCCGCAGAGAACTCAGCCACAGCCAACAGCTTATTTAAATCTTGGCGGAGCTGGGAATCCTCCGGACCCAATCTAGACTGCATCTGCCTGATCCACATGATCGAGGTTGGGTTAAAGAACGATGCAGCTGTAGCTGCCCTCAGAGACCAAGCGGCCGCTTGGTGGGACTTACGCAGCATAGACTCGGCCTTCCGGTCGTCAGGCTTAAGGCCCTCCGACACTTCAGATGGAAAAACAGCCGAAGACACCAGATTGGCCACAGGAGTGTCCACAGTGGGAAGCTGCAACAGCTCATCTACCTCTGGACCGAACCCATAAAATTTATGTTCCGCTGAGGTCGGGCCAGGAGCGGCGGAAGGATGGGCCCAAGATCTTTTGATAGTATCGATGAAAATTTTAGACAATGGGAAAAATTCAGTCTCTCGCTCGGGCTCAGAGAACAGACCTGCAGCTGGGTCAAAGCCCACAGATGGCTCAGAAGACTTTGCAGCTACACCAAGGTTCGCTGTGAGCTTGGCTTTGTGGAGCAGCGTTTTAAACAGGGCCGGTTTGAAAAGCCCGGTGAACGCCGGCTGGTCTGGAATGAGACCTTCGTCCTCAGACAGCTCCTCATCTATCACGCTCCCTTCACCACGGACGGAAGCTTTGCCAAGCTCTGATGAGTAGCAAGAGTATGCTTCACCCACATTGGACCACACTTCCTGCATAGGGGCAGGAATGGCAGGTTAAGGAGACCTTTGCTGGAGACCTGTAGCGATGCCCTGAGAGTAGGCATTGGCAAACATGTCCTGTAATTCTGGCGGGAGATGTTGCCAGGCATCCACCCCTGGACGGAGCCCCACTGCTGTGGGTGTAAAGGTGGCCGAAGGAGGTGCCCTTGAAGTAGAGGGAGATGGAGCCGGGGTAAGACTGGTCCCACGGGCCGGCATCTCTTGCAAAGGGGCCTCCTCAAGGTCTATGACCTGAGCCACTGAAGGTCGGTCTGGGGACCAATCCCTCTCAGTTGCAGTCCCTGCAGGGACAGGTGGATTGGCAAGCTGTATAGGAGAATCCACCTGAGACGGGGAAGGCAGCAAAGGCCGTGCAGACAATGGTGCCTGGAGCGGCAGCTGAGGCAAAGGTTGAGGTGCCTGAGACATGGCAGCCTGTTTCTGGGCCTTCTCAAATTGTTTTTCCAAGCCCGAAGCCTCCTCTCAGCGTCTTTAAGGGCCGCTGCAGATGATGACGACCCAGAAGCCTTGGCCTTCTCCTTAGAGGAGGTATGGCTTTTAGACGTGGCCTTCTTGGGGACAGCAGAAGTGGATGCTTCCTCCCCTCTGGATTTATCGGCTTTGCCAGCCATTATGGTGGAGATTGGCAAGGCACTGGAACCCCAACTAACAAGAGGAGGTGTCGATGGATGGAGAGGCCTCAAGGGTCCTGAAGGAGTATAGCCCTAGGGCAGGGACTCTGGATTTAATATCTATAGCCGAATTGGGCTGGGTGGTGGCAGGTCCACGGATCCCCGAAGGCAGCACTCACCGAGACTTCTTCAAGTTTAACAGCAAGCAGAGGCTCGAAAGTAGCGGCAAGGTGAAACAATGCGACTTACTGTGAGCAAAACCGCTTGCAAAATGGCGATCAGAAGCCTCGCTGTCCAATGGCTTCCAAAATGGCCACCGGCACACTTAGTGTCCAGGAATTGGCTCTATGATGCTCAAAATGGCTGCCGTGAATCTGCCCGGCAACAGGCAGCACTCTGCTTAAGTAAAATGGCCACCACCTAGAAACCGAGGCGAAACGAGCCTCGCGGCCTCAAATAATGGCCCCGAAGGGCAATTACTGAAATAAGTGCAGCTGATAAGTGCTGGAACAGCGGAAGGCGTCACCACGGCCAAGCAGGCGACAGAGGAGAGGCGAACCCTCGCAGCTGCCAAACGCTCCACTCCACGCCAAATGAGTTTAGCCCATGCGGGGCAGGGACTCCGGCTGCCTCCAAACCAAGTCGGTGGTGGTTCTTGCCGGCGTACCAGCTAACCAGCACACCGCCGGCAGCAATAGCGGCTCTAGGGCAACGAGGCAACCTCGAAAACGCCCTCGATAAGGTGGAGGAGAAAATCAAGCTGTTAAGAAGAGTCCAAGCTGGGAAAAGGTCAGTCGTTTTGAAATCAGGAAGTGGAGAGAAAATACAAACGTCCCTTCTACTCAACTGAGTTTTGAAAACTGACTAGTAAAGCAGATAGAGGGCGTACTTCAAGCAAAATTAAACTCAGTCCCTAACAACCGACCAGAGTTTGATCCCATGCTTGGACTCTCCTTAGCAACGCACAGGAGAACGAACAGTTTACATCAGGAAATTTTCCTGCTCCTTAACTGTATATAAAGTATATAAATCTTTATCCTATCTGCCATCCCTGACAATAAATGGCTCGGAAAATGTTGATTACGCGTTCGTAGTTCTTCAGAAAATTCGGAGACTGAGATGTGACTTACTATCCTTCAAACACGAATCACTCCCAATGTAAAATGTGTTGAAGTAGATAAACCTAGTACATACTTAATTTGTTAACATTTGGATTCCTAGATCAATTGATAAAATATAGAAAAATGGAAACAGCCTCTTGATGTCTTACCAAAGAGGCAAACCTGGTAATTTCAACCAATCTATTTGTTATAGTTAGAAATTCGATTAGAAACTCATCTCGGGCCTCAAGGGAATAATGGCATTTTGTGAATTAGTTAACTCAGATTATACTTTTTTTTTTTTTTGGCTCCCTTTCAAGCTCTGGAGTTGTCTTTGAAATAATGGATCTTATGAACATACTGCTATTCCACATGCTCTTGTTTTGATGCAAGCATTGCTGTAAATACTTCTCAGATATGATGTTCTTCTTTTGTAGTACCCAGAAGGCTATTGGGAAGCTATGGCGAATAAAGAAAAGAAAGATAAAGTAAAAAAGCAGCCTGTGAAACAGGAACCAATGGAACAGAGCAATGGAAATCAGAAAAGACCAATTAATGATGGTATGTCTAGTAACTTAAATCCAACAGTTATCAGATAGAGAAGATATTTCAACCCATATTGAAACATAATTTCTCTGGGTCCCATCAAACATCTAACATGTCTGTCAGCTTTGAGAAATCAACATTTTCATATTGATTCTTCCTTGTATTCAGTTGGATATCTTCTGAGTCATCTTCCACCTAGGTTTTATCTATTGTTCCATCACTTCTTCATTCCCAACTAGCTGGTGAACTGCAGGGCTGAATGAGTACCTTCAGAGAGAAGCCATTTAGGAGTCTTTGTGTCAACAAATGGACGGCATTGACAGAAGTATCAGTCATGCTAGATATGCACTCTCATCCATATATCTTAGCCATCAGACTTACTCTTATAATTAAGTTCCAGTCACTTTATCAAGAAATGACATTCCATATCATCCAAGCACCATAGCACTGGAATTTGTATAACCACTGTCAACTAAGTGAGGGCTCTTGAATTTTTGTGGGTATGTGGGAATGGTATTTTTGTAAAGTTTGGATGAGTTTAAATCATTGGAAATACAATAAATAAATAAAGATTCTTTAAGCTGAAATTGTTTTAGCATAATTTTTGGATAAGATAAATCTAAATGAAGACTTACATATCTGCTTGTAATAATAATTTATTAAATGTCTGTGTTACCCAATTCCCAGCAACTGTGAGCAGTTTACAAATTGTTAAAACATTTAAAAACAAGTAACAATTAAAAAAACACATAACAAAGGATCAGAGATGGCAGAGAAAACAAAACGAGATAGGAACAAGGAAAATGACGAAAAGGGATGTCTGTCATTCTTGCCACAGGGCCATTGTTTAGGTCATTTCAAAATGTTTGTCATTGTTTACTACCAAGAATGGGGAGAAATTATCCTTTAGTTTTCTACATTCTCTGACAAAATTTGACAATGCAATTTGGGGGATTTTTTAAAAAGCTGTTGGTTATAGATAACTATTGGCCATTAGCATGTAGATTAACAAAGGAAGAGGAAGCTTAAGATTTTTCTACGATATATTAGAAACACAGAGAAGGAAGAGAAGATGCAAGGAAAAAAATGAAAGGTTGGGATTGATATTTGGCATTTGAAAGTTTTGGAGGACATTGACAAGACAATAGGGAGGTCAATAACAAGAAGTAGGTGAATAACAGGGTAGGAAGCCAGTTTATGAAGCCTCTCTTTATAGAGAATTGATCACATTCCAAAATGATTCTTGTACTTAATGTACAGTGTTGAGAATCTTAAGTTATTCATATTCTAAAATGCACCCATAATATCTTTCCAGTTTGGTATTACTATTTCCAGCAGTTATAGATTCGCCATTGTTGCTCAGATATATTTGTTTTCACCTTTACTTTGGGAATAATCGTGCTGGTCTGTTTTGAGAAGGAACTTAGATAGCCATGTTGATATACTAAATGTTCAGGATTCTGAATTTCAAAGAGATTAAGGAGAGTTAAATCCTTTATAAATAATGGCTTCAAATGAAAATAGATTAATTGGGAATCAAGTTTCAGCCAAAGTGCGTAGTTCTAGATTGCATCAAATTCTGGTAAATGAAAAAGGCAAGAAATTTGAGGTCACAGATCTGCTATTCCAAGGAGCGTTAAACTGAATGTCATTTCAATTTCAGAGGTATAAGTTGGCTAGAAAAAGGTCAATAAATACATGTTCTTTTCAGGTCAGGACAATGTCTTAGCATTGTTAAAAAAAGTTTGCTTGTAGCTTGCTAATTGTTATCCTATGCAGGGTTCCTCTTCAATTTGCTAGCCATATTGTATTTTAACATACTTCACTCTGGTTCCTCACTCTGAATTTTCCAATAAGTTGGCATTCTGTGCCCAATCATTCTTCACTGGATTGCTTGCAATTCCCTGCATGATTTTTTTTTTTACTTCTGCAAACCTTAAAATTCCCACAGAGATGCCAGGGTTTCCCTTAATGGACGCTACTGGTGCAGTAATTACACAAACGGACACGTTTTAAGAATGAGTTTTATTTTCAATATGTAAGATTTGAATCAAATACTGTTTACTTGTGGCGAGCTACTTGAAATTTATCCCTCATAAAAAAGGAAATCTCTACTTTTTCTATGAAAGTATCTTTAAAAGAAAAACAACACTTTCTGTCAGACCAGGATTCCCCAACTCCCTGTCAATGGACCAGTACCAGTCTGCGGCATGTCAGAAACTGGGCCGCGCAAACAAGTGAAGCCCCATCTGCGGGATGCAGGCAGTATGCGAAACCATGCCCCTCCTCTCTCCACAGAACCAGTCCCTGGTGCCCAAAATGGCCGCTGTGTCAGACCACTAGTTGTGTTAGAACTATCTTTGCAAATATTGGGTTGTCCTTAGAAGAAGTAAGCTGGATATATTTTGAGAATATAATATATTATATTCAAAGTAACCAGAAACATGAGTACAACAGAGGATGTATGTTTTGGAGGAAGTTTTTAATGTAAGATTGTTTTGGTGTTATTTTACATTTTCTGGTAAATCTAATCAATAAGCCTGTACCTGTAGTTGAAGGAGCCAGTGTAAATTTATAATTGTAGTTTGATAACATTTTTTCCAGACAATATAAAGCAACCTACAAACACAGCCAAAACGATGAAGCTGAGTGATGGAGGGAAGGGAGAAGCTTTTCAGCTAACGCAGCAACAACAATGGTTGATACAGGAAGACTCTCCAAACCAGAAACTTTGGGATGAAGTTCTTAAATTTCTTAAAGAAAGGCCCGTATGTTTTTTTTTTTATTTTAACCAATGTTCTGCATTGTTTCCTTTTAATGTCATGCCACTGGATTTTCATTGGAACAACAAGGACTTTGTTCTACCTGCAACTTTTCTGGAAAGTTCCCCCACCATCCTGAGTGCATGAGGAGCTGCAGAAAGTGAAAACACAATTTGGCTAATATGTAGTCTATTTATTAAAATAGAAAACGTATTTCAAATACTATATTCCAGGCCTGAAAAGAAGTCTGGGTTAATATAGAAGCAATATTATTTTATGAAGAGATTGAGAGCACATCAGTATTTGACTTAATTATTTTTTCCTTATCCTATCCTAGAATTTTTTGAAGAAACTGGAACAATCCTTTATGTGTGTTTGCTGCCAGGAGCTGGTTTACCAGCCAGTGACCACAGAGTGCCTGCACAATGTCTGTAAAGTAAGTGTCTCATGGATCATTTTCACATTGTCCTACTGTAACTTGTAAAAGCAAATAAACTAATATTTTAAAGGAGAAAGAAAAATTCTGTGCTGCTGTTAAGGTAAGCATATGCAGTGAGTCAATAGTTACCTCAAGTTAATGAGTATTATTATTTAGTTCAAACAGTAAGATTATATCAATCAGATATATCCGTGACCTGGTTTATAGCAATAGGTTTCATAGTGTAGCTGTGCTAGCCTATTGCAGCAAACGAAACAATGAAGAATCTTGTGGCATAGTACAATCTAACATTGTACTGCAATGTAAGATTCTTTTGGACAAGACAGTTTGATCAGACCTTATGCTATAATGAATTGAGTAATTTTAAGTGTTAAACATAGCATAAGGTGTTAAAAATTACTCAATTCATTATTAAAAATAACAGTTTCAGGTTTTTTGGTAAGTCTTCAATGTTTTTATATAGTTCTCAAAACAGAAAATAATTCAGGCATGATTTTAGATTATAATTACATTCATGAAATCATCTTTTGACTGTTTTAATGAAAACAGAATATATACTTTCTACATACTTTTGAAGATGGTGTTCAGTTCAATAAATTAAATGCTTCCAAATCCTGAATGGAGGAGATTAATTATTTATCTGATACCATGTTCCCCCAAAAATAAGACCTAAGCAACAAAAATGTTTTTTAAACATGCTCCTAATATAAGCACTACCCCAAAAATAAGCCCCAGTTAAGGTTATCATCAGCTGGGGTGGGTGGGTGGGCATGGCCAGCACAGGAGGCGGCAAGGGCGTGGGGGCCAACGGTATCCGGCAACAGCCGCAGCCCATGCAGCACAGATGAGTTGATTACCTGTCCAAGCAGCAGGCAGATGGTGGGAGGCACGCAATCAGGACGCACCGCGTGGGCCGCAGGAAAGCCGAGAGTCGGGCTGGAGGAGGCAGTCACAGGAGGCCATTTGCATGTGGCACCAGCAGCAGATGGAGGCAGAGGCGCGAGGAGGAAGGCAGGCGATCCTGATGCGCCGCTCGGGCCACAGTCAAGCCAAGAGACGGTGGGACGGAGTGGTTGGCCGGCCACGGGAGGCTCGTCTTTGCACGGCGGCACTGGCATCAAATGGAGGCAAAAGTGGGGGGGGGAAGGCAGGCGATCCTGCCATGCGGGCCGCAGGCAAGCCGAGAGATGCGAAGATGAGCTCACCAAACCCACATTCTAGATCTAAACATAGCCTGTCCAGAACTGTTTCAAGCACAGAATATTCTGCATCTGAATATTGCTGTAGTCTCTAAATAATGTACCTGTCTTGTGACCTGGATTTTAACATATGTATGTTTCCCATGACTTTAGAGCTGTTTACAGCGCTCTTTCAGAGCTGAAGTCTTCACCTGTCCTGCTTGCCGACATGACCTTGGGAAGGGCTACACCATGGTTCCTAACAAGATACTGCAGACACTACTTGACCAGTTCTTCCCTGGTTATAGCAAAGGACGATGATATGTATTTGTAACCTTATTCTCCAAATGACTGAATAAACAAAAAGAACAAACCATCTAGGAAAACAGTGGACCAGCCAGCTTAAGGGAATTCATATTTACTATCACATTGTGAAGCCACTAATTCAACCCTCTTTCCCATTTAGCAATCTGTTGTGTAGTAACAACTTCAAATTCTCAGCTTCCTTTTCACAAAGGTAGTTTTGACAGATGACCATTAGTTTGTATGCAGGAATAAAGGCTTTTCTTGGCTCTGGCCACGGTAGTAGCAGGTCTTCAGTTGTTTTTATAACTACCTCAGATGGAGAAAACAAATTTGGGGGAAGTTTAACAACACATCCAATGAAGCTTAGCTACACACTGCCTCCTGAACATTAGTTTTGCCTGGTCCGTGCAATTCGATTTTGCAACAAGAAAACGGCATGTAAAAAGCCAGTTTTATTGCAGAACATCAAATGCTGTGGTGTGCATAATTCTTTATTGTGTTTCCTCTCCTGCTGTCTTTCTTACTCCTTTTGCAACAACAAGCTTTTAGTCTATTTTTGTGAGCGTTATTGTGCTCTCGTATCTTCTGCAAGTTGACTACTAAGGACTGAGAACAATATGAATGCATTGTTGCTGTCGATGTAAAGTGATTTGTGTTTTTTGCACTTAAAGAGGGTTTTCAAGACACTCTTAATTGTGTAAAAACTATTTCATATAAAACAAGCCACTTTTGTATTAGGTAAAATTGTTTGCTTTTAGTAGGTCTTGTATTAGTGGCAATACATCTTATACAGCATTGAAAGCAGTGCTAGCTTGGAGAGGGCTCAAATTGCTTCATATTGTGATCTGAAATTTTATATACAGTATATTCCCCACCCCTGAATATACTTATTAAATATTTTATGATTCATAAAGTGTTGATTGTTTGCATTTTACACCCATAACATGATAGCAAGTAATTTCCTAAAATAGTGTTTGTATATATTATATAAAATTCCATTTGAAATTTTGATAAATGGGATTAGTAAACCTGAAGTTTACATTAGTCCTTTGGGCATTTGCCTTGCAGAGTTATATATTTTAAAATACATTTTTATAAGACTTTCATTCGGAGGAGATTACATTTTCATATCAACTTGATTATAAATGGCAAATAACTATTGATATCAGAACAGATATGTTTCAGTACTTACATACTATTTTAACATATGCATAGTTGTTTGTGCATTGTTTGAGTGGGGAAGCTGGTATTATCCCTGTATTACAAATTGAGACTGAAGCTTTTTGATTTCAAGTCTGTTTTAGGTATGGTACTGAACATTGGATTAGCATTATTTAATTGGTTTTAGTTTACATTCCACTCTTTTTCCTTTAGCAGAAAGAAAGTAGAATTAAAATAGGATAGTTTAAAAAATGAGTGTTGAATTCACATGTAACACTCAGAATGTTTAACTTAACAGGTTAAAGCCATTGTGACCTACTTTACATGTAACCCTAAGTAAAACAGAAATCATTATGGATGAACTGGGCCAGTATCAAAACTCAGGTTGGTTTACAAAACTATAATTAAACATGACTTATTTGAATTATTCACAGATTAAATGAACCAGAATTTTTCAGCTGTGATAGTAATAGGTATCTAGTTAGATAAAAATTGAAAGCAGAACTTTCCTATTTCTCCCTTGGATACACAAATACTGACTTTGCTATGTCAGCCAATGGCCTTTTTAGTCATAAGAGTTTATAAATTTGCAGCTAAAGCAGGATGAGAAAGCAAAGTTTCATAAATGGTTTTAGCTTCTCTGGCAGCAATAGCAGTCTCCTGAGTGATGAGACAGCTTTCAGTCATGGCTAGTGAGTATATCTTCAGCCTAGATAAAGGGTTAACAATCTTTTCATGCCCTGGAAACCTCTAGCCTGCCTATACTGGATTCTGGGTCCCATTTGTCATGCCAATTGAACCTCCGTGATGAATAAAAGTGGGAGTGTCAATTCTCCAACTTTTATCTAGAAAACCAGTTTCAAACTGATCAAGAATCCTTGCTTATTTTGTAAAGATAGTTAATTACAAACTGATTGAAACCCAAGTCACATATTATGGACATAAGCACACATGAGCTTATGCCCTGTACACATCAATATTAAAACTCTAAGTTAGCATTGTGTTTAAACCAAAGCACGGTTAATTTTAATAGGATATGAAAATATTCAGTGGCCAATTTCTGATATATTAAATAATGACTTTTTGAACAAGCTATAGTATTCTGGTTCACCTAAACTCTAAACCAAGAATCAACAATCTTACACAATGACCCAAGTATTACACTGCATCCTATCCAAAAATTTAAAATGTCTAATTTTCTGGAATTTTGATAACTTCCTTTGAGGTGGCTGGAAATTTGTGAACCTTTGGATGAATTAAATGTTGGGATTTTCATGCAAGATTTCAGAATTTTAAAAATGCTGAAATGAAATAATGTTGGGAGGAGGGCAGTTGCCTTTTTCTGCTCTCTGTCATAAGTCATGGCCTAGGAGGCACAACAACCAGCTTTGTGCACCACACTAAGAATAAACAAAGCACAACTTCTTTTTGGCTTGTGCAAGACCTTACCATGTCTATTTCAGAATGTACAGAGCTACTTTGGTCTAGTGGTCAAGGCACCAGGCTAGAAACCAGTTTTAGTCCCACCTTAAGCATGAAAGCTGGTTGGGTGACTTTAGGCCAGTCTCTCTCAGCCCAACTCACCTCACAGGGTTGTTGTGGCAAAAATAAAGAGGAGAAAGGAGTATTAGGTATATTTGCCACCTTGAGTTATTTTTAAAAATAATAAAGGTGGAATATTTTTTTAAAAAAAATCTACCGGTATATGTTTCCTAAATTAGCTATCCTGTGGTAAAGTTAGCCAAAAGAATAACCAAATAGTGCTAATTAATTAACTGCTAATAAAATGTTGATCATTTTTCTGATACATTAGAACAGTTTGCTCTGTTACAGAGTAACAGAATTTATTCCAAGTTCATTTGCTGTAAAATTACAACCTCCAGGTCTACTGGAGCATTAAAGGGAAACTTTTTCCCCATAAATAATTTGTTGCTAGCATTATCATATGTAGGGGGCACTTTATCATTCATTTCCTATCCCTGCAAGCTTCTCTGAAACCAGAGGTGGCAAGCACCACACTAAATGGGGTGTTTTGTGGTTCTTTTTAAGCAGTTCTTGAGGCAATTTTCATAGTGGTCAGCTTGCCATCAATGTCTTCAAATTGGAATTCTCTTTTGACAGTTGTGGGCATCTCTTTGTTCAATGTGAGATAGCTTTTAAAAGTTATGTGCTTTTGATGTGTGCTGTAAAGGATGTACTCTCATCCTTTAATTTCAAATAATAAATTCAGATTGTTGCACTTGCATTTAATTGCTGTAGCATATTGTAATTGATTGAACTCATAACTACTGTGGTAGCACTGTCCCATATCAGACCACATTACGCCAAGTTGTATAGGAAGTCATATTCTGAGAAGTGTGTCTGACCCGCATGGGTGTGTCTGTGTGTCTGTGTGTGTATTTGTGGCTTTCATTGGTTATGCCTTAAGCCAGTCTACAGAACTGTGACAAAGAAACTGGGAATTAAGTCTTGCACTGAATGTGTTAAGTCAGTTTTACAGAAAATGGCTGACTGATTAAGAAATATTCAGCAATAATTAACCTAAAAGAGAACAGGGCTTTCTCATTTGCCAAACAATCTGCCCTTTAAATACCTGTATTAGAACAAACTGTATTAGAAAGCTTAATGCTAGCAATCCTGCAGGCAACCTTTGGTTCTCATAAGTGTAATCATTTGAGCCCTAGCAAAGTCTCAAAGTGCCTCATTTAGGGTGGGGTAGGTGAGATCACAAATGCTGCTGAGCAAGTGTCCCGTCCCTACTTGGCTAGCGTTATAGTCCGTATTCTGAAGAAAGTGACCTGTTTTTTGCCAAACGGATGGAAATCAAACTTCAAAAACTGTGAAGTCAGCTAGTTTTTAATTGGAACATTAACAAGAGGAAATTTAAAAAAATATCAGTTGTAGGACATATAATTATAAACAACAAAGATGCATTGCCATAATCTAACTAGAGTGTGGTACATTTTCTTTTTAAAAGGCCACCTGCATTCGACCATATCAAACTGTTAATGGTTGTCCACGACTTCATTTCATACAAAATGAATAGTAATTCCATTTTACCTTAGCCCAAATACAAAGGAAATACTTTATAAAACTACGTCCTAAAAAAATTGGGGTTAATCCTGTATCACAGAGCATTTGGACGAGCAGGTGCATAGTCATGACACTGTTTAAACAGTGTACTGTATTGCTTTTGTTCATACAGTTCAATGCTTATTATTAAATCACAGAAAAGCAGCCCTGATAGAAAAGAGGGGCTTAATCAAGGCCACTTCAACATGGATTGACATGGAAACTGAGGCACTGTATCAAATCAATTGCCGCTTAATAAAAGTATTTACAAATAGCTGCACAGAAATGTAATTAACAGCATGGAGTTTTCAAAAATATACACTGTATATAAAATATGCTAACTGGGCTGAAGATTTCACCTGTCTTCACAGAGTGCTACAAATACAGCGAGAAAAATTAAGCCCAGTGATCTGAAAGGTACGGTAATTCAAAGGTTGGAAGGAAGCTGGTCCTAAGACGATGCTCTCTTCTGCTCGGCAAAAGGAGACTCGTAGACCTCCATTGGTGGGCAGGTACAGATCAGATGCTGGTCCCCATAGATGTCATCAATTCTGGCAATTGTAGGCCAAAACTTACTTTCAGGTTTCACAAACGGCTAAAGAAGAGGAAGGAGTATTTAGAAAAGCTATATGGTACAACATCTAAACTACAAAAATTAGTAATTACAATATGCATATGTACATTAAAAAAGATAGGCGGTAAAACGCATCACGGAAAGCTTTCAAGGCAAGGTTTTGATTGTAAGCCCTACATGATTTGGAAAGATGCTAGCTGAATTCTTTTTCTTTTCTCCAAAGCAACTTTTTGGAAGTCATTCAGTGACCAGGCCAGGAGTTTGAGAGATTTGTTCTACTCATTTTAAAGACAAATTAGGTTACCCTGAATTCTGCACTTCACCCCAGCACCCAAACATTCTGCCAATGAAACTCAGCAGCACTTTTTTTTTTGGTTGGTCCTCCAAACTAAGGATGGAAATGAAAGTGGGAAACCTCTGCAGGTAAACTTCCATTTTGAACCTTTATACCCCACCATAAATGATCCCAAGTTGCACTAGTGAAACAACCATTTTGCTGTTGAATTTCACACTGGGCTTTTTCAGAAGTATTGGAGGGTGGAAGTGATGGGGCTGATGAGCCACTTGCAGGTTTCCCACTTAGCACCTTCCAATTCCCCATCCCCCCACCACAATAAGCTGTGTGTCTATATCTTTCTGCCTTCCACTAATTATAACTATGGCCCTCCTCTTGGTCAGGACAACCACTGTTCCTTGTTAAACCAAATGTTCCTTGTTTTGTCCCAAAGGTGCTTTTCAAAAGGCAACTGGACTTTCTTTGTTTTTTCCTTGAAGATGTTTTGCTTCATGTCCAAGAAGCTTCTTCAGTTCTGAATTTCAACTGAGAATTGAAGAAGCTTCTTGGAATGAGAAGCGAAACCTTTTTAAAGAAAAAACTAAGACCGGTTGCCATTTGAAAAGCACTTTTGAGACAACCATGACCTGGATGACTGAGAATCTCCATAGATGTTCCTTGTTTTGCTTTGGATATCATTTTCTTGTTGGTACAAAGGTTTTATCATATTCTTTTAGGAACTGAAATGGGAATAAATCAAAGCCAGTTCAAAACAAAACAGAGTTTACTTCTTTACTTTATTTCACTTCTTGTGGTGGAAACAAAGTCCTTTTCATCCAATACCTCCTCCCTTCAATGCAACACATACTGCTTTTGAACTTGCCAGTTTCCAAAGCAGTTGGTGAAAAGTCATTGCTAGGAGGGCTAGTTGTTTTGAGAAAAAAAATGTGAGACTGCTGAAAATTTACAGAATTACTTTTGTTTCTCTTTAAGCACACTCAAGAATACTTGAGTAAATATTTCATTTTTCCAGTATGTATAGGAGCATTGTTCAGAACAGGGATGTCAGCAGTCTGAGCCACAGTAGATCAGACTCAAACATAAAATATAAGCTATGTTATACTTTTTTGTTAAATTTGTACTATGTTCTGCTGGGTTTTTTTCTGGCCTAGAAACTTCCCCCATATACAGACCATCTGCTATATTCAATGCAAGAAAGATGTCTGCATTTTTTTCATGCAGGTAACTTCTAGTGCATGTAGTGCTAAACATGATCATGATGGACGTCTCTCAAGACAGAAAAAAAGTCATATTCTCTTCCTCTATGGCAGCCCCAAAGAAAACTCTTTGAATGCAGTAAGGTGAACATGGCTTGTCTGGTTTTCAAATGCCCACTAGAGGTTTTTTTTGGCACATCTGATGGAACATATTGTTGGCTTTTAAAAACTGACCAGAATATTTCTAATAAAATAATTGCTCAAAATATATTTGTGAAATTGTAACTCATTACTTACTAGTGGAAAAGCAGCCACTTCCCTAGAATATGGACGATCCCAGTTGGGTGCAGCCAGGCAGGTCAAGGTGTGTGGGGCCATCTAAGTCAAAGAAATATAGTTTAGAACGCACAAAAGAAAAAGCCCTCGCCCATGTTTTGTGTCAAACTATTTCAATTGTGAACAAGAAGCACCTGGTAGAAGTCTCACAAAATTAAAACCCTCCTGAACTTACCTTTAAGGGGTTAACTCTAGCATCCATCCTTCCTTCTTCTATATCAGCTACTTCTTGTCGAATACTGATCATGGCATCACAAAATCTGTCTAGTTCTGCTTTGTCTTCAGACTCGGTTGGTTCTATCATGAGGGTCCCTGCTACTGGCCAGGACATTGTTGGAGCGTGGAATCCTAGGAAACATGAATTCTAATTGTTCACCTGATGTTTAAAATAATGAACCTCAAGAGTCAGAAAACATCCCAACCATCTACCCCCTCTAGATCAATCTCTGATCTAATCCGCTTTAAAAAGACAATATGAAATAAAATAAATATATGCATTTCTGGATTTTGCTTAAAGCCATTTGTATGTCCTCTACTTTCCTCTTGATGCAAAGAAAACCAGCAGCAGCCATGAGCAGCTTTCTCTTTTCTGTAGTCACCCTGCAGCAGCATTAAAAATCACATCTCTGCTGGTTGTGAAATATGGAGCATTCAAAATAATGAAGTGGTTAAGAAAGGAAGAAGAAGAAGAAAAATCTCACCATAATCCTGAAGCCGCTTAGCAACATCCACAGCTTCAATATTTGCAGTTTTCTTAAAAGGCCGAGTATCCAAAATAAATTCATGAGCTACATAACCTGTTTTGAAGTAAAGATTTAGACACATGAATCTCTTTTAGAATAATAAAATAGGAGTATAAGACAGGAAGAGAGCAGTTCCCCATTTCAGTGGGCTCTAGAGAGGTCGTCTTACTGAGCAGAGAAGCAACTGCTGGAGATTTGAATGAGGCTTCCTATTTGAGAGGATAAGGGTGACTTAGTCTGGCTTTCGATAAAAGCTGTTCAAACTAAGCTTCCCTCACTCAGTTTGTTACTTTCATTTTTGCCAAATGTCAACATGCTGGTACAATGGCTAACTGTACTGGGCAGAAAGTATTCCCAGTGATGACACTTGCCTTTGGAGCCTCTAAAGAGGATTTTGTAGTGGTTCTCTAGTCGCTTTGCCATGTAGTTAGCATTCAATATCGCAATCTCAGAGGCATGTTTTAGACCTTTGCCTCCCATCATCTAAAGAAAAGGAAACATGAATGAAAAAACAGTGGGGAAAAACAAAGCCAGATTCCTGATATAGTTGATTAAACATTTCATGTTAGTTGTGGAATTATTACTATACACATACTAAATGATTAATGCATTATATCGATATTTATTCAGTGTTTAGTTTATAAGCCTTGATGCCATCAGTGTGTGAATGGTTTTGGTGACTTATACAAACTCATTGATAAATCAACCAGAACCATTAAGGAGTGGATAGCATATAAATTAGTACTTTCTTGGAGATCTCATCCAAGAAATTAATTTTTTTTAAGTTGAAAATGTTTAAAGTGCGGCTGTCTTTATCCATAATAACTTGATTTGAAAGGTATAAATCTTGCCAAATCTGATTTGCCCCTGTTATTGCAGTTATTATTTATTGTCCTTTCTATCTATTTTGAAAGAATGGGGAAGTTTCTTGTAGCAACATCTCACTGCTGTGTCTGGTAGAATACTGTTTACTCTTTCAGCACTTGCTATTTAATCCCTTCAACTGGAGTTGTCTGTGATGGGACTTAAAACCATCTGCCATTGTAGTATGATGGCTAAAGAGTTGGAATAGGAGAACAAGGTTCAAGTCAACTCTCCAGCTTGAAAGCTCACTGGATGACTTTGGGCCAGCTCAACTTATCTCATGGGTTTATTGTTATTGGGGAAAACAGGAGGACTATGTATGTCGCTGTGAGCTTGTGTATGCCACTGAGAGCTTCCACAAAGATGTGGGCTACAAATCATTGTAGCACCTCTGATGCTTTTTTTGAATTGTATGTGGGGGACTGCAATGGGGAGGAGGGTTTGCAAGCCCCCTTGTGCAATTGGATTAGACAATTACTTCTGAATGCAACCTATACAATCCCTTCTCATACAGCCCTGCAGATCTTTACCTTCCTGCAGATCTCTGTTATTGTCAGTGTGAGAATCTACTACAGAAGAAACAAGGAAGAGAAATTATGGACGTACCTTGATATAAACCCAGGAAATAGGCAAGATGGCACTGGATCCCCAAGGGGCAGCACTGATGGTGCCTAATGGGCTTGAATGTGCATCGTGCGGTGAGGCAACGACAGGGTGGTTGGGCAGGAAAGGAGCCAGGTGCATCTTCCTAAAAGGACAGCAAGAAAAAAACATGAACATCCAGCTTCCCTCCTACTGTAGCACCAACAGACATAGCACAATGTTTTAATTAGCCAGAATCAAAGGTCTGCTTAAGTACATTTCATCCTGATCCTCTAAAACAAGGCAGGAAGGGGGAAAAATCCTCTTGGACAGCATCCAGCTTCCTGCCCATTTCTATCTATAGCAGTGTTTCTCAACCCATTTAAAGATGGGTGGACTTCAACTTCTTGCTGGCTGAGGATTTCTGGGAGTTGAAGTCTATCCATCTTAAACTTGCCAAGGTTGAGAAACACTGATTTATATATAGGAATAATTAGCCAATTTTAATGGCCAATATGATTGGTTCCTAGAAAACAAGAGAGCCCCACTTATCAGATAAGGGGAGGAGTGCATGCATAAGCAGAGGGGCATATATTTTACTCACTGGATACCTTTTCTGGAAATACTTATTTTAATGCAGACATTTTTGAGGAATATATGTAGGTGCAATGACATCTGGCTCATCTATCTCAATTTAGATTTTTTTTCCCAATAATGCTATTTTACTTACATGGTAATACTAGGTATGTATCTTATTCCCTAGTGAGCGTCCTTAAAATTTCTGCTTTAAGGTCTACATTAAATTTTTTTAAATAAAAATACATGTTCTTATCACAAGAAGTAGACACTAACACTCCAATTGGTCCCATGCCAGGTCCTCCTCCACCATGAGGAATGCAAAATGTTTTGTGAAGATTTAAGTGAGAAACATCTGACCCGTAGTCTCCAGGGCGGCACAGGCCAACCTGTCAGGGAAAGGAAAGAAAAATGTTCCCAATCCAAAATCTAGATGTTAAAGATTTAGAGGACTAGCATCATCAGGGCTAGAAGAGAGTGGGGCTCTAGCACTGACAATGTTACTTAGGTGGTAATGAAATATCTGCAAGATACCAAAATTTGCACCATTGGTGGCTGCCATATGGATTTTTTTTCTTTTTGACAAACATAAAAATGGATGCCATATTGCTCGTACCATAGTGGTTTCCATTTTGACTTTTTTGACAATACCCTTCAGTTAGTCCTGCTGGCTTGTCAAATGCTGTGAGCCTACTCTTCTTCTCTGGCTAGTCTCACAAGCATCTTCTTTTTTCTTCTTCTTTACGAAGTAATTTTACTTTGTGGGCTGCTCTGATTTTGGAATAAGTGGTTTCTAATAGCTACGTTCTCCCAGTCTGGTAGCCAACTGATATATATTGTGAAATATTTTCATGTGTTTCTGTCACGTTACCTTGTTATCTTGTTTTTCAGTGGAACTGAATGATTAAATATGGGGAGCTGTCTATTGCTTTCTCCACACCACAATGTCTCATTATGTCTCTCCTGACTCATCCTTTTTTGAAACTATAAAGATCCAAATATTACACTTTTCCCATATGGATGCCATTCTATAAATCTTTTTATGCCAAAATTATGAATAACTAGTATGAGAATGATCCAAGATTTCAGTCAGGAACAGGTATTCAAGACTATAGAATTACTGAATATGAGAAATCAGTCATACTCGTGAATTTCGATGCTCCCACTACCAAAATCCCATGCATCAGAGTCTCATTATGTTGACCATTTCTAAGTCAAATATTTGGACATGTCACAACCATTTCCCAGTATTTTTAAAAAATCATTATTGAGTACATGAACTAAAAGGATTTGCCTTTGTCTATTTCTCACCTGAGCATTCATATTTGCTCCATCTAAATAAACTTGGCCTCCATGTTTGTGGATCAGATCACATACATCACTGATCTGCTCTTCAAAGACACCATTAGTGGATGGATATGTGATCATGATAGCCGCTAGGTTTTCTTTGTGCTTATCTACCTACAAGAAGAAAGGGGAAAAATGACAACAGCGTGACATATCTGAGTGATAAAAACAAGATTCTTCCTTCTCCTCACATGGAACATTACCAAATTTTAAGAAAATTAAAATCTGTCTCTATCAGTTTGGCATAAAAGGCATAAAAGGCCTATCGAGTCAGATTTGGTTCATTTCATTTGGTCTTAGCAACTTCATCAAGCAGCAGCTTCCAAAAAAGATTTCCTCCTTTTCCTTTAACTCAACATTTCTCAACCTTGGCAACTTTTAAGATGAGCGAACTGCAACTCCCAGAATTCCCCAGGCAGCATCCCTGGTTGAGGAATTCTGGCAGTTGAAGTCCATCCATCTTAAAGTTGCCAAGGTTGGGAAACACCACTGAAGATGATCAAACTTCTACCCACAGAATAAGTACTCTATCTGGTACCTGAAATTTTTCATAACTATTTATTCTTTTATGCAAGAGCCACGGTGGCACAATGGTTAGAATGCAGTATTGCAGGCTACTTCTGCTGCCTGCCTGCTGCCTGCAATTTGGCAGTTTGAATCTCACCAGGCTCAAGGTTGACTCAGCCTTCCATCCTTCCAAGGTGGGTAAAATGAGGTCCCAGATTGTTTGGGGCAATATGCTGACTCTGTAAACCGCTTAGAGAGAGCTATAAAGCACTGTGAAGCAGTATATAAGTCTAAATGCTATTGCTATTTTCACTTATATTCAGTTTTGTGTTAATAAAAAGAGGGGAATAGTAAATAGCCACAAAACCAGACACATCCGCAGCATTGATTCTCAAACAAAAAATATTTCAAAAATAGTCAAAAAATTATGTGTCATAAAAACATTTTAAAAGACAAATTTTCTCTTTTGTTTTTTTCTAAACATTCATAATTTACAATAGAGGAATGTATTAGGACAAAGAGCAACAAACTAACCATTGCTTTCAGATGGCTCACATCAATGCTTCCATTTTTATCTACTTCTATTGGCTGGATCTTCATCCCTGCCATCTGAGCACTTGCTGGGTTGGTACCATGAGCTGATTTAGGAATAAGGCAGACCTTTAGGAAGAAAATATGTAAAATGAATAGATTGTCATGAACTGAATGCATGATAATTATAAGTGTAATTACAGGGTGTAACCTTGTTAAATCTTGAAGCTGTCTGATTAATTCCAGCTTGATTATATTATAGACTAAACACATTGAAAATATTGATCTAAGCAGTAATATATTTCCCTTTAGGCCAAGTATGAATGAAAACATGGCCGCTGGGAGTGGTAAATCATGCTTATAGCTTTGCATTAATTGCCAATCAAATAACAGGAATAATGAAAGACAGACAAAAAGGCTATAAACCATACTTACCTTATGACTAGTATTTCTTCACAAGGAAGTAATTTATATTAAACTCTCCAGCTTGGGAGCAAATATATTATCAGATACAAAATCACATGATTCCCTCCTTCAGTGATTAAAAACAATCACAATAGAAAACCCTTTAGATTGCCTTTCTGAGCATCAATGGCTTGACTTTGATTTTAACCTACCTTTTGCTTTAAGGTTGCTAATCAGCTAGTGAATATAGGACTGTTCACATGATACAAGAGGAAGTATCTCATTAAGAGCATCTTTGTTAGCAGCAATGAGCCAGTTTGGTGCAGTGGTTAAAGCAGCAGACTAGAAACCGGGAAACAATAAGTTCTAGTTCTGCCTTAGGCACAAGGCCAGCTGGGTGACCTTGGGCCAATCACTCTCCTTCAGCCCTAGGAAGGAGGAGGCAAGGGCAAACCACGTGAAGTGTTCAATATTTCATATATTCATATAAACCCTTGCATGAGTAGAATACAAAATATTGTGTCTCCTGGTCCCCTCCTCCATTTGTTTCAGGAGGAAATGGAAAAGGTAATTGTGTTTGTTCAGTCTGACAAAAAACAAAACAAAAAACCCAGTGTACTTTCTGTGGAATTTTTGCAGAATGACTAGTGTATCTGAAGGAGGAAAAGGCATTTAGAAGCATACAGAAAATAGTGCAAGTGTATAAAGGCTAGCAAAAGGAGGCAGATTATCTCACCTAGCAACCAGCAAACTGTGCAAATGACAAACAACCCATAGAGCTTACATTGGACACAGCCAGGCTAATTAAGTCTGTTTCTACTGAAAAACAAGCTGCCATTCCAAAAATAATTAGCTACATAGGGGACGGGAAATCAAAAGTTAGATAAAAGTCCACTTTTTACTTACACTTCGCTGCCATTCTCCTTTTGCATTTAAATAAGCCTTGATTGCAACTAGCCCAGCATATTCACCTTGAGCTCCACTGCAAAGAAACAAAGCTTATTATAACACTTTTTAGAGTGGTGTCAATCAAAATCCCAATTTAAAATTCTGTTAAGTTTAATAATCTCCAAAATAAAAAATACTGAAATACATCATTCTATGCAGAGAAGGAAGATTAAATGATACCGAATACCAACACTTTTAAATTCATGTTGCAAACCACGTTGCTAAAGCAGATTAACATTTTTTCCCCTAAGTCTTTCGCCACTACTGAATTAAAGGTCTATCTACCCATCTTTGACTCAGCACAAATCAATAATGTGTGGTTCCCACTGGCGAGCCCAGCCTATCTCTATGGCATCTGTTCTGTGTCACTGCCAAATGGAGGTGTTCTGATCTGCGGATGTGTCATACATTTATAAACAAAGTGTCTGGAAGATGTGGGGTGATGACACACTGAAAGGGGACAGCAACATACCCAGAAAACTAATCAGGGCATGAACTTTGCCTTTGTTTTTTGACTAGTTTGCATGTCTTCCCTTCACAACCTCTTCTGGCTGGCTCCCAAGTTAAAATAATGTAAAATAAAGAAATATACGGCGGGCAGAAATAGCCCCAGAGAAGAAGGAGGCACTTCCTGCCATGATTATGAAATTAGCTAGCCCCTGGACAGCTGGATGACACAAGCTCAAAGCATCTACTGGACTGCCATATCTTCCTAGGAGTGGTAGACATGTGATTGGAACTGAGAAATATGAAAAAATGATAAACAAGGCACAAAAGTCTGGTTGAGTATGCCTTTGTATCTTGGATACTGCAATGAAGAAAAGCAGCGCAGACATTTTCCAAGCATACTGTATATCCATTCAGAAATCAGATTGTTGCTATTGAAGTCCTAACCATTTAAGATAAAATACGTTATTTCCATTTCCATTATCTAAACCCAAACCAATCTGTACTTCACTGTAACTTTGATGGGAAATAAAATTATGTTTCAGGATTCTCTTGCCTAGAACCATTTTTTCTATCATCTTACCCATTCCATTAATGACAAGTGTGCCTGATACATATCTTCAATGTTAAAAATGTCTATTTCGCCATGTGCACACATGGCCCAAGAGTTATGTTCCATTTATCATATATAAATAGTGCAGATGCACCAGGAATTCTTATTCCACAGATAACTGAGAAAGGAAATGACTACATGAAAAAACAAAATGAAGTTTTAAATCTGTACAAACTGCAGTGGGTCAAACAAAATTGCTTCTACCTGTTAGGCTGGAATGAAATCTTGTCATAGCCTGTGATTTCACACAGATCCTTCTCAAGCTCCTTAAAAAGCTGCTGGTATCCTTGAGTTTGATCCAGGGGAACAAAAGGATGGATATTGGCAAATTCCTTCCATGTAATAGGCTACAAAACAGACATGGATACACAGATGGGCACAGCGAAAGAGAAGGAAAAAATCATATCTGTGTTAAAAAATATATGTAAATAAATTATAGGAAGCACATGAAATGCAACTCTAAGCTGACCATAAAGTGTTCATTGGAAAATTCATTGGAAAATCTGATATAACACATTTTTTGGATGTGATTGTCAACTGGAGTGGAGGAATTCTAGTACTTTGTTTCTTTATACAAGGAATGGACATATTTGCTACAGCTCAGAAAATGAAATCAGTATACATTTTCTAAAGTAACTAGAGGAATTATTTCTTCAGTCAATTATTTTAGTTTAGTCCATGAAATATTTTATCCTCCTCATCTGACCTGCAATAGCCAAAGTCATAGTGTGCAACAATTCCTTGGTGATTGTAGAGAGCAAGGAAAATGACCTTGATGGAGATATACAAGCTCCATTACCACAGCAATGAGGGATCAAGCATGCCCTCAGTCCACAATAGACAGATAATATTTGGTTCAGGTAGATGCCTCCCTAATTCAGTGTAAGAAGAGGAAGATGGTATAGCATAATGATACTTGCAAGATTGATGCCAACCCCACTACATAGACCAAACCAGGAAATCAACTCTCATAAAGAAGATTAAAACTACTTTAATTTATTGAGATTGGCTATAATAACAGAATCTTGCACATCTGATTGTTCTGTACAGTGATCCTATGAGCAAGACAAATTCAACTATTAATATCCACCTAAAATAACTGAGCCCATTCACAAGATCACCTCTTCGTTGACTTCACCAAAATGTAATTCTATATTGTTCTTTTTTAGAGAAACAGATGGCAATCTACCCCAAAATCTTTTGAGTTTATTTAATGTTCACAAAAAATGATTGAGTAGTTATCTGAAATGTATTTCATAAAAATAATACATTAATTTAAACAGCTTACCATAAGTTCTGATGAGCTATTCAGCTTCATTGTACAGGATCCCTAAAGAAAGAAAACATACCATCAGGAAACATACCATCAAGAAAACTAACAGCTATATTCCCCCCCCACTTTTCAATTTATACCTACCAAAGGAATCATGCTGTGAACAAGAGAAATATCTTTGTTTTCTAATCTTTTCATATATCGGACAATATTTGTTTCAGAGTGATAACTGCAGAGACAAAAAAATACATTAACAACCAAGATAATAATAATAATAACTGAACACTATTTATGCGCCAAGTCATCTGTTAGATCAATAATAAATTCTTCCTCTTAGTAATGGTCATATTTGCTCATTTTTCCAGGCTGACTATCAATATATGTTGATGAAACATTTGTATTTAAATGGACATAGAGATAAAAGACATACCATAGTACAGTCATAAGCATTTTGCTTTAGTTGTGTGTTGTTTGTTATTAATTGGTCAAATTACATAATTTCCCTTCAAAAACTGTAAACTTAGTACAAACAAGATTCCTAAAATGCAAACTTAGTAGCTTAATATTTTAACTTGCCAGCATTGCTTTTCTGGAATATCACATGCCTCATTTTCATCTTTGTATTACTTTATCAACCAACAAGAGACAAAAAAAAATTCCAAAGAGTTTTACAAACCTGTTGAATACTTGGTGTGTTAGGAATGTTGATGTTCTCTTAAACTGAGTAGCAAAAATGCCTTTTGTTTCTTCATCCATATTCTCTGCAACTAATTCCTTTCAAACATAAAAGAAGCAGTCAATCTCTTTTCTCCTCTCAGAATTAATTTGGACTTCATTCTTGGATAGTAACTATTTTGGAGGGAAAAAGCTGTCCCTTCAGTGGTTTGGCTGGGATTGCATTTATCTTTGTATAATCTATTATGAAGTAAAATATGCTCAGTTCAGAAACAGGATTAGTTACTTTCAAAATAAATTGAGTTTCAATCTGCAAGTATACCTTCTAAAATTGTTATCTTAGTCTGAAGTGCAACTGGAAACAGATATTTGAGGATATTATTTATACCTTTTTTATTTCAAAAGGGTAAAATCTCACAGAGATTGTGAAGGCTCAAAATTGTGAAGTTATGGATAGTGTTAAAATTTGGGAATGATACAAGTTGCTTTATTGAACTTTCCTTCCCACTGCTGAAGGTTTAAAATATTTTCCCAATACCTTCTGTGATATTGGTGAATGGCTGAGAATCCAGGCATTACTATGGACCTTACGGACTCAGTTATGCTCTATGTTGATCAATTAGTTATTTAGTTTTCTACTTACAGCCGAAGATTCACAGCCAAAAATCCATAGTAGGTCATCTAGGTCTTTTTCATTTACAGTTTCATCAAGAGAAACTCCAAGCTATTGACAGTTGAAAAAAAGAAAGGACACAACTTCTAAGTTCATCAATGCAAGTGTTTCAATATGTGCTATCAATGAGCTACACTGAAACAATAACAGAATATATAATCTGAATGATATTTATTGATACTCCCAATACACCGTGCATAGTGTTCTAATAATTACTATGAACATCAACAATTTAAAAATGTTGTTTCTGGATGTTCTTTCTTCTAACACACATTCAATGGCTGTTTACTGAGCTTCCCTTCTGAAACAACGACTGAGTTTCTTAGAGCACTGATGATGTTACTTAGTTTGGTAATGAAATGTCTGCAAGAAAACCACCATCCTCAGAGAGCACTAAGGACCTCAGAGTTTCTTAGAATTTTTTTATTGGATATTCTTTATCTCTTTAAAGAGAAAATGATAATGGATAATGGATAAAGGCATTAGAAACACTTCTGAGTATCCTTAAGCTGTCACTTACTGTGCCATCAGGGTAAATCCGAAAGTTTATCTGCCTCTGGGCTGCCCTTTGCAAGACTTCTTCGATGCCACACCCACACTGGATTTTCAAGGTATCAAAATATAGGTCATGTTGGAGTTGATGACCTGCTCTCTTCAAACCTAACATAAACGAACACAAATCCATTCAGGTTTTATGCACAGTTGTGTTCAAAATGTATTTTGTTTTTTATAATTTGAAGCTCCTAGTCCTGCCTTATGCATAAAAGTCAGCTGGGCGACGTTGGGCCAGTCTCTCTCTCTCAGCATAACTCACCTCACAGGGTTGTTGTTGTGGAGAAATTAAGAGGAGGAAGGAATATTTGGCATGTTCATTGCCTTGAGTTATTTATAAAAATAATAAAAGGTAGTATAACGAGTCAAAAAGAGGACTGTGAAAATATTTACAGACCCCTCACATCCTGGACATAAACTGTTTCAACTCCTACCCTCAAAACGACGCTATAGAGCACTGCACACCAGAACAACTAGACACAAGAACAGTTTTTTCCCGAACGCCATCACTCTGCTAAACAAATAATTCCCTCAACACTGTCGAACTATTTACTAAGTCTGCACTACTATTAATCTTCTCATCGTTCCCATCACCCATCTCCTCCCACTAATGACTGTATAACTGTAACTTGTTGCTTGTATCCTTACGATTTACATTGACTGGTTCCTAATATGATTTGATTGTTTATTTGTACCCGGACTATCATTAAGTGTTGTACCTTATGATTCTTGACGAACGTATCTTTTCTTTTATGTACACTGAGAGCATATGCACCAAGACAAATTCCTTGTGTGTCCAATCACACTTGGCCAATAAAGAATTCTATTCTATTCTATTCTATTCTATTCTATTCTATTCTATTCTATTCTATTCTATTCTATTCTATTCTATTCTATTCTATTCTATTCTATTCTATTCTATTCTATTCTATTCTATTCTATTCTATATAAACAAATACATTTGGCTGCTATTGGCAACTATGCTGGGACTATTGGTGACTGACTCTTCATATTACTAGACTTGAATCAAATTATTCTAAGTTGTTTTACAAACCTATTTTAGGAATCATTACACTTTACAATGTCAAAAAAAAAAAAAAAGCTTGTAGCAAGAAAAGGAACTGTCGTGGCACAGTGGTTAGAATGCAGTATTGCAGGCTATCCTAACCAGCTCAAGGTTGACTCAGCCTTCCACCCTTCTGAGGTCAGTGAAATGAGGACCCAGATTGTTGGGGACAATATGTTGACATTGTAAACCGCTCAGAGAGTGTTTTAAGCACCTCGGAGTGGTATATAAGTCTAAGTGCTATTGGTATTGCTATTCACAGTGTAGTCTTGGGAGTTTATTCAAATTCTCCAACATTAAAGTTGCTCTTTTTGGACAGGGTATTCCTATGTCTGAAGGTTCACTCACCTTCTGCTAAGATTAGAGTAGCATTGTGGACTCTCTTGGCAATGTGCTTTAATCCATTTGCACCATGATAAACTCCAAACATGGCAGCCATGTTAGCCAGAAGGGCCTAAGAAGCAGAAATTGGGATTAAATAAATTTATTTGTATAAACATGAGGCAACTCAGATACTACATCATGTAGACTTAGAATAACTTTATTGTCACTTTAAATGTACACTAATCGCCATATATTAAAATGAAATTTCATTGCATACAGCTCTCAAAGGATCACCATCTCAAATATACACTACATAAACATGACAAAAATATAAATAAAAAAATAAAAAATTATGCATATACCCACATACCCACATATATTATATGACACAGAGAAACAACATAGTCTAGTTCGGATGTATAATCAATGATTGAAGAAAAACTCACCTGCGCCGTACAAATATTGCTAGTAGCTTTATCTCTCCTGATGTGCTGTTCTCTGGTTTGCAGTGCAAGTCGGTATACTTCTTTTCCATTAGCATCTCTTGAAACATACACAAAGGAAAAACATATTACTTTCTTCGATTTAAATAGACAAAGGCTATTTGGTTTTGTTAATAAAAAATAATTAATAGTATTTTTGGTAAAATAAAACATATAGTAAAATGAATAATTTAGAATATGAAACTCTCTAAATTAATGCTGAATCAAGGCAGTTTCCTTTTGCTATCACCTGATGCAATACTACGGTTTGACAAATTGCATGTTTATGAAACAAGGCACTGCAAAGAGGCTACTCAGCTATGCCGTCATGGACAATGCAATCCTCAATTCAAACTAAGGATTCCTAACTTCTTTTAGTACAAGTACCAGATCTGGAATACATAGATTTGAATTGCCGCTAGATGGCAGCGAAGAAATACAGAAAATCATGACTTGTTGCTGCCATCAAGTGGTGTTCAGAATTCCTGCATCCCAAATCTAGTGGCCCTTTTTCTTTTCTTTTTTACATTTTTGAGAACATGACATGGACAAACATCAGTTGCCAGTCACAAAATATCACCTATATCAAAAGGCTAAAACAACTTGGGGCTAGAGTCCATTGTTATTAATCGCTTTAGAATTTAATTGGGGTCCAAAAGCATTGTTGGAAACCTGGATTATGCTTGAAGCTGGTGCTTTGCTTTCTATCAATTTAGTTTCTCAAGTCAGGTTTTTAATTGAAGAGAGCTTAAGGAAAGTTAAAATTAGGAAAGTCAGAATGCATGGTGAACCAACGAACATGTCCACACACACACACATTGTTGCCCTGAGGCAACATGCTGGAGACAGAGGCTACTATATAAGGTCCTTTAGGGAAGGACAATGAGCATTCTATCTGTGATAAATACTGTACATTCTGACCTTACCTAGAGTTCTGGAAACTTACAATACTATGGATATAGAGCTCCCATTAAGAACATAAGAGCCTTGCTGGACACAGATGTGTCTAACCCAAGTGTTACACATTGGCTAACTGGATGCACTTGGGAAACTAATAAGCCTGGACTGGACAGTGATGTCCTCTACAATTGTCTTTTTTCAACAACCTGCATGTTGAAAAGAAGGCAACTATCAGTGTGCGGGAAGAGACACATGCAGAGAAACGGATGAGGAACCTTTGAGAAGACACCAAAGCCTTTCTGTGTGCAAAGGAACCCTGAACTGGAAATTTCTGGGCTCCTGCTCACTATTTTTTCTCTGCAAGTGTTTTCCTGTATCTGCCTTAATTATGGGAAAAAACACAATGTTTTTATTTTTAACCTCAAACCAAAGGGATTCCTGAGACTATTTTATTATAGGTCCTTGAATTCTTTGTGCTTGATATACAGCAACATTATTTTTTTAAGGGCACCTCTTCCATTTTTCATTCAGGACAGATTCATTTTCCGTTAGGATATTGAATTTAGTAGCTTTAGGAACAGTAAAGTGTACAGTAGGCCAAAACACACAGTTGGAGTTGATTAGCTAGAGAGTGCTGACTCATGCGTGAGGCAATCTATGCTATGATTGGTTGCCGTAAGTATAAAGGGGGAGTTTCCCTTTTTCCCCCTTCCCTTTTTCTTGTATGTGTCCTGTATACTGTTTAATTTACCTCATGATGTTCCTGTGTTCCTGACTATCTTGTGTTTTTTTCTTTCTGGATGATAACAGAGACTGATGTAAATCTGAATGTTAAATATATTTATATATATAAAAGACTACAAGTTTGTGTTAGTGTCTCCGACTTCATCTGGACAGCTGCTGCGCAATTCTCTGACATTTTCAGTATGCAGGTAAATATATATGAGTATAAATTTGTGTGAGGGGTGGGTATGGAAGTAAACTTGATATTAAGCATGTATTTCAGTAGCATGATTTCGTTCTAGAAGAGTAATTATAGGGGAATTAATCTTCTAGAACTAAAAGAAGTCCTCGATTTACAACCACAATTGGAAGTCCTCGACTTACGACCACAATTGAGCCCAAATTTCTGTTGCTAAGCAAGACAGTTGTTTAGTGACTTTTGTCCTATTTTACGACCTTTCTTGCCACATTTTTTAAAGTGAATCACGGCAGTTATGAAGTTAGTAACGTGGTCTTAAAGTGAATCTGGCTTCCCCATTGACTTTGCTCCTCAGAAGGTCACAAAAGGTGATCACGTGAGCCCAGGACAATGCAACCGTCATAAATATGGGTCAGTTGCCAAGCATTTGAATTTAGATCACGTGACCATGAGGATGCCGCAATGATCGTAAGCGTAAAAAATGGTCATAAATCACTTTTTTTTCAGTACCGTTTGAAGGGTCACTAAATGAACTATTGTAAATCAAGGACTACCTGTATGATCTAAAATCAGCCAAAGCTATAAAGAAAAAAACAACCACTCCATGCTCTCTGGAAAGAGGAAAATACATAAGAAGATTAGAACTTTTCACAATCCATGTATAATTCCTTCAGGATTTAGAAGAACATGGATTCAGATTTTCAACAGAAAGCGAACCTACCTTGTAACTCCCACCATCCTTCCGGGCATCATTCGCACCAGATTCTCTTTGACCGCAAAAAAGGCAGCATGTGGTCCTCCATACCCAAGAGGCACCCCAAACCTCTGGGAATTGCCTAAAGCAACATCAACTCCAAACTCCCCTGGAGGCCGCAAGATGCAGAGGGCAAGGAGATCGGTGGCACAGCAGGCCAGGCTCTGATACAAGAGAAGCCAATATGTTTGTTTATTACATTTTGTATGCCGTCCATCTCTCTACCAAGTGACTTTAGGCAGCTTACAATATTATAAATAACAGAATAAAACAATTATAGGATTAAAACATTAGACATTAAAAGCGAAAAATTTAAATTAAGATGAAAATGGATAAAAACCAATGCATCAATGGGATGGAGGTGAGATCTTGTACTAGTCTACTAGCCACCTTCGAAGTGAGGCGCCCCCATCAGGGCTCCAAGCTTCCCAAAAGGCCATGTAGATCAGGGGTCCTTAATCCCTGGGCTACAGCTTACTGGAACCGAGCTGAAGTGGCGGGTGAGCAGGCGCACCTGCGTGCAGCTCTCTCCCCCACACTGCCAGTCGGCAAAGCTGGAAAGGTTGGGGAACTGCTGATGTAGATAACCATGGGAGTTGTTCCCAGAACAATGCGTATTGATTGTAATGGGGATCACATGACTGCCATAAATGCATAACGTTATTTTTCCAGCACCGTCGTAACTTCAAATGATTCCTACACAAGGTAGTTGTTAAGTGAGGACTACCTACACAGATAAGTTACCTCTATTGCGATCAAATGGAGATTGGGGTTTTTGTGGGGGTACAGAAATGCTATGAATCCAATAACTTACTAGATTGGAAAAGCTGACATTGACCTAAGGTACATTTACACTGCCAGACATAAACATGCAGGTTGGAAATATTCTTATTGCTTCAATTACCCCATTCTGATGGGCTTGATCAACCAAGCCTGTAAAGTCTTCTACCTTCCCCTCAGTGTCTGGGTACTGGAACAAGACACCGCTGACATCTTTACCACTGAAATCCATCTCATGAGGTAGCTTCAACTCTACATTTATGCCAATGTATCTGGAAAGCAATAATGACATACCAAGAGAAAGTCATTTCCCAGTAGTGAATACGATTTAAAAAAGAAACTTAAGCAAGAATATTAAATGCAGAGTTAAAGGTCAGCTTGATTATCTTCAATTGAAATTGTTTCAAGTAAAGCAATAGTCAATTTTATTAAGGCAGACTACATTACGAAAGAATTTCAAGCAGATTGCTCATTTAATTTTTTAAAAAGATCTAAATCAATCTTTACTTTGCTCTGGTCTGCACCACAGCTATCGTCTGAGGATGGCATCTGATGTCGACATAAAACTTATTTCGCTTATTATGCCTGTTGGAAGGAGAAAACAATAAAATTACTTCAGAATGGGTCATAAAAAGTTCACTCTAAACTGGTAAGTTTCCACTGCTTGTTATTATACAGACAAAAACCTTGTTTTTAATTGGCTTTGACATCTCCTGATCTAAAATTCAAGTTTCTATTCCCAGGAACTTTGGAAAAGGGAAACAAGTTCACAATCTACCAAAGTTCACAAAAGGGAAATGACTACGAAGTAAGTCATGATTTTCTTATGAATTCTGAGTGGATTACATAAATTTCTGGCTCTAACAGGGGTGATGAACTGTGTTAACCAAACAGCGTATCCTGTTCCTATATCTCTGAACAACAGATGTTGGGAAAGGAGGGAATCGAGGAAAAAAATATTATCTCGTACATTATTTGCCGAGAAATATGGCTTCCCACAAATTATCAATGGCCACTCTGCAAATATTAATCTTCCTGTTTCTCTCTCATGTTATCATTTAGATCAGGGGTATCCAAACTTGTCAATTTTAAGACTGTGGACTTCAACTCCCATAATTCCTTAGGCAGCATGGGGAATTCATGGGAGTTGAAGTCCACAGGTCTTAAAGTTGACAAGGATGGACACACCTGATTTAGAATATAGGCCTATGGGCTGTTTTCAGTCTCTTCCATATAATTAAGTATTCGAGGGTGTCTGCAGGTTGTGAGGAAAAACTCAAGATGGCAGCCAGGATGCTGTGACTGTTTTTATGTGCATCTTGACTTTTGTTTTTTGACAACATTGTGCCTTGTGGACAGCCTTGCCCCCAACACTAAAGTTCTGAGGAACTTTACATCCTCCAAAAGCAGTCTTATGATCTGAGGTTACCTGTGACACAACTGCATGGCTTCTGCTGCTGCTGTTCCTTCATCCAGCAAAGAGGCATTAGCCACATCCATCCTGGTGAGATCACACACCATCGTCTGGTAGTTCAACAAGCTCTCCAGCCTGCCCTGGGAGACTTCTGGCTGATAAGGGGTATACTGAGTCACCCTATTAAAAGCAACACATTTTCCCCATTAAGCTTTTCCCCACTCAAAGAATACTACAGAACCATACAGATAATCCTGTGAGTGAGTTTTGCCCCATATTACAACCTTTCTTGCCACTGTTGTTAAGTGATGGTCTGCAGTTGTCAAGTTAGTAACTTAGTTGTTAAGTGAATCTGATTTTCCTGTTGACTTTGATTGTCAGAAAGTTGCAAAGTGGGATCATATGATCCCAGAACACTGTAACCGTCATAAATACATGCCAGTTGCCAAGCATACAAATTTTGATCATGTGACCTCAGTCCTAAGTGTGAAAAACGGTCATAAGTCACTTTTTTGAGTGGCGTTGTAACTTCAAACAGTCACTAAACAAATGATTGTAAGTCAAGGATTTCCTGTATTTCTAGTATTACCTAGCAGTCACTCTCAAAGGGATGGAGAAATATTTAACATCATTTGACAAAACTGGTTGTTACAAATATAATGTCAAAGAAGTGCCAACAGAAGGTACACATGAAGCTTAATAATTGTAATAATTATGTTGCTGAACAGAAGACACCCTCTGAATTTAAGGGCCAAGTATTCTCTATTAGCCCAAGAGCACAGGATTGTTATTGTGAGGATAAATTAAAGGCCCTGAGGAAGAAAGATACATAAAATTAAAAACATTAATTTTGCATAAAAAACCCCCAATGTATTATAGCTTAAATTACTGTTGATTCATTTACTAGCCCTTACTACAATAGTAGGAGAGTAGTAAAAGATCCTGATTTATTTATTCAAGTCTTTTTATTTTTTATTTCCCTTGAAAGCACATGTACACACAAAACATAGATGGTATTGGTTATATTTGGGTACTATTGGAGTACTAATTCAGAATCTTTATTGTCATTGAGGTTGTAGTGATTTCATGTTAAAGCATATTAAATAAAAAAAACATGGAAAGCATTATAGAGAAGCACTGTGCATAAAACACAGTAGGTAATACGGTTGTGTGTAGTACTGTAAACCACATGAGATTGTACATTAGCTGTGAAGGACCAGGGATGGACACTGCTGATTTAAGGTATTCTTCACAGGAAGTATATGGATACCCTCAAATGAATCAACTCACATGTTCCCCTTTGAACCTGGATCTCTTCACTGCCCTAGTTAAGATGGACTTAAACTAACTATCCAAGATCTGAGAGTAAAAATTAACCCTCCTAATGACACCTCAATTTAAATATGTGGAACTATGTTTTAACAATTTTCCCATGAAATATTACTGCACAGACCACTATTATTTATTGCAGAACTGATAAAAAATTGTGCAGTGTAAGTAAATTAAATATAGCACATGAAAAATAAATACTGCACAAGCAATAAAGACTGAAGGTAAACTGGGTTTTTAGGGTTAAGTCTAGACTGAGAGTCGAGTCCCTCAGGAAGCCAAGCATATTTTCAATTCTCTGCCCATTCATTTATGTTCATGTCACATCACTTACTAAATTAGCTCAGTTTCTAGGGCAACACAGTCTGAAGTCATTCAGAAACCCAGGCACAACTAGGTTGCTCAGTCTAACACAGCCCCATAACATTATGCCATTAACAATTGATAGTAGGTTATTGAGCCAAGCTATTTTTGTTTGTAGAATAAGCTTTTCCTGTTCTTTTCACTGTATATAAATAAAAACAACAGCTCGGAATAACTTAAAGAACACATATAGCCTTTCATTTTTTAACAACACAACTGTAATAATGTGGTATTATGAGAGGAAATCTATTCTCATTAAGAAAAACAACACCATGAACAGCCAATGGCTGTCCTTTATTCTCTGTTACCTTTCTTCTAATATAATTCTTTTGCACTGCTGAGTTTCATGTGAATTTCATTGATCAACAACCAAAACAGGACATCCTCCAGAAGGACTATTGCTTGTGTTAACTGGGCCTCCAGTACAGGTAAAGGCAAAGATTTAAAATGGGACGATTGTCTTAAAATGGGAGAACCTTGTAAGAAATAGGTCAGAATCTTTCTCTTGTATGCATTCAAGCTGGCAGAGAGACTGGTGGGCCTATTTTGTGACTTAGGATGCCAAGTATTGTAACTTCTTGTTTCTTATTATGAGTATATAACCTATGTTGTGCCAACAAACACCTTTAAAAAAAAAGCTGAATGAACTTGTTTTGAAAATTGTAATGGCATCTGACCTCAGGGCCAATCATAATGAAAATTAGAAATGCTTTGTAGATCCTAATATTTGAAGTAATCCCAATTTGAGAAACAATTACTAGAATAAAGCTAACGGAGAACAGAATGTGCCTACAAATGGGCTATCTGATGTAACTCTTCTGTATATCTTCTCAAAACAAAATAAGCTTATTTTGCTTAACACCATGACCTTTACAGTCAGATCTGTACAATTGAAATGAAGGAATCATTCATCAAAAGCTGATAAAAATCTCTAACCGGCTGACAGTTGTATTAGTTCCTCCCTCTCCCTATTATGCTCGACAAAAAGGAGGAGGATTGTGTGGAAGAGTTGCACCTTTGTTTGTCTGAAATTGTCCATGAGCTCCTGAGTTGGGCACACAGGCACCTTTGTCACTTAATAGCTGTGTACAGGAACTTCCACACCGTCAATATTTTTATATACCAAACTCTCAGAGTCACATTTGCACCTTCTCCCAAGCAGCTCAATATTGCCACAGCTCCTGCCAGCTGACTAATTGGAGCATGCAAACACTGACATTCCAGCCTGCCCAACAGCCCCCCTTCCCTACAGGCCTTGCTGCTTTTGTTTTGTGGCAAGAAAAAAAATGTGGTCGAGGGGCAAAACCATCCCTTGAATCCACCAGGGGAATGGCGCCTTGTCTTCAAGAAGGAGAGAGGGAGACAAGAGGTGGAGTGAGCTTCCTCAATATCTATAATGGCTGCTTTTTTGGGGCTGGAAAGAATTACGGAACATATCACAACAGGCTTTCTTCCCAGGCAGAGTAGAGGTAGGGCACAGGCAGATCGCCCCTTCTGGTTTGGGAAACAAATCATGCACAGGTAGTCCTCGAGTTACGACTACAATTGAGCCCCAAATTGATGTTGCTAAGTGAGACAGTTATTAAGCGAGTTTTGCCCCATTTTACGACATTGCTTGCCATGGTTGTTAAGTGAATCACTGCAGTCGTTAAGTTAGCAACACGGTTGTTAAGTGAATCTGGCTTCCCCATTGTCTTTGCTTGTCAGAAGGTGCAAAAGGCTAATCACACAATCCTGGGACACTGCAAGTATCATAAATATGGGCCAGTTGGCAAGCATCTGAATTTTGATCACATGACCATGGGGATGCTGCAATGGTTATAAAGTGTGAAAAAAGTATCATAAATCACTTTTTTCAGTGCCATTGTAAATTCAAACGGTCACTAAATCAACTGTTGTAAATCAAGCACTGCCTGTACTCTAAACTTCATTGCAGTCTTAGTGATGTGTAGCCCTCACACAAGACTCCATAGGAAGAGGTACAACAAGCATTTTCATCTCTCAGTATTTGTAATTTTTATACTCTGCACATATCAAGAAAAGATCTTTATGTACTATGGGCACTTCCAACACTGCCATACACACAGAAATACTCTGGGAGGTAACAGCAAGATTCTTACACAATGTATAATTTTTATATAAATGAATCAATGCATTAAAAGGATTACTTATGTAACTTCTGATTTTACATTATAGCTAGGAAAATAGCAAATATAAAGATAGTTTTTATTTTTTTAATAGTTGTCTTTTCTCTCAGGACCACTGTAAATTAGAACTGTGGTGTTCAAACGTTCTCCAGCATGTTGACATGGACAATGCAATCTGTGTGTGTGTGTGTGTGTGTGTGTGTGTATGTGTGTTATGATAAAAATGGTACATTACCATCCAGCGTTCTCCAACAAATTCCTTGCAATGGCTGGAGGGACTGAGCAGTTGTAATAACCCATGCCAATATAAGATCTCCAGATTTTATTCTTGCTGGCAATACTGTATAAAGTTTCAAGAATTTCATTTTCGCCTAGAAAGAAATGTGTAGAAAATATTGTGTGAAGATTTCAATAAAGGTTAAACATGTCAAGCTTTTTGCACCAGTTAACCTATTTTCATGAGAATATACATTATAGTGGTCAGCAACATGAGTTGACTCCCTGTCCCTTCATTTTCAACTGTCTGCTTATTTTGCCTGTTTCTCATTTTGAAATTTATAGAAATGGGTGATTATTCACAATTATTATAACTTACACAGAACTTTTCAGTTACATTTATTCTTTATGAGGAGTAGTGTAACAACATGGTTTTCAAGAGCTTTTTGAGGTCAGACGTATACTTAAAATATTTAACTACATTTTTAAAGGAGCTATATTTATTTTATCTGCATTCTCACATAAATCACGTAGTTTTCTTGCACCAATAAAAAGCAAACCAACTATTTTATCTCACTTGAGATGTTTAAGCAAGTTCTTTCATTTCACACTGCTTCTTTATGTCTATTTGACATAAATCACGTCTGTGTAGCGCCCTTTCCTCCTATTTTCCCTCACAGCAAGAATCCTGGGTGGCACAATAGGGTGAGAGTACAAAGTCACCTCGTAAACTGTGCTGGTTGAACTAGAATTTAACTGCCCCCAATAACACAGCTTGTTATGTCAAAAACTTAACAAGTCTTTCAGCACACCCCCCACATTTACGAAAAGTGTGATTTGGAGAAAAATGCTTTATTAATTTAATTTTACTTAATTGGTAAACTGATTTTATTTCCTTGATTTCATGTGGCGCAGTCATTAAGGAATGGATGAAACCCAAGGAAAGTCAAATTCTAGGATGCTATACATGCAGTCTCAAGCTTCTGAATCAAAGGTAGGATATACACCTAATAAATCAAATAAAATTTATACTCATCCATAGCTAACCTTAACACATAGCCCCATTTACTATGGATTCTATCATGAAATCTTTCTTTGTGTGGATTTGGACATCTTGTGAGCTGAAAGCGAATCAATCACATTACAATAGCATCATGCTGAACCAATGTGTGGAGTCCACGGGCCAACTTTTGTTAAACTACACAGAAAAAGTTATAAGTATTAAAAATGTAATGTGCTGCTATCAGTCTGAGGACCATTCCTATATTTTGCTGGGAAAGTTAGATTTCCCATGGATTCTGCCCTTGAATCCAGTATGAGAAAAAAATCAGTCATCTGAGAAATCAGTCATATTGGTAGCCTTTCCAATGAGGATCAAATCTCTTTGAAGCCTAATTCCTAATCAAATTGGAATTAGGCTTTGCCATAATTCCAATAATATCCTTGTGCTGCTTAAAGTGAAAGGTATATAAAATTATATAATATATGCACTGAAGAAATCCCTCAGCACATGGTTGAATATCACTAGGCTTAGCATTCATGAACAGCTGCAAGTTATCTTTAAACAAATGATAATTTTAAAAAACTGTATGATGACAGGATACTATTGCAGAATTAATATTCCAAATGCACATTCTGGAAGTGCTTGCAAGTTAATCAGTGTCTATTCTACAAAGGAATGTGAACATCAATACCAAATCTTTTTTCTACCTTTATAGTAAATGATAAAAAAATCCTGTTTCTTGGATAATAAAACTGCTGTACAGAAATAAAGGAGGATATTTTGGATAATACTGCTTCTCCTGAAAGAATTACAGGAAATGTTAATTTACAACTGTTAATAAATAATAGCTGAAGTGAAACTATAGCTCTCAGGATTCTAATTGTTAGAGTATCTGAATAAGAACTTGGCAAATTTCATCAGATCGCAATGGCAAAATAGGTTTGAGGAAAAAAAGCAATGAATACATAGTTATACAATATACATAGAACACATATGTTGGTGGTGTAAATCTGCAGATCCAGCACATTTTAAGTTGGGGTTTCTAGCAATTTGGCTTTAAAATATTCCATATAACTTTTTATTGTAGCAGCAGTTAGTTTCTTCTGCACAATAGTAGCATGCATTGTCTGATCTGGTCACCATGCCAATATATAGAAGGACCTAACTATCTTTATTGATTATTGGAAACTTTCCAGTTGATTTGCTATTAGTTTGGCTATCATTGCTTTGTCTTTTCCAAAGTAGCCCAGTATCTGGACTATTTTTACTGTGGTTTCAAATGCATCACAGACAGGTTGCAGTTAAGAGACGGAGTCCTTACCTGGAGCCAACATTCTGGGATGAAAGGGGATAGGAGTTGCTTCTGACTTTGCACAAAGCCCTCCTATGGATATTTCCCCCATCCCTGCTCTTGATCAGCTTTTGATAAATTTTAATGTCAGATCCATCTCTGGTCTTTTCCAAAGGGTTAGGGTTAGTGAAGATACCATTCAAAGAATTCAAACCCTTATGCCTTTCCTGTTTCTTCTTGACCCTCATTTAAATTACTCGCAGAACAGGCACGGCTTGCTGTTTAAACATTCATGTTCAAACAGACTTTGCAACACTGTCCATGGCTCTCTTGCTACATCTTTTTTTTTATATGAATGACTGGTCATTTATAAACCATTTGGCCATTGATTTAAGCTGCTTATTCTTTTGTCTCCATTATTGGGTATTTGTTGGGATTCATGACTAATGGCTTCAAAATGATCATCTTTGGAGCAGACCATCTTGATCAATCTAAGTTATTTGCTGTGATAATTTGTATTTCTATCTAAGCTGGTTGCCATTTTCCTCTATGAGCCTTTCTAAGACATCATTCTTTTTCTCCTTGAACCAGGTCACTGACCACTGCAGCAGTATCTCTGGGCTCCTAATGCCTGCTTATAGCTACATACTGTTAGGAGAATTAAAGGAACTGTCCTATACAAACATGACCAGAATTCAGGGGGGGGGGGACCATGCCACAATACTTAGATTTATATAAGCAGTATAAATGAGAAGATCTGATGAGAGATGAATCTTGTTATGAATCATGGCTAGTAATGGTGTGGTCTTTATTTTAACCCTTAAAATTATTATCTGCCATCATTATTCCCAGGGCATCTGCAGAGTGTGGCAAAGAAAGTGGTGTCTGTGATGTTATGTTCAAAGTTCCTCCTGTTTTTTCAAATGTGTGGGCACACTTGTGCGATGAACATGAAAAACTACCAGGATTTTGATTGCCCTGTCAAAATGCCATCTGCTGCCATCTTGTTTTTTTTTCATCACACCCTGTGGGTACCCCTGACTATTCCAATACACATGTTTAGAGGTAAGTAGGAGTGCTTATGTTGCCCAAATTATGGCACAAATTATGCATAGGAAACTTGTACTAGTCAATGATGGAAATAAATATGTTAATATAACACTGAGGAAATGGGAAATCTTAATTTAAAGACAGACCCTTCCTTTGTATACAGTCCAAAGGGAATCCTATCAACCTGTGATGGGGGATGTGAAAGGAACAGGTAGCCCTGGGGAGAAAAAAATAAATTAATGGAAACACTAAAGACTTTAAATTCTTGGAAGTGAGATCCTCCTCATACAGGCAGTAAATAACCCGGGTGGTCATTTTACCAAACATGACAGGATTTATTTATTTTTTGAATGGCAGGATCTATCTAGCTTATCAATAAATAGCCTGCCACCAACACAAATTTCAAGGATTAAACTACAAGAAGAAATCCATAGTTCAAAGACTATCTGTTTTGTGGCAGATGTGGCAGATAACTGACTTTAAAAAAAAAAAAGTGAGCAGAAAATTGATTTGAAATTATGATGGAGGCCAGATTTCACAAATACATATTTGCAAAGAGTGACACAGACAAGAATAGCTGCACAGAGATGTGAAATAGGCTGTATAATGGGAACTATGCAAATAATTTAGTTCGATATATTGATCAAACTAGTAAACCACCAATGCATCATTGAATCTATTCTGGAAGATGATTTATAAGTATTTTGATATGCGTGCATTTGGAATCTTTATCCTAAGTGTTTTCTTGTGGTAGTCATTTTGGACTCTCCTGTACCTTTTTGTACTACTGGACTCATATTGATAGTACATTAATTCTGTATCAGTGTTACAACACAGCTGTTGCCTAATGATTTATATCTTAAGATAACGATTATACAACTAATCAGTTCCTTCTACTTTTGAGCTAATAAGTTAATATAATTTTATGCTTCCAGAGTTTTATGCTTTAAGACTCATCAGCTTTAGTCAGCTCAACCAATAGCAGACAACTTGTCATTTGTGGTCGAAAATGGAGCATACCTTCTTATACCCAAAAGTTAACATTCTCTTTTTTTTGGGGGGGGGTATTATATTTTAACTTTTTGTTTCAAAAGAAAAAGGTTCATTGAATCCTGAGGCACAGCAGCATAACATTGATGTAGTTCCAGATAATTTTTGGGTTGCACTTGAATTCCAAATGACTACCCGTGTTTCCCCGAAAATAAGACCCTGTCTTATATTTTTTTGAACCCTGAAATAAGTGCTTGGCCTTATTGCCATGCACTCAAAAGCCCGATTGGGCTTATTATCAGGGGATGTCTTATTTTGGGGGAAACAGGGTATTAAACAATGTTTTAAGGAAATATATATTTTTTTGCCAGAAAAAAAGATAGCCTAGGCTAAAGTACAAAACATTTGAAATCCCTTTGTAGGCAATATTTATCGTATCATAGAACAGATATTGGCCTTTGATTATGCATCAATTTGAAGGAAGCTGTAAACAGTGAACTGAAAACTTGAAATCCAAGAAGGCAGTAAACACTTTTAAGAAGGCTTTGGCAATAAGCCACCTGACTCAGCCTACTTCTCCTAATTTTCTAGGGCAGCAGTTACGACGAAACATACTACAGCAAGTCCGCTTTGCTGGAAATAGTTAGGTAATCATTCAGGAACTTCAGTTGGCAATTCCTTTTGCTAAATACATGCCTGTTCTGACCTTGCTAATTTTTCCTAGCAGAAGGAATTGCATAACATGATCATAGGCAATAATCTTAGTGTCCAAGAACAAAGTTCATTGATCTTTTGGCAATGCTTATCGGAATTAGAAGTCAGAGGGAGAAAAAAATGAATACTGCACATTCAGTCCAATGTTAACTTTCAGGCACCTCCAGAAACAAGGTGTTACTTTTCCCGGAAAGATGCCCTCCATTTCTCATAAGAGCTTAAGTAGTTTTAAAACACATTATAATTACCATTCATTTTCTGTATGTTTCCATGTGTCAGCAGCCAATAATTACTTTTTTTTTTACAATAGTAGAATTGTTAAATATTAACAAATTTTATTTTTACCATATGTCCCATACATATTGGAAATATTTCTAATAATTTCATGGAAAAGACTAAATTAACACTGGATTACAAGTGTTCCTTGACCTACAATGGCAATTGGGATAGGAAGTTCTGTCGCTAAATGATGCATTTGTAAAGTGTGACTGCTTCGCTTAATGATGGCAATCCCCTGCAGTGCCAGTTGCCATTGTTAACCAAATCCCTCAGTCTTTAAGCAAGGCAACTTCCTGCTGGCTTCCCAGAATCAAAGTCAGTAAAGAAGCTGGAAGGAAGTTGCAAGTTCCAGGCAGACAGCCAGGTAAGTGGCTGCTGCTAGGCGGGGAAGAGACCGATGAGGTGCATGGTAGTGGTTGGGGAAGGTGTTTGAGAGGCATGACATGGGTCATGAAAGATATGCGAGAATATGCAAGGGGCATGGTGCAGGTAGGGAGGGTAAGTGAGGGTGCAAATGTAAGTTGGTGAGGGATTCAGAGTGCGCAAAAGATGCAGAGAGGGCCTGGGAGGTTGAGCAGGGATGCAGAAGTGGCTAATGCAGTGCAGGTATAGAGGGGCTTAGGGAAGGTGTGTGGTGGAGGAGACTCACCCCAGCGACTTGCTATCTTCCCTGCCAGCATCCCTATTGACAGTTTGTGGAAGCCGACAGGGAAGGTTGCAAATGGCAATTATGTGATCACGGGGTGCTGCAACTGGTCATAAGTGTGAACCAATTGCTAAGTGCCCACATTGCAATCATATAACTGCTGAGGTTCTGGGACAGCCAGAACTCTTAAGGACTGGTTGTAATTACCATTCGTTCAGCACTCTTGTAATTTCAAACAGTTGCTCAATGAATGGTCGTAGGTCAAGGACTACCTGTAGAATTTCTCCTTTTGGATCCTAGAATGCAGCTTGGATTTTTTTATAGACATGAAAGCTTCCATTCAATCCATGAAAGCAGACGACAGTCCAGCCCAATCATGCAGTAGGCACGGTTCCCATGCACTCTTCAAAGGAAGCTGGAATCTGCTGACTAGCTTTGCTAAAGTTGCATAAGCATTCAACAGAAGTGAATGTTCTGAATCTACAACTCTTGGTGTAATAGACATAAAGAAACATGAGTCCATTAATATACCAGAACTTTTCTAAATGTGGTCTCTCCCAACCATTTTGCAATGCATAATTCTCATCAGTCTGACCCAGGGATATCTGGATGTACTACATGTTCAGTAACATAATCCACAAGATGGATGTACTGTTTTGTAAATGTGTGAATATAGTAACTTATTTATATTCATAATACTAAACCTCTATGCTGAAAGACATATAAAATAGCAGACCATATAATCGTCCTTGCAATTATGTCCCCTCCTCATGATTTGGAATACTGGAAAATTCTGGTTTACATATTTTAGATGCTAAAGTATCCTCCATCCTAGGAAATGTATTATCAAAGACATACAATTTCTATAACACACTGGTTTAGATTCCACTGCTTCATTAGAGAATTGCCTAGAAAACCTCCCAACTCTCTCTTTCAAGATATCAAAGAATCTCTAATGAGACCACCTCCAGTTACATACAGAATGCGATTTTCATACTACTGACCAACTGACCCAGTTGAAATTAATGAACTCTGAAAGTTAGAGATAAATGAAGGAAGCAACAAATGGTCAATGACCCATAATGGATAACCTGAGCATTAGCTTCATTATATATTACGTGAAGGAAACTGGTGTAGGTAATGTTTAGTGCTATTAATTCGATCCAAGATCATTTACTTCTAAGAGTCATTTCACTGTAGTGGTTAAAAGCACTAGGTTAGACACCAGGAGGCTCTGCATTCTAGTCTTGCCTTAAGCACAAAAGCAGCTGGGTGACTGGGTAAATTTTTCTATGTTAGCGATAAGAAATGGGCAATGGCAAATCAGTTTTGAAAAATCTTACCAAAAAAGCTGTAGGGACTCAATGAATCAAGATAGACTCAAAGGTACATGTGTGCTCTCTCTCACACATACACAAACAAGCATTAGTCCACAGAGGTTAAAATACTGGTTGGTCCACTCCATTTATATTAAGCCTTATCAAATAATAAGGCAATAAATAACAAGCTGGGAACAAAATAATGCTGAGACACAGAGGGCAAAGATTCTCCTTGGGACATATTGAGATAGAGTTCACTTTCTAAAACTATACATTTCAGATATAGAAACAGGAAGGGCACATCTTTAAAAGAAAAAAATAAACCGAGAAAAAACTGAAAAGTGAAAAGATTTTCACAACTTAAAACATTTTTAACAAGAAATGAGTGCTTTGCATTTATAGTCTGGAATTGAAGCCTTTAGAACTCTTTAACCCTTAACCACAGACATACTATTTCGGCTACGCTATTACAGACATGAGGTCATAATGACAGCTCTAGCTCCTGATAATTGCACTACAATATTGTGACTAGTGGTTCTGGATCTATTGCTTCCAAAAGGTGCAGAAGATCATTTGAATTTGTTCTTGCCATATAAATTATTGCACGATGTAGATTGTACCTGGTCAACAATTTCATCGGGAGCTTCATGATCGCTAATGTCAGAATCGGTGGTGGCCAGGGGTTCCTCATCATCCATTACAAAATTTTTGTTGCAATCCGATTCCACTTCACTCAAATGGCAGGAAAACAAAAGCTATTCGCAACTGGAATGGTCCATTTCTAAAAATAGGGGTGTTCCGAACATTTTGGAAAACTGTTGTGGTCACTATGACCGCAGGTCTGTGGTTATGGGTTTTAATTATTAAATAAATCTAAGAACTTGCAAAGCAACTTAGGTATCAGCACCTAAGAAAAATAACTTAAGAAGTTCTGGTGATGTCTCAGCCAGTGCTACAAGACTGTTGGACAGAAATAGGTGACAAGATAGGACCTGCTAAATGGATTATGTGAATACTCTGCCCATAACACAAAACCTCCCAATTTTAGGGCACCTTGGACAATACAACAGCAGAGGACTTGTAACAGATAGCAGAGGACTTGTAATTTGTGAACCAAAACTCCTGGAGTGCACTATCTTGCCCACTCAAGAGTTATAATTCTTTTTGGTTTACTATATTTTAATGTTTTGCTTCAAAAGAAAAAAAAGTTTCAGTGAATCTGGGTTGCAGCAGTATAATAATGATTTAGCAAAACCAGCTCCAGATAATATGTTGGATTGATTTAATAGGAACTTCAAGTGAAGTTTTAAGGTATCTTTGTTGGTGTTATTTATCATATCATAGAACAGACATTGGCCTTTATGCCTCGACTTGGAGAAAGCTGTAAACAATGTACTGAATCCAGAGAAGTGTAAACACTTATTATGAAATACTTGGCAATTAGCCACCTGACTCAGCCCATTTCTTCCTGCAGTGAAGACAAAATGTACTATATAGTAAACCGACTACTCTGGAAATAGTTAAGTATTTATTCAGCAACTTCAGCTAAGAATTCGTTTGGATTAATAAACGCCTGTTTTGACCATGATTATTATGAGCCGAAGGAATTGCATAACATGATTACAGGCAATGATCTTAACTTTGCTCATTGATCTTTGGCACTGCTCTATCAGAATTGAAAATGAGAGAGAGAGAAAAAGGAATACAGGTAGTCCTCAACTTACGACCACAACAGCCCAAAATTTCTGTTGCTAAGCATGATAGTTGTTAAATGAATTTGGCCCCATTTTTCTTGCCATAGTTGTTAAATGAATCACTGCAGTTGTTAATTTATTAACACGGTTGTTAAGTGAATCTGGCTTCCCCTTTGCTTGTCAGAAGTTCACAAAATATGATTACATGGCACCGGGACACTGCAACTGTCATAAATATGAGCCAGTTGTTCAAGTGTCCAAATTTTGATCACGTGACCTGAGGATGCTGCAATGGTTGTAAGTGTGAAAAATAGTCATGATTCACTTTTTCAGTGCTGTTGTAGCTTTGAGCAGTCATTAATTGAATGGTTGTAAGTCGAGGACTACCTGTACTGCACATGCAGGCTAATGTTAACTTTTAGGCATCTTCAGAAATAAGGTGTTACTTTTACCTGGAGAAATGTCTATATTTCCCGAGAGTCTATATACCGTATTTTTCGAACTATAAGACACACCTGACTATAAGATGCACCTAAATTTTGAAGAGGAAAACAAGAAAAAAAAAGTTTTTGGCCTCCGTGCGCCCCATTTTCGGGCCTTTTTTTGGGCCTTTCCCAGCCTTTTTTCTGCCCGTTTTCGAGGCTTTTTTCGGCCCATTTTCAAGGCTTTTTTTGGCCCGTTTTGGGGGCTTTTTTGGCCCATTTTGAGGCTTTTTTCAGCCCATTTTCAAGGCTTTTTTCAGCCTGTTTTCAAGGCTTTTTTCAGGCTGTTTTCGAAGCTTTTTTTTGGGCTGTTTTTGAGGCTTTTTCAGGCCATTTTTGGGGGGGAAACAGCCCAAAAAAGCCTCAAAAATGGGGTGGAAAAAGCCTCAAAAACGGGCTGAAAAAGCCTCAAAAATGGGCCAGAATAAGCCTTGAAAATGGGCCAGAAAAAGCCTCAAAAACGGGCCGGAAAAAGCCTTGAAAACAGCCTGAAAAAAGCCTCAAAAATGGGCCGAAAAAACTCCTGAAAAAGGCCAAAAAAATGGCCCCAAAACGGGGTGTGCGGAGGCCAAAAAACTGCCAGCGGGTGGGCGGGGCTTCAGCAATATTCGGTCTATAAGACACACAGACATTTTCACCCCCTTTTGGGAGACAAAAAAGTGCGTCTTATAGTCCGAAAAATATGGGTAGTTTTAAAAACACATTAGCATTGCCAGTCAGTTTCTAAATATAATAACCAAGCATTAGCAGATAATAACTTTTCTTTAAAAGAATAAAATTGTTAAATGTTGACAATTATTTTTTACCATATGTCTCATATACGTTGGAGATATTTCATAACAATTCGTAGAAAAAAAATCTATCGTACAGGTAGTCCTTGGCTTACATCCATCTGTTCAGTGACCATTGAATTTCCAACTGTGTTGAATGAAGGGTACTTACAATGAGTCCTCTGAGTTCTGACCATCACAATATCCCTGACATGATGTGATTGTGATTTCTGGCATTCCTTGCTGGCTTCCCATAAGTAAAGTAAATGGGGAAGTTAGCAGGATGTTGGAAGTCACGGTCATGTGAAATCCTCATTTAATAGCCTGCATGTGTCAGGCATGAACCACCAGATCCACACATGAAAACTTTAATTAGCCATTTTATTGTTCAAATCTGGGAATCTTCTCAGAGTGGCAGTTTGCACCAGGGCTAGATTTGACTAGGTTCAACAACATCGTGTGTGTGTGTGTGTGTGTGTGTGTGTGTGTGTGTGTGTGTGTGTGTGTGAGAGAGAGAGAGAGAGAGATTTTACCATCTTATGCCAATGTAGAGATTCCAGGCTAATTCCCCGCTTGACTCCTCCCACTGGCTTAGCCAGTCTCTTTCCAACCACATTGTCCTCACTTAATGACAGCAACAGGGATTGCCATAACTTGAGGTCACTAAATAGCATGGTGGTTGTGCTTTACTATCAATTGCTTAGCAATAGCAGTTCTGGCCCCAACTTGAGCCGAGGTGGTGCAGTGGTTAGAGTGCAGCACTGCAGGCTACTTCAGCTGACTGCTAGCTGCAGTTCGGCGGTTCATATCTCACCGGCTCAAGGTTGATTCAGCCTTCCATCCTTCTGAGGTGGGTAAAATGAGGACCCAGATTGTTGGGGGCAATATGCTGACTCTGTGAACCGCTTAGAGAGGGCTGTAAAGCACTATGAAGCGGTATATAAGTCTAAGTGCTATTGCTATTGCTAACTGTTGTTGGTAACCAAGGACTCCCTGTAATTAACTAAATTATAATTTCTCATTCTGGGTACTACCATGCAGCTCGGATGAATAAAGTATTATAGACATGAAACCATTCAGCTTCCATGAAAGCAAGTAATATGACCACAGTCTGGCCCAATTACTCAGTAAGCAGGGTTCCTATGCAACTTTCAAGGCAAACTGGAATCTGCTGACAAGCTTTGCCGAAGACACAGAAATATTCAACAGAAGTTAATGTTCTGAATACACAGCTCTTGGTTTTACAGACATAATAGAATATAAGTCCATCAATATACTAGAATTTTTCTAAATATGGTGAAAGTGTATACTAGTTTTTTTCAACCATTCAATTTCAAATTTTTCAATTTAGTTTACTGACAGACCAGTGCAAGTAGAGTGTTCTGTGGATATATTTATTCACTAATCTATTTTAGTAGATGATAAACAAAATAAAGCTTAAGACAAAGTTAAAATGCAGTTATGAAACAACCTAACATCTATAAGTGAGGTCCAGGATTCAGCCTACATTACATTATAATGTAAACATTTAATTTATATTAAATACGATAACATGTAAAATTACCACGAAGTGATAATATCTAAAATTTAAATGAATTATGGTTATATAGAATGCTTTGTGCAAGATTGGCCCATCAAGGTCTAATGGATCTTTTGTGCTGCTGCACAAAACCTAGTTACACACAATGTAATACAAAGTAATTCGTCTATGATAGTGGTTCTCAACCTTCCTAATGCCGCGACCCCGCCCCGCCGCCGCGACCCCCTCCCCGCGTGCGATGAGGTGACAAAGGGGGCGTGGCACCAAGATGGTGGGCTAGCGCGTGCTTAGGCGACCCCTGTGAAAGGGTCGTTCGACCCCCAAAGGGGTCGTGACCCACAGGTTGAGAACCGCTGGTCTATGAGCAGCCTCTGGGCCTAGGCTGAATCTGGGTGACCAGGATATCTAATCAGAGGTAGAAATTGAAATTGAAACCATTCTACAATACATTATTCTCATCAGTCTGACTCAGAGATACCTAGAAGTACACCATGTTCAGTAACATAACCCACAAGATGGATGTACTGAAAAATTCAGTATTATTTATTACTTGGCATTATTTAAATGCCGAAGTTATCCCCATCCTAGGAAAAGTGCCATACAAACAAGCAATGTGGTTGGAAAGAGACAATAGTGTTGATGCTATTGCTTCATCAAAAAGGGATGCCTACCAAAACTCCCAATTTCTCTTTCATATCATAGGATCCCTGATGAGACCACCACCTGTTACAGAAGGTAGTTAATTCATAGAACTGACCAGTTGACCCAGATGGAATACGTGAACTCTGAAAATTGCAAATAAATGAAGCAAAAAATGGCTAATCTTCCCTAACAGATAATCTCACCATTAGGTTCATTTTATATAATGCCAAAGAAACTACATTATGTTTGGTGTTACTAATTTGATATAGACGCATTTAACCTTAGCCTACAGAGGCTAAAATGCAGGTTGGTCCTCTCTATCTATATTAAACATTACAGAAGACTCATGCCTGGGATGAAACAATGCTGAAGCATAGAGACAAAAAAAAGTCCCTTTGGGTTAATATTGAAATACAATGGATTTAAATAACTAGTGGTTGTGTGATTCAGTTGAAGAAGGAAATGTGTAATGTAAACAGAATGACCAAAACTGAAACTAAAAAGTGGGAGATTTTCACAACTTAAAATATATTTTTTTAAAAGAAGTGGTGATTGTGCTTCATTTATACTCTGGAAATGCACACATTTAGATACTCAGCATATTTAGCGAAATACCAATAGAAGAGAATATTTGTAATTTTTGTAATTCAGAGTTGAACTATGGGGTCCTTGATCTACAGCACTGATGATATTACCTAGTTGGGTAATGAAACGTCTACAAGAAAACAACCAAGCTCAGAAAGCACCAAGGACCTTCTTGCAAAATAGTTTAGATGTCAACAGCTTAACAAGGTTAACTTAGCAGGTACCAATGGTATCTCAGGGGATCAAAGATTGTTGGCTAATAATATGGAAGTCTAGCTTAGGACTGAAAGAAATTTGGCTTTAAAGATGGTTTAGAAATATTATAAATATATAAAATACATCTCATCTTCTTGATGGCCACACCCATGTTATATTAAGCCATACATTACATACCACGAACCATTATATTCCTCCTTGACTTCTTTAGCTAGTAGCAGAAGCAAAGCAAGCTATATTATTTCTTCATATTATTATTTTTTGAAGTAACATAAAATCTGGGAATTCCTACTTCTCCACCGCTTACTAGACATGCATCCCCCCCCCATTTGATAGAAATGGCTATCTTTTATGCTAGGAAGATGTATCTAAATAGCCTCAATATTATATAGTTTGGCTGAGACACATTATTCCTATGCTACTGTATCTGGTCAGCATAAATCCATTTGATCACTAACTGGCAACAACATTTTAAGTTTATTTTTATTTTTATTATTTGTATCTCTTTGCTACCATCTAGTAAATGTTTGGATTTCTGCAACCTTGATATGGAAGACCTAACATTGCAGGTATTTTATCTGAGTTAATTAAATTATGTTTCTCTTGAAAGTTATTTAGCTATATTCCTTTAAATATTAACATTCTGATTTTCCTGATTTTGAAGATTCCAAATATTCTTTCAGACAGAGATTACTGATTATTCAGTCAGAAAAAGAAAGGTAGCTTATTAAAAAAAATTAAAAGCTACATTGGCATAAAGATGCAAATAAACTAGGAAACACAGTAATTTTTCATCACACATGGATTCTTTGCTTTGTGTTTCCCTTTTGATTGTATCACCTCTCTGGCTCTTTCATTCTGGCTGCAGCTTCTGTTCTGTGATGTCATCAAAAGGAACCAGATTGAACTAGCCAGGAACTTGACAAAAGCCGCAGGGCCTAAAGTTTATCCTCAAATTGCTGATGAGCCACATCAAAAGTAGAACAAGAGGCTGAAAATCCCTTATATGTTACATACCAAAATATTAGGAAAAATAAACACCCAGCATGTTATGCTGCATGAAATACAGTAGTCTTCTGGGTATCTAAAAGCCACAATACAATTGTACTTATTGTCTACAACTTCAATTGATCAGCCTATGCCATAAGCGCCAGGAAGAAATCTTTGTTAAGAGAGCATTATGCATAGGGGGTTCTTTACAAATAAGAGTTAATATTGTTTTCCAACTTTTTCTCTTCCTCCCCCCATAGAAATTACTTTATGTATAAATGAATTCCATTCCAATCAAAATTATTCTAATTGTTTTGAAAAGGTGTTCTGTACTTAGTGAAGGAAGATATTCTGAAATATAACTTAAATGATATTTTTGGAATTGTTTGTGGACAGCCAAAAGATAAAGATTCCCTCAAGCTCAACTTAACTTTTAGTGGCTCTAGAAAAACATTATAGTTTTCTCTCTAACTTTATAAAAGTGGTTTGTAACTATATAGAAAGGGTTTGCCTTTTTCTCATTTCCCAGATTAAACTATAGTTTTGTGATTTCCTGGCTATGTTCTTATCCAAGTATTAATTGGATAGGATATAGCTAGCTTTTGTGGTTAAATGTTGCTAGTATATCACATTTGCAATAACACCAGAAATAGATACACCAGATCATATAATTTGGATTAAGGTATTCAAATCCAAACTCCCAACACAGGCAGTGTCTTTTGTGCAGCTATTTCTAAACAACATATATTTAAAATATTATCCTTCTACCTGGCAATCTTGAATGCATATAACAATGAACCTATACCTAGAACACAGAAGTGATTCAAATAACAGTACTGTACAAGGAAGATTAATACATTTCAGAAATATACTTCTGAAATACTTAATCCACACATGGCTACATTATAGTTCTTTCGTAGTTTCTTTTAAATCTGTTTTAAAAGCTCTCATATTTTACTTTGAAAAGCCTCTTCCCCCGCCTTCCTAAATAAAATTTTCTGTAACAATAGGTTAGAAGCAATAAATATTTCCATGATACTGTAGTTAGATATAATTATAAGAACACTGAAGACTAACATAGTGCCTTTGTATATTTATATTGGAAGATCTGAAATCACAATCAGATATTGCTATGAACATAAAACTGCATCTAGTATAGATGAGAAAATGTAATTTTCCTATAAACTTTAGTAGTTAATTACTGTAGATTACACGCAAGCGGGGGGGAGAAAGGAGATTTTAATTTGGGTTTTTACAGCACCCATGTGGTTGCTAAGAGTGAACACCAATTTGATGGCACATAACCATAATAACAATTGTGTGAAAAGGACACTTACATATATGGTCATCCATCTTCAGAGGCCGTTGCAAGCGGATATTAGCAGGAATTGTTCTATTGATCAACTCATCAATCGTCTAAAAATACAAGGGATATATCAAAGCATCATAAGAATCAAGTTTAGACCTCCACTTCTTGTAAGATTCATAGTCAAAGAGGCTAAAGTGAGGCATGGTAAGGCACCATAAAAGAGGTTTGAGAAATGTTCATTAAACCTCTCAGTAACAAAAAGGGATTTTGTGAAATTCAATTCACATTCTTCCTCGGTCCCTTTCCAATGAAGATCAGTTGATGTGACATGGTAGAAAATGATGTATGGATGTGATGATGTGACTCCGAGGGAGAGGGATGCAAAGACAAAAGAAAGAAAGAAAGAAAGAAAGAAAGAAAGAAAGAAAGAAAGAAAGAAAGAAAGAAAGAAAGAAAGAAAGAAAGCTCAAGTGGAGCTTCCTCACCGACAGACCGACGGTCTGCAGCATCTCTTGCTTCTCTTTGTCCCCTGGACCGATGTGTCGCTCGGAAAAGTCATCGTGGCTGCCCAGGAGTTTCTCGATGTGCCTGGAAGAGGCGGTGGCGACGGCGGTGGCGGCTCTCGCTCCGGGGTTGCTACTGCTTCTTCTCACACAAGCCAGTCTCAGCTGCTCCCTGCGTCCCCATCGGCCTGGCGGCTTCTTGCCTCCCCAGGCGCTGCCATGGTGCCCGTGCAGATTGGCCCCCCGACCCACCAGCCTCCCCCACCACTGGACGCAAGACTGCATGATGCCTAGAAGCCGACGGCCCCAATTCACCCGGGCAAAGTTAGTTTGCGCCTCGAAGACGGCAGCCGGCAACTCTTTCCTCCCAGGCCCCCCGACCCTATTATAGCCCCCGAGCCGATCGTCAGCCGAAGGGAGGGCTTTTTGGCCCCGCCCCTGCCTCAGATCTCCCCGCCGAAGCCACCTGCCGAGAGGCTGCCCCCTCGCCAGCCAATGCGCGCTCCTCCCAAGGCTGGATTGGACAGGGCAGGACAGAACAAACGACGCGAAACTGGCTGTCAGCCAGTTCCTCGCAGTCAGGCGTTATCATAGTTGTTTCTCCAGAGTGAAAAGAGAGATGATGACGGAGAGCATTGAAATGATCTTCTTTTTTTTCTCCTTTTATTTTCTACCCCCCCCCCCCATTTTTCCTCCTACCCTAATTTTTGTTTCAATGTTTTCCACAGAAGGATCACACTTGTTGCTGAAGAAATACTCCTTAGTAACTCATTCTGCCAAAGGCAAATCTCCATAGCTGGTATAAGGATAACCCAACAACGAGTTTTGGAAGGTATGTCCAGATGTCTCCACAAGTCTCTCTTGGCCACCAGCCACAGTTCTGCTACTGGAAGGACTGAAATGTTCAGCAATGTTTGTCTTGATCTTCCAACTCAGTAAGCTGAAAGTGACAGAGAGCGCAATGAATGTCATGAATCATGGCAGTTGGTTGGTTCCTCAAGACCAGAGGTCTTCAAACTTGGCAACTTTAAAACTTGTGGACTTAAATTCCCAGAATTCTCCAGCCAGCATAGCTGGCTGGAGAATTCTGGGAGTTGAAGTCCAAGTCTTAAAGTTGCCAAGTTTGGGGACCCCTGCTCATGACCCTCATATCCCTGCTGTCTGCCCGGTTTCTATCCTCTGCTCATGACTTCCTCCTACTGTGTCTGTTTCCCCTTTTGGGCGTTTATGTGTACATCATCTGTTGATTCCTCAACAACAACAACAAGAAGAAAAAAGATGCAATTAATATTTCACAGAAAAGGGAAAAAGAAAATCCACAATGTTAAATCACTTCCTGCCCCTTCTACTATCACACAGATTTTGTGCTGCAATAGCTCCAATGTCTGTAGTATTCTCAGTCAGAAGCAAGGCAAGTCTGTGAGATTCACCAAGGGAACGCAAAGGAACCAGCAGCTTCATCTGCAGGGTTACGAGACCTCTTGAGGACATTCTACAAGGCCCATTAGCACATACATCATAGCCTTTGCTCAATGGCCAGATGCAAGGTGATGCATCCCCCTTGGTTGCAGTGGAGCATGGCAACATCTGCTGCTCTTCCTTGGGGATACAATGAAGTCAACTTTCCATGTTATTGCACTGCTGATGACACCATGTTTGTTATCCGTACCTCTCTTCTGAGCTTACAAGCCTGAATCTGTCCCTTTTGATCTTTCAGATGCTGCTTCGGTTGGTCAGTTGTTCTGCACTTGCTGTTCTCTGTGTAGGGGTACGTTAGTAATATGCATTGGGTTTTTGCTTTATATGTTGGTTGAGATTCCAGTAGAAGATATAAGGACCATTGCAACATTTGGACAGGTAGAAGGCATGATCATTGACACTGTGCTCCTTGGTCCACAGATGCAGATGCTCAACAACTGCTAGGCCTGAGGACAGCAAAGCAATCAATACTTAGATCTCATTCATTCAGATTCCTTCTTATGACCTCCAAAAGAGTTGTAGTATGTTCCTGCATCATCTTTCCAAGACAAAAGAGGCATCACTCATACATCAAAAGTAGGTGGAGTTCCTCATTCATCGACTAGAGCATAACTGAGAGTCCCTTGGAGGAATAATGGTAGACTGCGAAGCAATGGCAACTTTATACAAGAGCTCTGAGAGGAAACACACAATAGGGTTGCCACAAGGGAGCAGATCCAGGTCCTCTGCTGCACCAGCAGAGATGCAATGCAGCTGATGCAGAACTTGCCGCAATGTACCAGCCCCAGTGCTTCAGGGACACTAGGGACGTGTCACATCTGTGTGATCCAATGTGAAGGGATGTTAAACAAGACCAGCATATAACTGATGTACCTGAGCGTGCCTTGCAAGTATTTGCTGCCTCTGGGACTTAGGAAGCCTCAGCAGTGAGTATTCCACAGCCAAGAACCACAAACAGACCTAAGATGGAAAGCAGGACCTATGCCTGAAGCCAAAAAAGCCAGGAACGGTAAGTGTCCCTTGCTGAAGAAAATGCAAATGGGAGTTCTTTGGTCTAATGGTTCTCTCCATGATTAGAAGCTCGTTCATTGCCATTGGTAGAATAGCCAACACTGGTCGATAAAGTTCAGACAAAGATCAGAGCCCCATGCACCCATCTTCCTATTTTGGCATCATGGGTAAAATCCACATGCCCGCATGTAGGCCATCCATTAATGCCAGGCCACCTGCATCAAGGGGGGGTTCTAACTTACCTCGCTGCTGGTTTGCTTCCTCCCGCGCCGTGTGGCCACGCCTTGTGGGCGGTGCATGCGCAGTGCAAAAAAATAAATAAAAAATAAAAATAATAATAAAAAAAGCTGAAAACAAGATGGCGACGCATACGCAGTGCTGGAAACTCGGCTTCTGCGCATGCGCAGAAGAATTAAAAAAAATTTAATTTTTTTTTTTAAAAAAAGATGGCGGCGCCCACAGACCGGCACCGACCGAAGTGGATCTGTGATGTCATCATGACATCACCAGCAGTTCGCTACCGGTTCGGGAGAACTGGTCTGAACCGGGAGGAACCCACCTCTGACCTGCATCCTCCTGGCACCATCCTTGTCATGGATAAACTCCATTTTCTTCTATTTGTTTATCTTTGGTACTTGTATGGTTAATGTACGCACAAAACAGAGAGGGCCAGCTTGCTATGCTGCCTCTACCACCTTGGTTTTTGTTTTTTTTAATTCTCCCTTGCAGATGCTGCTGTGCCAAATAGTTATGAGTACATGTGTGTAGGCAGATTAGGTCCTCCCGCTGTTCTACTCCTCTGCAAGACATTTCATGTTTGTTTGGGTACGCTGTGCTAGAAAGCAAAAGGAAAAAACAAATTAATTGATGTGCAGCCAAATCAGACACATGGCTGCCAGGAAGGAATAGTTTTGTCCACAGGATGTGCAAAAGCATGCCTATGATAAAAAGCATAATGTTTCTGTTTATCTATCAAATTTATATACTTACCCATCTCATGCATGTGACTGAGGCTAGTATATAACAGAGCTAAAAACATGCAGTTAATAAATATTAAAATAATATAATAATTATTAAATCATTAAAAAACTAAAGAAGAAAGAATATTAGGCAAAGACATTAATAATAATGTAGCTACCTTAATACCTCACCATACAACAATTCATAATTCACCAATGCAATGAGTTTATTTTATGGATTCTCTAAAAGCACCATGAATGCACACAACATCCACCAAATAAGAACTTACCCTACTAGGTGCATGGACATCATGTCAGTGCAATGATGATTCTCAGGGACCACTGTAGCCAAAGCAATTTTGTGAGTGCTACTTCTGAAAAATTCAAGACGTCACACCGCTCCTACATCTAACTGCCATTAAGTTAATCATTTATGAAGTCATTCGCTTGGTGCCAGGCCTACGTGAGGCAGCATACAGCCACTTGTAGGGAATGAGATAGAGAAAACATTCAGGCCATTGAAGGCATGATGATAAAAAGTATGTGTGTTGTTGTTGTCATCATCATCATCATCATCACATCATCACATCATCACAATATTCATCATGATGTATGGCCTGGTTAGTTGAGGAGCTGCCTGTCTCCCATAACATCTGCCAAGCTGGTTTGATCTGACAAGATTAGTGAGCTCCATGTCCCTTCAACTAAGTGATCCACTGTTTTTTCACCTTATTATTATTATTATGGTTCGTCACACAGTCAGCCAGATGTTCAGACTGCATTTGGCATTTTTATCCACCGACTGAATACTTCACAAGAACCTGGGATAGTCAGATGTTGATGTTTGATGGTATTAAAGGTATTGTCGAAGGATGTAAGCTGTTCTGAGTCAATCTCTGTATATTTGTGATGGATAAACATCTTTCCTTCCAGTAGTTCTACAGCTGCTGGCCATGGTTGCTCAACCAACAGTCTTGAGTCCTGTAGCCCATTTTCACTAGATGTCCAGGAACTCCAACATCTAGCATGGTCCTGATTGACCTGGATGATGACCAAGCTGGTATGTGTTTCTGTAAATTATATCTCACCATATTTTTTTGTGAGAGAGAGACTCTTTGTCTGACTCCTCTGGTCAGATTTGTCCAGTATGGTTGATTCTCTGGTATCGCTCTCATCTTCTTCAGAACACACAAGCCCAACAAACCATGTCAAGGCAGTACCTCACTTTGTTATTTGTATGATGCTGCACAACATTTGCAAAAGCAAGTACATATCATGCTGCCTACTGACACGGGACACAGGGCTGTGGTTGTTCACCCAGAGGGGGACACATTGATCTCATAACCAGCACTAAGTAGTTGAGGGCTGAGTTTACTTTAGCAGACCTAATTTGGTCATGCATGCATGGTGACTGAAAGCTGTTCCTTCCTCCAATTGCAGTCATATTATGGAGAAATCTGCAGAGCAGTAATTCAGAAATATATATGAGTTACATGAAATAAAAATAGCAGCTGTTTAATCTATATTGTTATAGATTATTATACAGGACAGCAGAAATGAAGCTTTGATTGCTTAGGAGATAATTATGCAGTTATATTGTATCAATCTCCGGTTGGTCTAGAGTTAGGAAACATTTTCACATATGTCATGTAGTGTACATTGGGAACATGCAGTGCCAAAGTACAGAGAGAAGCTGCTCATAAAATGTCAAATATGACAAGCATGATCCCATAATAATATAACTTTGCCATTCAGCAACATTTTGAATAGCAATAGCAATAGCACTTAGACTTATATACCGCTTCATAGTGCTTTACAGCCCTCTCTAAGCGGTTCACAGAGTCAGCATATTGCCCCCAACAATCTGGGTCCTCATTTGAAACCACTGCCCAATCACTTTTCTTGTCTATAAATACCCACTGCCATCCCAAATTCACTACCCCAATTTTTAATCTGGGCAGAAAGGTAGTGCTTTAAAGAAACAGGCAGAAGTAAAGTAAGAAGTAGTTCTGCAGTAGATTAATTCAGGCTGAGAATATTCATAAAGTATCATAAGCTTCAGCTGGTAAAAATTGAGGCTCTGTGGGCAGTTACGTGCGTCCCTTAATCGGCATATGCTATATCTGTGCGTTGTGGGCTGCATTGGCTGCCAGTTTGATTCTGGGTACAATTCAAGGTGCAGATATGAGCTATAAAGCCCTTCATGGCATGGGACAGAGTTATCTGAAAGATAATCTCTCTCCAATTACACCTACCCACCCCATCAGGTTTAGCAGGAGCTGGCTTCGGACAAGCAAAGTCATTGGGGGAAGATAGATTCACTTAATAACCGTTTGATTCACTTAACAACTGTAGCAATTCACTTAACAACTGTGGTAAAAAAGGCCATAAAATGGGGCAAAACTCACTTAACTGCCTTGCTTAATACCAGAAATTTTGGGCTCAATTGTGGTTATAAATCGAAAAAAACTACCTGTACTGAATATGTTCAGCTTCTGCAACTATCTAGTTCATGAATGCAGAATTGTTTCTGGAAGAGTAGAGTTGCATAGCTGTTCACTGGGAAGTCTGATAGTTTTGTATTGTGTCTACATTTTCTTTTTACTAAATGCCATCAAGGATGAAATAAATTCCATTAAAAAAAAGCACTTCTGTTTCAGCATTTCTGTTTAATATCCAATTCATAATTGCTATCATGTTAACAAATATGGGTGTTTAAGAGGATAGAATGCTATTTTTGGCCAGATAAATCCTCTATATCATTTTATAATATTTTAAGTACAGTTAAAACTAAGAAACTGAGAGCCATGCTAAGCTTCTTTCCTCTGTGATGCAGTGCTTCTTTCAGCTATTAAAATAAATGCTAACATCTAAAAATTCAAATATATTTAGTGAGGAGAGAAACAGAATATAATACAGTAACAGATTGATTTTGAGCTCGGAAAGCTGTAGGATAGATCATTTTTAACAAAAGTACATTATAACACACCTCCAGCAATCACAGGATTAAAAGCATAATCCCAGAGAATCATCTGGATTTGAACTGACCTCATGGGGCCCAAATGAATGATAGAAGAACTTCAACCTATTCATTATCTGAAACGCCAGAAAAGTTTTCAATTCCCCTAACCTCAGAATTTCCAGAAAACCAAAAAGCAAATACAGTGCAAGTAAAAGTGAATCAGAAAGTTACTCCTGATTAATAGAAAGTTACTTAGCGGGTCTTGGGTAAATGTCAGGCTAGAAATGCATTCAGGTTATTCACTTGTTCCATATGTGTTTGTTGATTTCATGACTCTGATAATCTGTACATGCTCTTGTTGATGCATACTGGCATCTCTTCACAACAGAGTGTTTTCAATCAGGAACAAAGCAGTATCACCCTAGTGTTGGAAGAAATTTCCTGTGTTCATTTCCCAGCTGGGAAGCAGTCACCGATGCTGAGAAGAAATAGGCATGGAACCAGCTGCCAGAAAAGGGATCCTTTAATTCAGGAAGGCAAGAAAAGTAGTGACACAGCTGGAGCATTCCTGGCTTGCAAGCAGATTGGGTGTGTGACTCTGAGCCTTTTATGCTTAATTCGCCTTTGAAGCTCCTGCAGCTTGATGGGTTTATTTGTGTGCCTCTAGTTAAAGTGATTGCCCTGGATCCTGTCTTCCTGCCTTAATGGGTTAATCCTGTCCCAGGACCTTTGTCTTTCCTATCCTGGGGGTTAATCTTGTCAGGGGGCAGGAAAAAGGGAGTTTCAGTTTACCTTGGAGAGTTTATTTTTAGCCTGATTCCCCTTATCTTAATGGCTCTACTTAAGTCTTTCTTTTGTAACAGCCTTCTGAGTTTTTCCTTTCAGCTGGTGCTTCTTGATTTTCTTAAAGGGGAAAGGGCTGGCTTCAGTCTCTTGGCACTGTCATAAGTCACTTTTTTCACTGCCATTGTAACTTTGAACAGTCACTAAATGACTAGTTGTAAGTCAAGGACCAACCTGCACTTAAAAGCCACACACAGATGAACATATGAAAGCAGCCATGGAGTCACATAAAAGGTGATTGCTGCAAGAAGCAATTACCTCAAAAACCAGTTATCACACAGAAACACACAAAATTGTCAGAAATGGTGTAGGGTCTCCTGCTTGAGCAAGGGATTGGACTAGATGACCTACATGGTCCCTTCCAACTCTGTTAATGTTTTGGTTTTTTTTAAAAAAAGAATAGTACAGGTTATTTTCCACTAGGTATTGAACCAAAATCTCACAAACTCTGGGCCAGAGGTCCCCAAACTTGGCAAGTTTAAGACTTGTGGACTGCAACTCCCAGAATTCTCCAGCAAGCATAGCTGGCTGGAGAAATCTGGGAGACGAAGTCCACAAGTCTTAAAGTTGCCAAGTTTGGGGACCCCTGCTTTGGACTAATACCAGGAGATGCTAAGATGCATGCAGCCCCAAGAAAATGCCCAAAAAAAAATTAACAATAAAATATCCTTTTAAAAAAACCATTAAAAGCATAAAGAAAGAAAAAAAAACCAGCCACTTAGTAGCAGGCAGAATCGACCATTCTCCAACCACAGCTGCTGTGGCTTAGAGGTAGAACTTTTGCCTCAGAATCAGGAGGTTGTGAGTTAGATCCTAGGTAGAGGTGCCGCTGGGCTTCAATTTGAAAAAATAAATAAAAATAAAACAAATAAAGCCAAAAAAAGATGACGACTGCATGCACAGTGCTGGAAGTCACCTTCTGAGCATGCTCAGAAAAAAATAAAAAAAAATAAATTTTTTTAAAAAAAAGATGGCGGCCCCCACGGACCGGCAACCACCGATCTGGTTCGGATGACGTCACTAGCGGGTCGCTACCGGTTCGGGCGAACCGGTAGGAACCCACCCCTGCTTCCCACACTAGGATCTGTTGAGATGTAAGTTGTATGCTGGCCATGTTTTGCTTAATAAGTGCAGTGATTTGCTTAACCGCCAATGTGATCATATGATTTTTTTTCATTTAGTGACTGTGGCGTTTAGCAATTGAGTTGTTGGCCTCAATTGTGGGTGCTAAGTGAGGATTACCTCTACGTTTTATTTTCCTGTATTCCATATATTAGCTAGAAATGAATTAGAAGTATGAGTTTTATATTCTGAAAATGGTAAATATGCTGCAAATAATTTAATTACAGGATTGGATTATTTACTAAAACAGACGTGTTAATGACTTATTTCTGTATATTGATTTTTATCTATGATGCAAATTGAATTACACTGGTACAAAGAAGAGAATGCTAAAGAATGGCACAATATAGCATTACGTAATTTTATTTTAAAAGAGGTGTAAAATCAACTTTTTGGTGTACATTGTTCTATAACTTCATTGTCTTTTTTCAACATTTTTCTTAGCTACTACAAGCTCATAGTTCCACCTATAACTTGCTTTAATTTATTATCAATTTCCATTTACAATGTTAATTTGAATGATTATTCTACATGCTCGTATTCTCTTCATTTCACATATTTTTAAATAGCAATCCAAGTAGTTGTCACATAAAATATGACAGCGACTTTACAGAAAGTCAAATTAATTTATGGCAGACTTTTAGAGGTTTGAACACTGAAAGAAGAGAAGAAGACAAGTTAAAATCTCAGCAGACAGTGATGATGGAAAAACTGGATAAATGTCTCACAATATTGACTGTCTGATATGGGAGCACAATTGTTGTGGGAAGTAAGAAAATATACATATAGATTTTATACTGAGATATATTTTGTATATATTTAAATAGGTAGTAGCCTGTAGATCTATAAACTTTACAGAGGATCTCTGAACCAAAGTAGCTTGGCAATAAAGTAATAGAATTGCATCACATAATGACATAAGCTCTGACAATTTTGACGGGCATTCTGACATATTTGCATTTTATGTCAGAGAAGATGTGGGAGTTGGCATTTATCTTTGTGGATTCAAGTAAAGCTAGAGTTTGTCTTTATGCAAGCAATAGTTTGCTAAATTATTGGATTGTACTCTCTGTGACCTCAGCCTGTACTCTCCTGCTGACAAGGATAGGATTTGTTTCATCGGCAATGAAATCTGTATTTTTTTAAAAAAGAAAACACACATTGTTCAACATACAGATGTCTGAATAATTTTAATTACAAGGAAGACAAGAAGGAGGAAGAAGAGGAGAAAAAAAGGGAAAAAGAAGCAGGAGAAGGAAAAGGAGAAAAAGAAGGAGAAGGAGGAAGAGGAGAAGGTGAAACAGGAAGAGGAGGAGGAGAAAGAAAAGAAGCAGGAGGAGAAGGAGAAGCAGGAGGAGGGGGAGGAGGAGGAGGAGGAGGAGGAGGAGGACAGGGGAGAAGAAGGGGAAAAGAGGAGCAACTCCCATCAGTACCACATCACTGCACGGTCTTTACAAATATACATAGTGGAATGAATCAGCCTTCCAAAAGTCTTAGTGTTTATACACTGATACTCTGTTTAATTATATTAAATTAAGAAGGATTTTCCTCTTACTATTAAATGTGGCTGGGAATACCTGGAGTCAAGCAACAGGAAAGGAAAATAGCAGTGTGAACTTTCTCCACTGAGGAATATGGTACAAAACTTTCACCTGTCAGGAATATGGTACAAAAAAGCAAAGACTATACAGAGAAAGCAGCTAAAGTTTAGATGGGTCATGGAAAAATTTCCTTGAACAGAATATGAATGAATCAGATTTATTCTCACACAATTTATTGGATTTGTTTGTAAATTTTATATCACAATTTTCAAACAGGAGCTCAAGGCAGTGAAAGATATTCACAGAGATATTCATACGATATTCATACGCAAAGTTTACGAGTATGTATAAATTCTGTTGGTTTTTTTATTTTGACAAATACTTGAGGTTTGTGAGCCCAATATTATATGAAGAGTGGCAAAACTTTGTTTGGCAGTGTCCTGGGTAAGGAATGCAGAAGAGAAGATAGGATAGGATAGGATAAAGGATATTCTAGATGGGGTAGTATTTTAGCACTTCAATATTTAGTAGCCTTCTCTTTTAGTATTTCAGCAATTCAGTATTTTAATAATTTTAAATTTTAGATTTTTAATATGCTGCACTCTAGTTCACTTTGTCCTAAAATCAGCATCATTTGCTTATTAATTTTTTCCTTTCCTCTTAAAAAGTTCTTCTCTCTTAACAGTTCAGTTAAGGATTGACTTAAAGGATTCACTTAACTAAGAATATGAACAATTGATAAAAAATATTGCCTATTACAGTACCTGCTATCAATTTTGTTATCTCTAGTGGGCAAGTACGCAATAAGTACAAGGACTTTGCTTGCTAAATCTTGACTTATTGAGTAATTAAATGAGGCATGTGGCCAGATTTAATCATTTTAAGCTCTGTGCAGCAGAAGGCAGGGATCTCCTTTAAAAATGTGCAGTTCTGCAGTTTTGTAGGAACTGTGTATATTGTTTAAAAACTTAAGCACAGTAGGGTAAAGGCATTTGTCTACCATTAATATGTTTTTAAAGTGCTACTTGCTGCTGTCACTTATTTAAAATAATAGTGTTGGGTTCCTCATAATTCAAGGTGTTTGCAAATTGGGGGATCCTCTTGGATACACAGCTCCCACTGTGTCACCCTTTCTTACTTTCTGCATGGATTTATTATAATTTGGTTTACTTGGGGCTGTCCTTGGGAAAACAAACAAACATCAACTGTAGTTGGCCAATAACCTAATGGGACAATCTCATTGACTGTTGCTTTGTTTCCATGTACAAGTCAAGGTGCTGGTTATTACTATAGACTCCTCTATAACTCAGGGTCTGGATAAGTTATGAGTCAGCCTATCCCATCTAAAACCAAGAATGTCTCCTGAAACCCTCCTACCTGTAAGTATAGTGGGAGTTCCCCTTCCCTGGAATAGCTTGTCCCTGAGAGGATAACTCCCACTCTGTCAGCTCTACTAGATAGACCAGATCAGAAAACCAAGTCCATAATAACGTAGATCTCGCTTAGCAAATGCTTCGGGCAGCAACTGTTCAAACCTACAACAGGGATGAAAAAGTAACTTTGCAATCAATGCCCGCATTTATGACCTCAGCAGTGCCTCTCAGTGCCAATTACAGTCAATATGTGATGATCTATGTCTGTCCCATTTTTTTTATTTTTACTTCTTGCAAAGGGGTGAGATTGCCTAAAGAAGCAATCTCTTCCTAATTGAGCTGCGTTTTTCCATAGGGCAGCGTTTTCCCAAAAGGTGCTAACTGCAAATTAATAAGTTCAGCTGTGACCTTAATTAGCTGGCTGCAGTTGCTGCCTGTTACTGACAAGATTTTAATCATTTTCATACCTCCAGTTTTTGTTTGCTTCCTACTGACAAGGGGCTCGGCTGCAATTGTGCTTGGTAAACAGCCAGCCCCAGTGCATTCCTTTTGAGGTGTATTCCCCATTGTGTGCTGCTTACTCGTTTGTAATAGCAATAGCAATAGCAGTTAGACTTATATACCGCTTCATAGTGCTTTTACAGCCCTCTCTAAGCGGTTTACAGAGTTAGCGTATTGCCCCCAACAATCTGGGTCCTCATTTTACCCACCTCAGAAGGATGGAAGGCTGAGTCAACCTTGAGCCGGTGAGATTTGAACCGCCAAACTGCAGCTAGCAGTCAGCTGAAGTAGCCTGCAGTGCTGCACTCTAACCACTGCGCCACCTCGGCTAACCACTCTAACCACTGCGCCACCTCGGTAATCTCTTCCTCTCCAATGGATATTAATACAAACATTATTTGCCTTCTTGCTAATTATCCCTGTACAAGGGTGAGCATTCCAAATGATGGGGAAATGGGAGGAAAAGGAAAACTGAAGTAAAATTGTAATGTGATTGTAATGTAATGTTCTACTTAGTGACTGTGTTATTATCCAACTGAGTTGCCAGTCCGAATTATGGTCATTAACAAGGACAATCTGTATTTTTGTTGAGACTGGTTATAATAACATAATCTTGCAAATGTACTTCTCTGCTCCTTATATCCCAGTGAATCAGGGAAGCATCTGCCTGAATTGCCTCTTTTAATTATTTCATTGCTCTGAACTTAAAGAATGTTTCAGTCCTCTAATATATCTCCTTCAAAGTTATCTTCCTTACTCTCTAGCGTAAGCTTTCATATATCTAACTTCATCGAGTGGGGAGTGTCTTAACAAGAGTCTCTGATTTTTGTTATATATCAGCGGTCCCCAACCTTTTGGGCACCAGGGACTGGTTCTGTGGAGAGAGGTTTTTTCACAGACTGGAGGGGGTATGGTTTCGTGTGCTGCCTGCATCCCACGGATGGGGCTTTGCTTGTTTGTACAGTCCGGTTTCTGGCATGCTGTGGACCATTGCCGGTCCACAGACCAGGGGTTGGGGGCCCCTGTTATAGATGGCTTGGATCATAACAATCAGTGTTGGAGGTTTACGAGCCCTCTGGCTCATTAAAAATGACAGAAATTGTGTAATAATGGAAAAAATTGATGACATCAGCCATGTTGTGAATATATCCCATGGAAATTATCTAGTTTTATGATCAAAATTGAAAGTCTATCAGTGAGCATGATATTTGTGCACAGGTTACCCTATACCACATGTAAGTAGCTTGCCATTTGCCTGCATCCACGTTGCAGGAAAAAGTCTATACGCTATATCTTGGCAACAAAATTTATCCAACAAAATCCTCATCCTTACATGTGTCTTCCAACCTGTTTCATTGTAGAATATTAAAAATTGAAGTGGCTTTAGCCAGTAAAGATTATTCCTGTCTGTTTCGTGAACCTGAGGATAATAAGATCTAACTATTATATTTCTGCTGAAAGCTTTATTAGGATTAGCTTTCAGGATTTCTGGGATATGTCTGGGACTATTCAAATATATGCTATTCTTCTCCCTTAGCTACTGGACCCTTCATTTCTGTCTTCTAAAGCAGGGGGCCCCAAGCCCCAGTCTGTGGCCTGTTCGGAACAGGGCTGTGGAACTGGTGCATGGACATGCACGTGAAGCTGAATTTGTGAAAGCCCCTGTCAGCCCTGGAAGCCATCTTTACCGTTGGAGCTTCAAGGCTGCCACATTTAGTGCCTGGGAAAACGGGAGGGGGGATTGCACGGAGTGGTGGAGGATTAGCCATAACAACATTCCTTTCTCTGGGAGTCAAGGACATTCGCCCTGCACATGGATGGGAGTGACTGGGGGTTGTCTCCAGTTGGGACAGTGAATCGATTGGACCATTTGATGGACTTGTGGGTGCAGGGGATGGGTCTTTGATTTTCTTTTGGGTGGGGAAAACCCGGAACTCTCAGATTTGGGTTTTCCCAGATGTGCCAATATGACATCTCTAATAAATTGGAACTTTGAGGAACTTCAGGCCTTGGAGTCTTCTTTGGTTGGGGGTGTTACTTGGAACCTTGACATTAACCCGAATCTGCTTTTTAAAACCTAACCAGCTCCCCGAGTGCCGGGGTGCTGTCCAGGGTCCTGAGCCCCGAACGCTGACCCATCATCCGGGCGGCATGAAGACTCAGGGAAGATGGAGGAGAAGGCAATAACTGACGAGGGAGTTACCTATACCAGCACGATGGTCCACCTTGAGACCATCTACTCTCCATCCAAATGCGTGGTGCGAGCAGCAGAGCCACTGAAGTGGAATGCCGACTGGGCACTTGGCCCAAAGAGCTGATGACCCAGCAGCCCGCTCAGCCGGACCCCTCCCTGTGGGGACAAGCTGTTGCAGCCAGCCCAACTTGGGAGATAGAAGCCAGCCCGCCGCCAACCGGATACGGGGTGGGGACCAGCCCATTGGGATGTGCCTGGACCCCCAAGTGGAGAGAGCCGAGACCGCTGGGATCTGACAACTCAAGGGCGTGGGTCCTGCCCACACCAGTGTGCAGTCAATTGCTGACAGGCCTCCCGGAGCGGTTCGGCCAACTCGCGGTGGGCAGTTACATTCCTCCGCCCCAAGCTGGCCAACCGAGGTGGATCCTGGCTCAACCCACGTTCACCTTCCCAGATCTGGGTCTTGCAAGTGCCCAGAGTACCGCAATGGCGTCCTTCCACTTGGCCCGGGACAACAGACGACCTTGCGTCCCTCAACGGGTCCAATCCACCAGGGTGACAGCTCCAGCTGGAGTCGGGCCGCAACATGAACCAGACCTCAGGGGCTTGCTGAGACCAGCCACCCCCCATCAGCCAGTCTTCATGCTGCCCCCTGCTGAGTATATTTCCCCCTGGCTGGGCTTTCTACCCTGGCCAGGGGTGGGTGCATTGCCAGTGGGCGCCAGCTCCAGCTCCGCAGCCAGTGCCGGTCCCGCAGCCAGCGCCGGTCCCACAGCAGGCCCCACCAGCCGTTCCCCCTGTGGCACTGCCACCTGCCCCGCCATCGGCCCCACCAGTGCTGACTCTGCTGCCAGCGCTGCCACCGAGGTTCCGGGCGACTTTTGATGGAACCCCAGGGAAGTTGGCATACTTCCTCAATCGGGTCTGGGTGTACATCGACCGGTATGGGGATCAATACCAGACCGATCACGACCTCATCTCAGCCATAGGAGATGGGATGAATGAAGGGGAGGCTGCAGATTGGATAGCCCAACTACACAACGAAGGTGCCGCCGAACTGGACAACGTGGATGAGTTTGTCCAGTCGCTCCAGGTCTGATTTGAAGATACCGCAGGCAGGAGACCGAAGCACAGATCAAGGCCCTGAAGCAAGGGGCCCGCTCCCCCAAAGAGTTCATCTGGGAATTCTGGAGAGTAGCCGGGAAGCTTAGGCACTGGCCTGAGTTGCTCCTCGTCCACTACTTCAAGGAAGTCATAGACACAGAACTCAGAAAGGCTTGTGGCATTAGAGGGGTACCAGACCGACTACAAGAATGGTATTCCATAGCCGTGGTGATGGATCGAGAAATTAACCCCCACTGGAAACCTGTGACAGAGAGGCCGGTCAGGAGAGTCCTGGGTCACCGAGCCCCGGCAAAACCGGCCAAGCTGCCACCTGACAAGCCGACGGGGACGATCAAGTGCTTCCGATGCGGCCAACTAGGGCACTGGGCGTCCGAGTGCCTAGCGCCTGCTCCCATCCCGCAGCCCCAACCTCCCCCAGCAACCCAGGAAAGATGGATGCCCAGGAAGCTGCCGGACATGGAGAGATTTGCCCAGCAAGCTGTAGAGGTTCCCCCTCCCCTCCACGAAGGCGAGGAACCTCCGGCCAGGTTCCCTAACCCCGGGGATGCCGTTGGGAGCAGCGGTGAAGACGACCTGATGGTAAGTGAAGCCATCCATCCCTTCGCTGTCAAAATCAGACTAGTGATGCCAGAAACTAGGGTGCAGGGGGACGTGAAGGCCGTGATAGACACCAGCTGTACCAGGTGTCTGATCAGCCTCCCCATCGTTGAGCAGTTAGGGATAAAGACGAGGACCCTAACTCACCCATATGCTTTGAGCAAGTAGATGGGACCCTGATAAGTGGAGCCCCTGCCATGCTAGTCACTGAACTGATTAGACTGGAAATGGGACAACACCGAGAGCTCATCTGATTCGTAGTAGCCCCCAAAATGACAGAATCAGTCATATTGGGGCTTGCTTGGCTAGACAAGTGGGGACCTACCATTATGTGGGAAGACAGCTACTGAAAAATAAAGATAGACATTGGCCCCTTACCGCCGATCCCGCCAAATAGCTGCCAACCAGCGATGAGCGCAAGTGGGCCCCTTCCATTGGAAACAGCCACAGCCACCACAGAAGCGCCACCAGACTGTCGCCAGGTCCCTAGAGAGTACCAAGACCTGGCCGACGCTTTCAGCGAAGAAGATTGCAACATCCTCCCTCCTCACCGCCCAACTGACTGCGCGATTGAATTTGAACCGGAGGACTAAACTACCAAAACGGAAGATGTATTCTATGACCCCAAAGGAAATGGCTGAGCTGAGAAAATACATCGATGCCAACCTCGCCAGGGGCTTCATCCAACCCGCAAAATCCAAAGTAGCAGCCCCCATACTATTTAAAGAGAAGAAAGATGGGGGGGGGAGCGACTTTGCATGGATTTTCGTGGAATTAATGCTGTATGCCTAGAGAACACCTACCCCCTCCCCCTCATGAAAGATATGCTGAACCATCTGTCAAAAGGCAAGATGTTCACCAAGCTAGACTTGAGCGTATTACCGAGTGTGCCACGACATTGCGGTGGCTGCGGTGCTCCTCCAAAAGGACCCTCAGGGTTGGCTATTACCCTGTGCTTACGTGTCCAAGAAACTGACCAACACTGAGCGGCGATGGGCGATTTGGGAGAAGGAAGCCTTTGCAGTTTGTTGGGCGCTCCTCTCGTGGAGACACTTCCTAGAGGGAGCCAAGGTGCCTTTCGAGGTATGGACTGACCATAAGAACCTCGAAGCCTTGAAGACCCCTTGGAAGCTTTCCCCCAAACAAGTCCGCTGGGCGCAATATTTCCGGCGATTCAACTTCGAACTCAAATATATACCGGGGGGAGGGGGGAATCTGTTGGCGGATGCATTATCAAGGAAACCCCAATTCGAGAGCCAGCAGGAAGAAGATGTCCATGCCATCATTCCCAACCCCCAAATTGCAGCGCAGGTCACTACCAGGGGTCAAGCCAGATGCGGGGCCAAGCCCTTAGAAGAGAAGCTGACAGCTGAGCTCAAAGCGGTGCTTCCGACAGATCAGTGTCTTGCTGAAAATCGAGAGACGTTAACCATGAGGGAAGGACTAGCATGGAAAGGGTCCAAACTCTACGTCCCCAACAGCTTGAAACCACAAGTCCTACAACACAGCCACGACTCATGGCTGGCCGGCCACTTTGGATTTCTAAAAACTCTACACCTGGCGCGGAGACAATTTTGGTGGGCAAAGATGAAAGCAGATGTGGAAGACTATGTAAGAAGCTGCACTACTTGTGCCACTATGAAGATGAGACCTGGGAAGCCCCTGGGGCTGCTCCAACAAGTAGCCGAGCCCAGCCGGCCATGGGAAGAGATTGCAATGGATTTTATAGTTGAACTTCCCGAGAGTGGGGGAAACACCGTGATCTGTACTATGATTGATCTGTTCTCTAAGCAAGCCCACTTTACCGCTTGCTTGGGACTGCCCTCAGCCAAGAAGCTGGCCAAGATGTTCATCAAACAGATTTACTGGCTACACGGAGTGCCACGACGAGTGATTTCAGACAGGGGAGTCCAATTCACCGTGAAATTTTGGAGAGAGTTCCTGAGGTCTGTCGGGTCATTTCAAGGACTTAGCTCGGCTTTTTATCCGAGTACGAACAGAGCCGCGGAACGTACAAATGCCATGGTGGAACAATACATCAGATGTTATGTGGATTACCAGCAGGAGAATTGGGCGGACCTGCTACCTTTCGCAGAGGTGGCTTACAACAACGCGGTGCACAGCAGCACTGGACTGACCCCTTTCCAGATCACCAGCGGCATGGAGTTTGTCCCCATGCCTGATCTACTGAGAGAACAACCCTCTTCCATGACTTTAGCTGAATGGATGGAGTCATTAAAGAAGGGTTGGGAAAACACCAAAAAGGTGCTAGCAGATGCTGCTGAAGCATATAAAAAGCAAGCCGATAAACACAGATCCCCCCAGCCACCCTTTCGGGTGAGAGACTGAATTTATCTGTCAACAAAATACATTAGGCTAAGGTTGCCTAGTAAGAAGCTAGGACCTAAATTCCTGGGACCTTTCCCCATAGTGAAAGTAATTAATCCAGTAACGGTGCAGCTCAGCCTCCCCCACATACTAGGGAAAGTGCATCCAGTATTCCATTGCAGCTTGTTAAAGCCAGTGGTCAGTTCAGAGTTGAGGCCGCAGCGAGCAGCACCTCCCAAATCTATTGTAGTACAGGGTGAGACACACTATGAAGTGAAAAAGATTTTAGACTCTAAGTTACACAGGGGCAGATTACAGTATCTAGTTCATTGGAAAGGATACCCTTTGTCAGAAGCTACCTGGGTTAAAAGTTGGGATGTGAAAGCAGACGCATTAGTGAAGGAATTTTATGATAAATTTCCCAATAAGCCAAAGGGTCCTCCTGGGGGGGGGGAGAGGTGGTTAACATGCCACATGTTGACTGAATTAACCCCCTGCCTTCCAGGATGTGATTTTCAACTGAGGGGGGGCGGCCTGTCAGCCCTGAAGCCATCTTTACCATTGGAGCTTCAGGGCTGCCACATTTAGTGCTTGGGAAAACGGGAGGGGGGATTGCATGGAGTGGTGGAGGATTAGCCATAACAACATTCCTTTCTCTGGGAGTCAAGGACTTTCGCCCTGCACCTGGATGGGAGTGACTGGGGGTTGTCTCCAGTTGGGACAGTGAATCGATTGGACCATTTGATGGACTTGTGGGTGCAGGGGATGGGTCTTTGATTTTCTTTTGGGTGGGGAAAAATCAGAAGTCTCAGATTCGGGTTTTCCCAGATGTGCCAATATGACATCTCTAATAAATTGGAACTTTGAGGAACTTCAGGCCTTGGAGTCTTCTTTGGTTGGGGGTGTTACTTGGAACCCTGACAGCTGCACACGCATGTACACGAAACCATCGCCTCTTTCCCCCCCCAACCATTTCCGCTGGTCCGCCGAGCCGGAAAGGTTGGAGACTGTTATTCTAAAGTACTGTACTGTACTGTACTTTATCATACTTTACTGCAATTCACTTGTTTCACTTTTACCATATCCCTTTACCTTACTTTATTATATATCACCTGTTTCTATAGGGAGATCCAAAAGCCAAGGCAAATCTTTCATTTAAAATGCTGCTTTCTAGTTATCCAATTGAGTAGAACTAAAATCAGGCATTCACAAATATTATCCTACATCAGCATACCCTAAAATGAAAGACTGTAATCCAAGGGCATGACCTTCCTCATTCCAGTTAATATTTTCCAAATTGTCAGTATTGCCTGCTATTAGTCAAGCTTATTCCTAGCCACAGCTAGGGTGCATGTTAAAAGGCTATCTTTGCATCACCTACTTTCAGCAGGCTAGCCCAGTCTTGCTCATATTACGATTAACAATTGCTTGTTAAGCAATTAGCAGAAGCAATAGCCCAAACATTGTTATTCCACCTCTACTGCTTGAGCATCATCCCCCAATTTCTTGTCAGAATTCCATACTTCCAGTTGAGGGAAGCAGGTTAGACTTCCACTTTTATCAGTTAACATATCAAGTATTGAGTGTTACATGGACAGAAGATACTGTTTGTTCCAACAACTTCAATGTCTTAACTATTTCTTACTGTAAATTATGTTAGTAAGCAAACATCAGTCACTTCGGATGAATTTGGAGAAACTACGGAGTTCTTATCTATAATTCATGATTCTTAGCCTGCATTGCTGGCTTCCTTTCATCTTAGTTTTTTTGTAATTAGTGTCTATCTGAGTTATACATATTTACTGAATTCAGATGGAAACCTAGTATTAGAAATTCTCTGTGATGAGTCCTTTTACACAGATTGCCATGATCTTACTGAAAAATAGTATTCTCTTTCAAGATTCATCAAATGACCCACCCAGATAGATCCCCTTTTTTGTTGTTAAAAAGAAACCAAGAATAAGGATAATGGCCCAGAAACTGGAGCAAAATAATCTAAAGTTGCTTTCCAGCAATATCCAAGGGGTGACTCAGCAAGGTTAGTTTATCAGAATTGCTGAGTAACTATATTTATCTATACCAAATGACACAATTATACTAAAAAGAGTCACTTTGGGTAGAACCTTCATCCTAGAGAGCAGGGAGGGGAGGTGGCAGCTGGCTTTTCCTAAGACCAAATTCTCCAATACAACCCCAGAATTATATAGCAGAGAGGAACTTGACCAGATAGGTGAACACAGGCCTTTCCTCCTTCAACTACCAGTTAATAGTGAAATCTTACTCCCTGCATCTACAGACATTGGGTAGCAGATTAAGTACATATAGTCCTCAACATACAACTGGTTGCTTAACGACTATTCAAAGTTGCAATAGATTTTTACTTAAGACTTGTCCTCAAAGTTACAACTGGTGCCCCCCCCCAACACATGATCACATTTTGTGTACTTGGCATCTGGCTTGCATTTATAACCAGTTACACCATCCCACCGTCGCGTGACTGCGATTTGTGACATTTTTGTCATTTTTGGTTGGAAGAATGGATTTGCTTAATGACCATGTGATTCACTTTATAACCACAGTGACTTGCTTTACGACCATCATAAAAATGGTCATAAAATCGAGTCTGATCACATGGTATCTCAACTTATGATCCCAATGACTTCTGACCAAAATTCCATTGTGGTCGTAAGCAGAGGTGGGTTCCTCCCGGTTTGGACCGGTTTGCCCGAACTAGTAGCGACCCGCTGGTGACATCATGACATCACGGATCCGGTTCGGTCGGTGCTGGTCCGTGGACGCCGCCATCTTTTTTTAAATTTAAAAAAAAATTTTTTTTTGAATTTTTTAAAAAAAAAAATCCGTTTTTTTTCTTCTGCGCATGCGCAGAAGCCAAGTTTCCGGCACTGCGCATGTGTCGCCATCTTGTTTTTGGCTTTTTTTTTGGAGGAATTTTTTTTGCACTGCACATGCGCGCGTGCGCAAAGCGCGTGCACGCCCTCGAGGCGCAGCCACGCGACGCGGTAGGAAGCGAACTGGCAGCGAGGTAAGTTAGAACCCACCCCTGGTCGTAAGTTGATCACAACCCAGGTCTTTCAATTACTAGGAGCAGAGTCATAGGCTTTCCCTACAACACCATTCCTTTCTCTGAGAGGAAGGAGATTGATGAATTTTAAATTGATTCTCAACACAATCACTTCTATAATCTGTTTTCTGACAAACTGTTGCAAGAGACCGATGCTTCTGTCATTTCTAAAAGGACATCACCTTTGGGGTGAGCATTCTGCTAAAGGACCTACAGACTTTCTTTCCAGCTTCAAGTTGAACAATATTCATAAAGCCGGTTTTAAATAACATTCTAGGGTGGGTAGACAGCATTTATAAAAAAGCCAAAATACTTCTAGTTATTATCAATTTGACATTTGTATATGTTCTTCTCTCTAATCCTCATTAGAGTTTTCTGTTTCCAAAGCAGATTAGTTCCACAGCCAGGTTTCCTGCCAAGAATATTTTATTTTCAAAAAGTGGGAGAAATAATTTGATACAAATAAAAAGCAAAGGCTGCCACCTACTGTCCACATGGTGATATGTAGTCTAATCGTGCAATTTATTCAGTATATTTAGAATGAATAGGTTTGTTTCAGTTACCCCAAAAGCACCTTTTATTTTGCAATCAAGATATTTCACAGTAGATTGGTTAATAGCTGGATAATTCATGATTAATAATACTGACTTCTTTTTTCGTATGTTCCAATCTGAGAACCTAGGGCAGTTTTTCAAAGATTATCTACTTTTTGAAGTGTGGTTCCTGGTATATTATTCAAAAGTCAAATGTAGACTTGGCTTCAAAATATTTTAATCCTTCTAATATGTTTTTTTAAATAAAACTTTGCAATGTCTATGAAAAATGTGGCTATGGATTTCGGTTAAGATATTACATAATTGAGACTTTCAGGGAAGGTATGGCGAACTTTGATTGCAGCAAAGGCCAAAGAACCACTGAACAGCACGAAGAATCAAACCTGTTCTTAGCAAGGGTAGAAAAGAAAACAAAAGCAGAATTTCTCAGATTATATATAATTTTATATATGTTGGAAAAATATTACACAGAAACCCTAGTAATAAATCTAAATATAGGGGCTCTGGTTAAAAAAAAAAAAAAAAAAAAAAAACCTACTGCCAATTTAGGGCCAAAGTGAAACAATATAGTACCCAGATTTTTTTTTTCTTGCACAGTTCATTGGTATTTAAATTAGTGGGACATGATAATATTTATTATTTGTGCACTTGTTATTTCAATTCTGGCTCTAATGTACTTGGAAATTGATGTATTAAGGCACTGGCTCTAATGTATTTAGGCAAATTGTGGAATACTCTGTTATTTGGCTGAAATTGGAATTGATACTGTTGGAAATGACTTCAGCCAACAAAAGAAACTTAGATTGATTAAAAACAAAAATAATTTATTGAAAAGAAATAATAATAGCAGTTTGCAAAGTGCGGAGGGTCTTAGGTTGAAACCCCAGCAAGCAGATTCAAACCAAGAGCCACACCTATATATTCCAAAACATACGTTATATATAGGTTTCATCTCAACGCCCAATTTCTTGCTCATTGGATATGCCCTTAAGGCAGCGGTTCTCAACCTGTGGGTCGCGACCCCTTTGGGGGTCGAACGACCCTTTCACAGGGGTCGCCTAAGCGCGCGCTAGCCCGCCACGCCCCTTTGTCACCTCATCGTGTGCGGGGCGGGGGCGGGGCAGGGGTCACGGCGGCGGGGCAGGGGTCGTGGCATTAGGAAGGTTGAGAACCACTGCCTTAAGGGCTTGCAGCTAATCCTGGGATGTCTCCAGGGAAAATTATCTCCTTTCTCTACCTATTCGTTTGGCAATGAAGCATTCTGCTACGTAGCATCCCATCTCCTAAGCGTTAAGGAATGTACTTTCAGCCTTCCCTCATCAGGCCCCTTTCTAGCTTCTAAAGATAAAAATTCAACATTCAGAGAGATTATAACAACCCCCCCCAAACATAAAAAGGCATAACAATGGAGCATGTCAAAAGTATAAAAACAAAGCATGCAGATACAGAGAGGTATATTTCATTTGATAACAGATTAACATAATTAGAAGGGACCCCGTAGGTCATCCAGTCCAACCCCATCATACTTTTTATTTTTGAATTCTTATTTCTTACAATACCAATAGGAAACTATCAACAACTAATTATCATTTTCATAAGTATTAAATTCATTACCTATTTAGGAATTCTTTAGTCCATGTGATATACTCAGTATAAACTATTTTCCTGCACTCTTTTGGTCCATTTATACATGATAACTTTAGTTAATGGAACAGTTTTAGATTCAGGTTTTAGTAGATTTAATATAAGTCCTATCACTATAATATCATGAATGAAGGCGAATATATGTGTCCCAGAATAATGTTGCAGGACTCAATCTAGCAGAGCCCTGAAGATGGGCTCCAGCATGAGTCCGAAAGCTCGGAAGCCAAAACCTCTGGTCCCGGTGACCGACCCAGAATGGATCCTGCAACTGTAATAGTTTGAATATTGTGGCAAACTTTCTAAAAATTGCATTTTGATTCTTTTTCTTACTTGGAATCAATGCTTTGGGGATAATCCATTGATCTTAATATTGAAAACCTATTATATAGAAGATTTGGAAAAAGTTGGAAGTTTTACTTTAGATCATTTTCTGTGTTAAATGATCAATATTGCTTGTATGTTGCCATTGGTAGTATTTATAATAAGAACACCTACTGATTCTGCTGTATGATGCAACACGTTTAGTATCCTATTTGGGGAGAAAGTTTTGGAGAAGGCACAGGGTTTCTCTTACAGAGAATAGCAATAGCAATAGCAATAGCACTTAGACTTATATACCGCTTCATAGTGCTTTACAGCCCTCTCTAAGCGGTTTACAGAGTTAGCATATTGCCCCCAACAATCTGGGTCCTCATTTTACCCACCTCAGAAGGATGGAAGGCTGAGTCAACCTTGAGCCGGTGAGATTTGAACCGCCGAACTGCAGCTAGCAGTCAGCTGAAATAGCCTGCTGTGCTGCACTCTAACCACTGTGCCACCTCGGCTCAAATAGTAGAGCATGTAGATGTTCGTTCAATCAGGACAGACTAAGCATAGTGAGTCTGTGCTGGATAATCTTTTTTGGAACCTAAAAGGAGGCAATTTACCTGTCTGGGCCCTGCTACCTAGACCCTTCAGTAGTATCTTATACTATCAACCAGGCTAGTGATAACTAGTGAAGATTGGAGATTGGAAGTGGTGATATTCATTCCTAAAATAGGCGTTCAAGCTGGTGATTATGGGGGAGGACCGTAGGGGAGGAGCAGTCGTTATTCCAATATGGTCATAGGGCTCAACTTTGTCTCTTTTTCTCTCTCCGCTCCCCAATTTAACATCTGCATTAAATTGCTCAAAGAGGTAATCAATTTTTTATGGTTTGGGATTATGTATTGGCATTAATTGGCTCTCTGTTAAAAGTTACCTATTTTAGAGAGTGGTATAGATTGGGTTTATGTATGTATGAATAAATGAGAAGGCATAATGGCTAGTATTGCTGGAGAAAAGAGGCTGGTTAACCACATCAGTTTGGCTTGTCTGGTAGATTGCATTAAGCCTATTAGTTTAAGGTTTGTTTGTTTGCTTGTTTGTTTATTAAATTTATTGGCTGCCCATTTTACCATAGGCTAACTCTTAATTATTTAAGGTTCCTGATTTCTGCTGTAAAAATTAAAACAGCATTTTAAGTTAAGTAGCATAAATCTGGAGTTAACTAAAAAAAATCACGACTATTTCTGAGTGGCAAATTTAATTCTGGCTGCTGAAATTTTGATGATCCAAAGTTTCCAGAACTGATAACTGAAAGTTATAGCCCAGGGACTAATGAAGCTCTGGGCAGGGCAAACTGAGTGTCAGCTGTGCCCCTAGCTCTCTATTTTGAGGGACGCTTGTAGTAAGGATGAGGGACTCCTCTTCTCCTTTTGCTTGCTTCCCCATCATCACAGCTCCTCTTTGTGACCCATGTTGGGCAATCCAGGTTCTATTTCAGACAACTGGACATCCTAGCCTGGTTCTAGGAAGGCTTCACAGAGCCTTCTAGTTTCCGTCATGGAGAAAGTATGCACTGCATAGGAAGGTAGTGATAGGCTCTGTGAATTCACTACAGGACAACAGCCCATGCCAAGCTATGATGCTGGTGGATATGCTTCATTGCACCTAGTAGTTAAGATGGAGCAAACAAAGGACAGCTGTTAGAAAAATGTTTGGATTGCTGCATGTTAACATACAGTCCTATATCCTTTGGGTCAGGGGTCTGCAACCTTAAACACTCAAAGAGCCATTTGGACCCGTTTCCCACGGAAAAGAAAACATCGGGAGCCACAAAACCTGGGTGGGCGTGGCCAACTCGATGTCACAAAACACTGGGAGCCACAAAACCTGGGTGGGTGTCGCCAACTCGATGTCCCTCACTCCCATCCAGTCACATGACCCCCTAGCCACGCCTACCCAGCCGGTCATTAGGGCAGACAACTGGTTGTTAAAAAACACCGTGAGCCACAAAACCCTTTTGACATCTCCCCCCCTCTGTATCTCTTATGTCTCTCTCTCTCCCCCTCTCCCTCCCTCTCTCCATTCTCTCTCTGTGTATCTCTCTCTCTCTCCCCCTCTCCCCCCTCTCTGTGTCTCTCTCCCCCGTCTCTCCCCCTCTCGCTCTGCATCTCTCAGTCTCTGTGTGTCTCTCTATGTCTCTCCCCCCTCTCTCTGTATCTCTCTCTCTCTGTGTGTCTCTCTCTCTGTATGTCTCTCTCCCTCCCTCTCTGAATATGAGGCGTCGAGCAGGCCATGAAGCACTCTCACAGTGCCTTGCGCAGCACAGTGAACTTTAGCTCCGTATCTCTCTCTCTCTGTCTCTGTGTCTCTCTCTCTATATGTCTCTCTCCCCCCTCTTCCCCCTCTCTGACCCTGATATGAGGCATTGAGCAGGCCATGAGGCACTCTTGCAGTGCCTTGTGCAGCACAGTGAACTGTAGCGCACTTCACAATGGGGGAGATGGGGTCTCCTCTTCATCCTGGAGCCCATTACAACATGGAGCCACAATTCGACCCTGTCCCACTCGCCCCTAGCAACAGGATGCGGCTTACAGCTCTGAGACCAAAGTGGCGGGAGGCGAGGGCTGCCTTGAGCCAAATGTGGCCCAAAGGCAAATATAGGGCCACTTTGCTCCTGCACTAAGGCTCCGGCCATTGCCTTGCCGTGTCCCCTCTCCCCCCTCAGCAGCTCTTTGGCCGAGCGTGGCGGGCACGAGCTCCAGGCCCAAGCTGCAGGAGGCAAAGGCTGCCTTGAGTACAAATGTGGCACGAAGGCAAGTACAGGGCCACTTTGCTCCTGCACTAAGGCTCCAGCAACCCTCCTCTTCCTTCTTCTCCTCTCGCGACCCCCTTGCCAGCTGTGGCGCAGCTGGGAGGGTGCGTATGAGCGGGAAGACCCTCCTCAAGCGAGCGGACAGGCTCGGCGAAAGCGCAGAAAAGGCGCACACTGGGCGGCTGGCCGCTCGCTTGAGGAGGGTCTCCCCACTTTTGCGCACCCTCCCGGCCCCACCACAGCCGGCCAGGGGATCATGAGAGGAGAAGGAGGGGGGGGGAGGAGGAGGGTCGCCTGAAGGGAAGCCTCCACTGTGGCTTGTGCTCGTTCCTCAGCCAGCCTGGATTTCCAAAAAGTTGCCAAGAAGAAAGAAAAGGAGTAGCAAAGAGCCGCAAGGAGAGCTCGCCGGGTTTCCGAGAGAGAAGAGACACAGAGAGAGATACAGAGATACACACACACACACACACACGGCTTTAATTGAAAAGCATCCTCTGGGTGGCGATAGTTCCCCGTGCACGTTTTAAAGCTGCAGCTGGGTGCTGCGGGCCCGTCCCCCTTTCTGTCGTCCCCTCCTCCCAGATCCCATTCCCACCCTGCCAGCCCTCGCGATAGTGAGGCCGGCGTCAGTCTCGGGGTGGAGAGCAGGTTGCGCATCTCCCCAAGCGACCGAGGCATGCCCAGCACCAACAAGGGCTGGAAGAAGCTCCAGCAAGAATGAAGAATCAGCTCCCGTTGCTTCTCCATCCCCCACCATTGCCCTTACCTTCTCAGGCTAGGCAAGGAGTGACTAGGAGGGGAGGGCAAGGGGCGGGGCCGTCAGTGATGGGATCACCAGACAGGGAGCCACAGCAGAGGGCCCAAAGAGCCGCATGCGGCTCTGGAGCCGCAGGTTGCAGACCCCTGCTTTGGGTGAACAAATGAAGATTCAAAATGTCATCACACTAGAAGAAGAGATGATGGTGCCACTGGCACTGCAGCTTTCATCGTCCTTATGTCAGGGTGTTTTCTCCAAGGGCCTTGGAGCCCCATCAGAAGAGAAGAATATGCTGGTTTCTCCTTTCTCATACATTGGTCTCTCTTGAGGTGTGTCCTCCTAATTGGTTTTCTGTTTAGTGAACAACTTTCTGATGTCCATTTTTTGTTGGTGGCGATGGACAGAAAGTATCATTCACACCGATTATCCCCAGCATTACTTAGAAAGGCAGAACAATATTTACAAAAATATAGTTCTGGAAGATGAATATATGTTGGATAATTCTTGAGTTGGAAGGTATGGGACTCAAGTTGTTGAATCATAAGAACTGAGGCCAACCTTGGGCTTTACTCTTCAACTCTGCATTTCCACAGCTCATTATTTGTTAAAATTTCATGGGACTACTTAGTAGGAAGTAAACCATACAACCTGCAACTATGTATGTACACATTTATTTATTACATTTATAAAGCAACCTAACTCTGATTGACTATCCAGTGAACCAAGACATGGCAGACACAACAGGCAAATTACAGTAAAAGTTATTTGCATACTGCTTTTGAGACCCAAGAAACTTCTACCTGTTGCTGCTATCTGAAAATAGAGCACTGTTGCATCACCTTTGTAACATCTTACACAACAGAGTAATGCAAAATAGCTGATTTTCTATCTCCAGCACTTCATCCTACAAAGCATCCCATTCTGTTTTCTGAACTCAAGGAAAGGTAGCTTTTCCAACAGTTAAACTTCCAATTTATGAGTTAAGTGGGTTGAAATATGGATACCCCTATCTCTTTCACAAGCCATTTTAAAAAGATGGCAGAGTAGCAACTAGGATTCAGATTCACATACTAACATAGTCCAAGTAATCCAAATAAAGCTCCTTTTCATCCATCCCACTTTTAAAAGTTAGGTTGAGGATAACAATCTGGATTTTCAGCCACTTCCCTCAGTTGCCTGTGGGAGTAGGCTGTCTGCCAGGTTGCTACCGTAACTCAAGGCGGGGTGGAGGGGGGGGAGGCGGTTTTTTTTCAACTGTTTTCTTCCTCTCTTCCTCTTCCTCTCTTGATGATTTGGTGCCCAGCGCTCCAATTTCAATCTCTGATGAGATTTTTTTTTTTTTTAGACAGCCTCCGCGAGGTCTTTAAAAAAAACAAAACAGAAAGAGAGAGAGAGAAGCCCAGCAGCCAGGATCCCACGTGCAGAGCCCACGTGACCCAACACGATGGATTTGTTTTCTTCAGCCTCGCGCCTCTTCCGAACGCTCCGACTCAATGGCACCGCAGCGTAGCAGCGGAACCGCACAGGTCGCGTGTGCAACCACTTAGGTCACGTGGCCGCGGAAAGGAAGCCGCCACGTTTCACGTCACAGGGGTGGCCTTCCTCAAAAAGGTCTCGCGGCGAGCGAGGGAAGCGGGGTTTGGCTGGGTGAGTGGGAAGTTCTTTTTTTTTTCCTTCCCCGAACGGACTGCGCCTGCGCAGCTCGTAGCTGTCATCCGTGTGCGGAACAACAAGTCCCAGCGAGAGGTGTGTGTGTGTGTGTGTGTGTGTGTAAGGGGGGGGAGTGATAGTTACAATCGTAGTTGGAAGCTTCAAGGAAGTCCGGCGACTTTTGACAACCCGCGTTCTCCAGTCGTGCCTCGAGACAGCGTCGTTTTGAACCTCCTCTCGCGGCCAGGTAAAATGGGCAAAGGTGATGGAGGAGGACTGACTTAACCCACTTGTCTGGCGGAGGCGGCTTTCCCCACCACCACCACGGAGAGAAAGAGCCTAAGGAGATAGATGGGCCGGGGACGCCCCGTAATCGACGGGGAAGGCTGCTTGCGAGCCCCGGCCCCAGGCGGGCTGAGGGGGAAAAAGGAGTGGAAGAGAAGGACGCGGTGTCGGGGCTGGCCCTCTGGGGATGGAGGAGGAGGAGGAGGAAGACGACCTTTTTGGTGGGGTTTGGCCTCGTGAGAAACGTGGAGGAGCAGCCCCTGAGGGCGGTGTGGGGAAAACAAAATAACCGAGGGAAGGAGAGGGGATATGGAAGCGCGGTTTTACCGGGGAGTAAAAGCTTTAGTGAGGGGGGAGGCAGGTGAGTAGGCTGGGCGAGAGGGAGAAGGAATTAGGAGGGCCGGTCGGAGGGGGAGTCGCAGGGCTTCGGGGGAGCCAAGTGCTGGTCTTGGCTGGGAGAGAAATTCCAGTCAACTGGTGGCCCTTCGGGGATGAGACCAGCTTTGGGAGTAAGGTCGTCTGGCGATAGGAAGGTGAGGAATGGGGCATCCAAGAGGCTGATGGGTTGCCCCCCACCCCCTTTTGTGGAATTGGCAAAGGCGGAGAGAAGTATCAGTTGAATAACTAGGTTTCCTTCAGGTATTTTGCACTGAGGGCTCACAAGTGAGGAACAGTGATCCCCTAAGAAGCAGCTACATTTAAATGGTTTTTGCAATCAAGTTTTTTTAATTCTTTTGTAAAGTTTAGTCATGCTTCAGAGTAATTTTGTAGGGATTTCAAGGGCTAGGCATCGGTTTTTTTGTTTTTGTTTTTTTAAAAAAATTGGCTGCCAGAAGTTTTTTTAACATTAAATTTGTGTGCTTATTTGGAACATTCTGAAAAATGAAAAGCTGGACTTCATCTCTATTCCTGCTTTTGAAAGTACATTGAATTAAAAATAAAGCATCTAATGTGTAATTATATTGGAAACTGACACCACAAAGACTAAACAGATAGATGATGGCATTAGCATTTGTACACAAATCCTTTTCGTTCACAGATATTCTAAGTCTTTGTCTCTTTTTGTGACCTGGAAATTAGTTTTATCCAATGAGTGTGAGTTTACTTGAAGTTATTATAAGATTTGCTTGTATGATTTATTTATCTGTATAAAAAATTAAGGTTTTAGCTGTATAAAGAATTAGTGTTTTAGATCAGTTAATAGGGTGGTAAACACGCAACCACAACTGGCCATTTTTGTTAATTCCCCAGGCCTTTCTCTGACTAGACTACTGAAATTTGGCAGAACACTTGCTGAAAAAATAGTTGTGGAAGTCGTAAATATGTGCAAATTACAAAAATTAAATGTACAGTGTTCTAAAACTTGCTTAATTTATTTTAAAATGCAAAGAAAAAATAGCTTTCCCCCCTCATTCCATTAATGGAAAGTGATGCAAAATTATCTTACATGTGTTTTGTCTGTATAGGTTTTTAGTTTATCACCAAACCCATTTCTACCCAAAATATGTTGGTTTAAATTATCTTCCATTGCTGTAGCGGAATTTATTTAGTCTACATCTTAAATGTTACTGCAATGTCCCTTCCAAGATTTTATATTTTATATTCAAGTTTTTCCCTAATAGGTTTCTGATAAATTTACTATGTTCTACTTAGCACCATTTATTATTTTCAGTTCCCATAACTTGTCTTGAATGCTTCTAATACTGACAGATTATTTCCTTCTTAAAAGTATTTAATATTCAATTTTTTTGAATATTCAATTCAAAAATTCATTCAATTTGATTTGGTTTACTTTCACTTAAGAATCCTGAAACTTTTATATTTATAGGAATAATCATGAATATGTTATATCCCAGATCTGAATACAGTTTTCTCCAGATCAGTTTAAAACCAGTTTTATCATTTGTTAGCCTTTGAAGTAATAGTTTAAAACAATTCAATCTATTTTTTCAGGCTTAGCTGTACCAAAATGCTCACTCATTTATGCACTCAGATGCCATAAATTTACCTATTAATACTGCATCTGATAAAGTAATTGTGTGCTAGAATTGACCAAATTTGAGTCCATAATGTATTCATGTTTAAAATTTGTTTGGGCATCTTAGGTTGTCTTTTTAATGAAATATATGCAAATCATGTTACATGTTATTTACAATGAATTCTGATGTATAAATATTTTGTAAATTTTCAAATTTAAATCTCCTCTCATGCACGATGTGGAATATGCCTAGAAAAATGTTTCAGAAATTGAATATGCCCTAAGATTGGTAATAGGTTGCCTGAAGGACAGCTGAGGCTGAGTCTCAGCATGATAGGCAGACTCTGTATCGGATTTTTTCTCTGGACATTAGAAATGTTACTGATTTGGATAGGGTGCCCTTTCTCTAAATGAGTATTTGGTAATCGGGGGATGCCTCTAGTTTCATCAGGATCAGTAGAAACTTTGTAGCAAAGATTTCATTTTTCTGACCAATTTATCAGTTCTGATTCCTCCTGGACACAGATACATAGTATGTTTTGTACACTGTTAACCTGAAGACTAGATAACGAGTTTGGTGTATTTAGGACTATTCTTGAGGTAGTTTCTGACATTTCAAATGTAGGACATGGCAATTTGAGACAGAACTGTTTGTGCATTTCGCTCCCTCTTCAGGTGGGATTTACCGTATTTTTCGGAGTATAAGACGCACCGGAGTATAAGACGCACCTTAGTTTTGGGGGAGGAAAACAAGGGGGAAAAAAATCTGCCTCTGCCTCCCCGCAATTTGCCTCCCAGCAAACAGAAACAGCAAACAGTACAGATGATATACACTGTTTGCTGTGTATTTCTGTGCATGTGTGCCTGACCCATAGAAATAGCAAAGAATTGGAGAAATGTACATTATGGCAGTATATTAATGCCAGAAAGTTTTCTTAAATGTAGTCACACTAACTCCTCCCAATTATTTCAATAGATCTACTCCAAACATGACTAAGTCAGGGTTTAACTCAGCTGCCTTATTTTAATACTAAAACAGGACACTGTTACATTTCAGATTATTACTTGTACAGATGCTTGAAGTATACATTATTCTCTGCTATTTAAAAGAATATACAATAGCACTGGGCCTCTTCAGATCAAGCATTTATTTTAAAAAGCTTCTTCATTTTGTTAAGTTGTCTAGAACAATAATAAAGCAGTCTTTAAAAAATAAGTCTAATAATTTGAACATTCTATAGGCATTTATAGTTATTGACTTACCCCCTTGCAGCAAACAACAAACAGCCAGTTTCTGTTCTGATTTGCACCAGAAAATAAAATCAGCAATTTGCCTTCTTAAAGTTTTAGTTTTGTGGGCCTGCCTGCAGCCTCTCAGCTGATGGTCAGGAGGCCGATAAGCAGTTGCTTCTGCTAATCAGGCTCTGGGAACAGCTGCAAGGAGGTAAATTGCTGGGAGGCAGAGGCCAAAGGGTGGGGGTGGCTGGGTGGGGCTACATTCGGTGTATAAGACGCACCCAAATTTTCACCCTCTTTTTGGGAGTAAAAAGGTGCGTCTTATACTCCGAAAAATACGGTACATTAAGTGTGGCTAGTTGAAGACCTATCTGATTGCTCAAGCATTTGGTGAGCTAGATTTTCTGATTTGGTTCACAGTTGTCATTCTATACCTTAGTTCTTAAACTTCTTATAATTTTAAATACATTATTACATTTATTGAACTTTTTAACTATATAATTTTTGACCTTAAAATTGGAAGTTATTTTTAACGATGGGTTAAAATTATAGAAATATCTAAGTTGTAGAATGCTCATAAAATTCTGCATAAAAGTCTCATACATAGACACTTGTACATTTTAATGTAATCTACAGATCAAAAGCAATAATTCTCCTTTTTTATAAAACTTTTAGCCCCCCCTCCAATCTTTTAGTATATTGATCATTTCCTGCTAATCTTACATTTTAAAAAGAAAATTGGGAGTAAAGAACGATCTTTGTTGCTATGATTGCAACATCTATATTATGTGACTGAAGGTGAAACAAATGCCAAGAATAACATAGAAATATTCTTACCCTAAAAAGAGATACCTTTCGGCTCATTTTGGGTAGCATTAAGAAAACATATTGAGACTTTTACACATAACTGTAATGTGTGGACTTGAAAAGTAGAATTGTACCACAGAATATAAATTAATTTGTACATGATGTATACTTTGTTTACTGAGATTTGAATACCAAGTTATTGAACCCCGAAGAAAATCAGCTTTAATCTTTCAGAAAGTGTGCACCCTCAAAAATATGGCAATCCTGCTTGTTTTACTTCCTGAGGTAAGAATGGTATCGTGTCTTTCCCTAGTTCCAAAAACAGAAGCCTGCTGGATTGTTTATTGAATATTGTTTCAAAATTGATGACAGGAAAAATTATTTCACTATATTGAGGGGAATATATTAATAGAATAGAAGAGAATAGAATTCTTTATTGGCCAACTGTGATTGGACACACAAGGAATTTGTCTTTGGTGCATATGCTCTCAGTGTACATAAAAGAAAGGATACATTTGTCAAGAATCATGAGGTACAACACTTAATGATTGTCATAGGGTACAAATAAGCAATCAGGAAACAATCAATATTAATATAAGTCGTAAGGATACAAGCAACAAGTTACAGTCATACAGTCATAAGTGGGAGGAGATGGGTGATAGGAACGATGAGAAGACTAATAGTAATAGTAATGCAGCCTTGGTGAATAGTTTGACAATGGTGAGGGAATTATTTGTTTAGCAGAGTGATGGCGTTTGGGAAAAAACTGTTCTTGTGCCTAGTAGTTTTGGTATGCAGTGCTCTATAGCGTAGTTTTGAGGGTAGGAGTTGAAACAATTTATGTCCAGGATGCGAGGGGTCAGTGAATATTTTCACGGCCCTCTTTTTGACTCGTGCAGTATACAGGTCCTCAATGGAAGGCAGGTTGGCAGTAATTGTTTTTTCTGCAGTACTGATTATCCTCTGAAGAGCAGGGGTCTCCAAACTTGGCAACTTTAAGACTTGTGGTGTTCAACTCCCAGAATTTCTCAGCTAGACATGCTGGCTGGGGAATTCTGGGAGCTGAAGTCCACAAGTCTTAAAGTTGCCAAGTTTGGAGACCCTTGATCTAGAGGATACAAGATAAGCTGTATGGTACATTCAGGTGTACTGTCCAAAAGGTATGATGGGAAAAGCAGGTAGAGGACTGGAAGAACAGTTTAAGAGTCTGCAATTGCTGTGCTCATATTATCTGCAGCTTGAACAGATAACTTCACTTTGCTTAATGATGGGCCTTGTGACATTCTAACTCTAATCTCTGTAAAATAGGATCTTTGTCTTGAAAGGTGAAAATGATGTACTATTTTGTTAAATCAGTGATGGCGAACCTATGGCACGCGTGCCACAGGTGGCACGTGGAGCCATATCTGAGGGCACACGAGGCGTTGCCCTATGTCAGCTCCAGTGTACATGTGCGCGCTGGCCAGCTGATTTTTGGCCTTCCGGAGGGCGGGGAGGAGGTCGTTTTCACCTTCCCGAGGCTTCAGGAAAGCCTCCTGAAGCTTGGGGAGGGTGAAAAACGGCCCAACTTCCGGTTCGGAAATGAACTTCTGGTTGGGCCGTTTGGTCCATTTTTCGCCATCCACAGGCTCCGGAGGCTTTCCTGAAGCCTCGGGAAGGCGAAAATGACCTCCCCCCGCCCTCCGGAAGGCCAAAAATCAGCTGGAATCCGTTTTTCGCCATCCACAGGCTCCGGAGGCTTCAGTGAGTCCTGCGCGCATATGCGGGGGGCAGCGGGGGAGATTGTGCGTGCATGCGCGGGGGGCCTTGCATTATGGGTGTGGGCATGCGGGCGCGCCCTTTTGGCACCCGAGCAAAAAAAGGTTCGCCATCACTGTGTTAAATGTTGCAGAAAACCTACTTCTTTATTTGATCTAGCAACCTGTGGAATCAGGGACATAATGAAGTTATTTAATTTCTGTGCTATATACAATACTAATTGATAACTATATGTTATTAAAACTTTGAATATAAAATAAAAAATATCAGGCTTATTTACTGAAAGTACATAGGGTAATATACACCATAGTCAGCTATTCTTTTAAAGGAATTCTTTAAAAAGCAATAGGAAACATGTAACACAAAGGTCAACCAGCAAGAATGAAACAAATATTCTACATAAAAGGAAGTAAGAGTTATGTTTTATAAAGGTTTACTGAAATAAGTATGTTTAGATTCCATTAAAAAAACTCCAACAATGACTGACAGATTTTTATTTGAGAGAAAGATTTTAATTGAGAGAGATCTTAACTAGAGCACTGAAAAGGCTCTGCATCTTCTGCTCATTAATTCAATACGATGAAACGCCACTAAGGTTATTTTAATATTGCTCTGAATTCTTGGGCAGGCCTAAAAGGTAGGCAACTCTAAAAATTATTGGGATCTTTAAAGCAGAAATGTTTGGAAGACTGGATTCATCCTTCTTCCTGAATCGGTTTAGGAAGAGAATCTTACCTCCTTCTGTACTGAGAACTTTGCCCATCTCTGCTTTGCAGGAGAAGAATGAAGTATGGATAAAGCAGAGTTAATTTTGCTTATTTTACTTGCACTGCATCTTTTCCCACCTAAGCTTGTGACATCTAAGGAAGTTGATACAGGTTTTCCCACCTGTGGATGGGAAAAGATGCAGTGCATTATCTGTCTGGCTTCTTATGGCATCAGAGTAGGCTATATACAGCCAGATTTAGTAAGTAATTCAGGGAGGAAGTGGCACCTGAACAATAATCTTCCCACCAAACCCTGTTCTGGGATCCCTGATTTTTAGAGTCCAGAAAATAATAGAGGAAGCAGATTATCCTGTCAGAATTCAACCTGAGCAAAAGGATTGATTACTGTGCTGAATGACCACTTTTGGAATCTGGACAGAGGGATTATGCTTCTTTTGGTGCTATCAGACCTCTCAGTGGCAGCTGATATTATCATCCTGATTTGCTTGAGAAGTTTGAAGATTAGAAATACTGTTTCATGATCACATTTACTGGGCTAGATTAGATTAGCCTTCTTAGATGGGGGATGCTATTCTCTTTACACCTCTAAAGATTTAAAACAGCATTTTGAATTGAACCAAGAAGCTGAAATCTGAAGCTGCAGAAGAATATTACAATTATTTATGAGCACCAAATCAAAGCCTAGCTGCTACAATTTGGACTAGTTGGTGTTGCAAAAAATCATAATGTTGGAAGATTCCTAAAAGATTCAACACTGCAGAATTAACTACACCATCCCTAATAGTTTTCTATACCATTGTGGCCTGTGGTCTATATGCAATTCTCCAAGAAATTTCCAGTGGGGCTATTAAAATATTAGTAAATAATCTCCCTGTTGGCAAAGGCTATCTTAAAAGGGGGCATTGTTCCCTGCCTCTTTCAGTGTGTGTGGCAAATGAGGTGTAAGCAAACCACATAATTCTAGAAGAGAGAGTAAAGAAAAGGTGAATGCTGGCTTGCTGCAATCCAGAACAATAAAAAGTGCTTCAGTCACACAGAAAGAAAAAAACTGCCACATCTTGCAGATTTTGACCAAGCAGTATGGATTTTCCCTTAGGCTGAAAAAAAATGTTTCTGTGCCAGGGTTCTGTGCCAATGATGCTGGTCAAAAATAAGGGCACTCTAACCTCTTGATTTCTTCCTGCCTTTACCACACCACCTCTTTGCACTCAGTAACAGCTGCATGGATCTACTCCCTATAGCTGACCATGGTTCTCTCAGACTCTGTATGGAAAGGGAGGTGTCTACTTATAGAGGTTGTGGTAGATTCTGTGAGTTCACTGCAGAATAGCAACACTTTCAAGTGGGGAGATGCCTTTGCCTGGAGTTCCAGTGCTTGGGCATGTCAGCAGGACACCCAGAGTCTCTTCTGCAAATCCAGTGATTTCGTTATTCATAGCTTTTTATACAGGCATCATCTACCTGTAGACAATTTCAAGGTCAAAAGCAACCCCAACCATCACTGGGGTACCTCTGTGACTTAAATGGCAAAATAAAATAATAGCATTTTATTCTCTTTTTCAGTAAAATAAATTTATGTTTAATGACATATAGTACTTCCTTTTTGAGCCCCTTGAAACTTCTGTGTTATCTATGAAAAGACTTTGGACTAATGAACTGGTCTTCATGTGGAATTCATAAGAATTTGTGTTTGAGGCTGCTATTCTATACTGATTTTAAAGGGCATTTCAAAAAGCATTTCTCATTATACTGTTAGGGGGAAAAAGACAGCATTAGGTGATAGATTTAGAAAGGAAAGAAATTACTAATTAGAAATATTTAATTAAATAAATCAACTAGGATGACCCATGTTTGTGCTCAAAATATTGTGTAGGTATTAATGATAATTTTAGGGTCTTTGGCTTATCTGTTAACCCAAATTTTGATAAATAGTGAACCAAGCTAACAACTATTAAAAAAAGTTGTTAAGTGGAAGTTAACTGTTTTCTGCACAATAGATTCAGTGGTGGGATTCAAATAATTTAACAACCGGTTCTCTGTCCTAATGACTGGCTGGGTGGGCGTGGCCATCGGGGACATGGCCAGGGGGTGTGACAGGCAGCACTCGGCCTCCTGCACCCCCCTGGGAGCAAAAACAGGCTGTGGGGGGGGGCGCTGGCCCCCGCACCCTGTTTTGGGCCTAGTAGGCCTCCCTGCAGCCTCCTGGGAGCAAAAATGGGCCACAGGGAGGCCGCGCTGCACTCCCCTGCGCCCCGTTTTGGGCCTAGTAGGCCTCCCTGCAGCCCCCTGGGAGCCAAAATGGGGCGCATGGGGACTCCTGGAAGGGGCAGGGAGGGGCGGGGCCAGCAGCAATTTAACAACCGGTTCGGCCGAAGAGGTGCGAACCGGTTGAATCCCACCACTGAATAGATTTCATAAAGATGCAAATATAAATAATATTTACAAGGGAGTTTGGGACACTATGCTGCATAAGGAGCCATAGGGATCTTTTGTTCTTATTCAGAATGTGAACTATTGTTAACAATTCTTTTGATGTGTCTCCCATTTAGCTATGACATTAGCTTAGGAGTTACGGGTGCATTTAAACCTATGTCAGATTTCCTGGGACATATGTCTCTTGGGGTTTTAGTTGCACAGTAGTTTATCTTTAAGTCATTCTCTGAGGCAATGAATGTCTTTCTTTCTGGTTACTAAAAACATAAATATTTTACAGATTAGAACACAATGGTATCCATATATCATTATCTATATCAAGGGATTAGCCCAATATATTAGCATGAGATTAGGATTCTAAATTAATATCCTAATATACCAAATATTGTTTTCTACTGGCCTATCTGAGACAAACTCAAAGAAACGATGAGCTCCCCTGGAAAATTAAGTTTGCCAATTTATTAATCTAAAAAATTATATTCAGTCAGATAATCATGGACACATAATATGAGATAAGATTGGATTATCTTCTTTTCCAAATCGTATGCCACTGATTTTTCAAACATGTATAAACGTGCAGAGTTACAAGATAATTTTACTTACATGAAGTTATATTTATATACTTTCAAAATGATGTCAAACTACTTATGCTTGTATCTAAATTATCTTTACAACTGTAAGATTCTGGATATATCCAAATAAATAAAATGAAATCTGCTATCTTAAATTTATTATTTCTTAAATATGCCAAATTCCTTAGTTTTTCATCCACTTCCTCCCTTTGATTCTTTGCAAAGCTGCTTTGCATTTTTCCACCGCTACAGCTGTTCTTTGAACTATTTCAAACAATTAATTCCCATAGCATTTCTTAATAAAACACTTCATGAGCTGTTTTTCAACAGCAATCCCTAGTTTTTATAAGGCAACTATATTTTATCTATAGTAAACCAAACTGCTATGAAGAATAACATACTAGAAAGTGCAGTTTACATTATTTAAGGGCAGATATATTGAGGAGTATTAGAAATTCCCGTTCTAAAAAAAAAAAGATTGTTCATGCACAAAATTGGAGAAGTCCCACAGTGTTGCACCATCTGTAAACTTGTAATTATGAGTGCCACTGAAAATGTTTTTTGTCAAGTGGCTTTCCAGGAACCCAAGGAACTCAGTCCCATTTAGAACAGTTTGCTTTCTGGTATGGTGCTTGCCTCTATAATAATCTTAAATAATATTTAATATTAATATTAATATTGAGAGACAGTTTGGTGTAGTGGTTAAGGCATCAGACTAGAAATTGGGAGACCATGAGTTCTATTTATGCCTTAGGCAGAAAGTTAGCTGGATGACCTTGGGCCAGGGGTGTCAAACTCAAGGCCCGGGGGCCAGATATGGCATGCAGGGTGCTTAGATCTGGCCCATGGGGCCGCCCTGGAAACAGCAAACGACTGGCAGAAATATGTCATTAACACGTCTGTTTTAGTAAATAATCCAATCCTGTAATTAAATTATTTGCAGCATATTTACCATTTTCAGAATATAAAACTCATACTTCTAATTCATTTCTAGCTAATATATGGAATACAGGAAAATAAAACATAGAGGTAATCCTCACTTAGCACCCACAATTGAGGCCAACAACTCAATTGCTAAACGCCACAGTCACTAAATGAAAAAAATTATATGATCACATTGGCGGTTAAGCAAATCACTGCACTTATTAAGCAAAACATCACATGGCCAGCATACACCTTACATCTCAACAGATCCTAGTGTGGGAAGTACACCCCAAAAGGACAGTTCCAGAAACCTCACAGCACCAGAAACTTCAGAAAACAGTGCCAAGAGACTCAAACCAGCCCTTCCCCCTTTAAGAAAACCAAGAAGCACCAGCTGAAACGAAAAACTCAAAAGGCTGTTACAAAAGAAAGACTTAAGTAGAGCCATTAAGATAAGGGGAATCAGGGTAAAAATAAACTCTCCAAGGTAAACCGAAACTCCCTTTTTCCTGCCCCCTGACAAGATTAACCCCCAGGATAGGAAAGACAAAGGTCCTGGGACAGGATTAACCCATTAAGGCAGGAAGACAGGATCCAGGGCAATCACTTTAACTAGAGGAGGGGTCGGCAACCTTAAACACTCAAAGAGCCACAAAGGTCCTAACCGGAAGCCCCCCAATCAATTCTGGAGCCGACGGGAAGTC
>QLTV01000770.1:3751734-3764486 GCA_003457575.1 Thermophis baileyi | reverse complement strand
TCTTGGCACAGAGGAAGGTTTCCACAGGAAAATATTTGGAGTAACCTGGGCGTAAAGTGGAGGCTCTGGTGTGAAAATATGTAAATAGGCTATCTCTAAGACAGGGCACAGGGACTATGTAAACGAACTGTCAGGAATAGAAACACCCTTCATCCCTAACCCTCAGGTTTTATCCAGAAGAATAAACTGTATAATATTATCATTTATTGTTATATTGCATTGTATTTATCAATGTTTGGATAGAGCCGTGATGGCGAACCTATGGCATGCATGCCACAGGTGGCACGCGGAGCCATATCTGAGGGCACACGAGGCGTTGCCTTATGTCAGCTCCAGCACACATGTGCGCGCTGGCCAGCTGATTTTCTGCCTTCCGGAGGGTGGGGGGAGGTCGTTTTCTCCTTCCCCAGGCTTCAGGAGCCTGTGGATGGTGAAAAACGGACCCAACGGGCCTACCGGAAGTTTGGAAACGAACTTCCGGTTGGGCCATTTTTCACCCTCCCCAGGCTTCAGGAAAGCCGGAAGTTCATTTCCGAACTTCCGGTAGGCCTGTTGGTCCGTTTTTCATCATCCACAGGCTCCGGAGGCTTTCCTGAAACCTGGGGAAGGCAAAAATGACTTCCCCCCCACCCTCCGGAAGGCCGAAAATCAGCTGGAATCCATTTTTCGCCATCCACAGGCTCCGGAGGCTTCAGTGAGCCTTGCCCGCATGCGGGGGGGGGGGGCAGCGCAGGGGGGTTGGGCGGGCAGGCGGGGGGGGGGGGCATTGCATTCATGCGTGGGGGGAGGGCATTGCATTATAGGTGTGGGCACGCGCACGTGTGCTATTGCGCACGTGCGCGTGCCCTTTTGGCACCCGAGCAAAAAAAGGTTCACCATCACTGGCCTAGAGTTCTAGCTGATTGAAACCAGAAGTAAATAAATGACTGGGATATTAGAAGCTATCAAAAGAAATTGAGAATGAGCAGAGTGTCCAGGTTTTCCTGTCATTTTGTCAGCACATAAGCAAAGGAAGAAGTTTTCGTGGGCAAATAGTTTTGAAACTAGACTGCTGCTTCTATGTTTGAGTTGATTTGTGCTGCATCAAACCACTCAATATGGAGCTGGATAGTATCTGGGGCCTGTTACGTCTTGTTTAAGAGTGTCTGTGGGAGAATCACCATGACTGTCAGGTCAATGGGAACCAAAACTACTAGGGTTAAATGAGACATATATCTTTAGAGTTTTTGATTTAATATTTTAAATAGGTTTTTTTTTCCTTTTTGTTTGATAACTTTTTAAAGTTAAATAAATGTGCTTAGAAAATAGAAATGTGCCAACAAATAATTTTGCTTGGCTTAAGCGGAGATACAAATATATGATACCTATAATAAACCTACCTATTCTTGTTATTTTTTTCAGTTCTCATAGACTAGCAGTTTATCAAAACAGCTTTGGCATTTAACTACATGATTTTTTGTCACTGCTATGATAGAATATTGAAGAAATCAAAATTAAGTAACTTTTGCTACTTACGTGTAAAATTCCAATATTTTAAGTGTATTAATCAAATCAGATAGATATTGGAATAATTTCATAAATTTGTTGGGCATCAATTATAGGTAGTCCTCATCTTACAACCAGAGTTTCCATTGCTAAGGAAGGCAGTTGTTAAGTGAGTCATGCCTGATTTTGTAATCTTTTTTGTCATAGTTGTTGAGCAAATCATTGCAGTTGGTAAGTAAATCACACAGCCAAGGAAGCACATCTGGCTTTCGCCATTAACTTTGCTGGTCAGAAGCCAGCTAGGAAGGTTGCAAATGATGATAACGTGGCTCTGGGAGGCCGCAACTGTTGTAGAATGCCAGTTACCAAGTGCTCAAATTTTGATCATGTGACCTCAGGAGGTGGTGCAACAGTCGTTAATGTGAGAATCAATCAATATTCTTTTTTCAATGCCGTTGTAATATCAAACAGTCACTAAATCAATGGTTGTAAGTTGAGGACTACCTGTACATTATTTCTGACAAATCAGAGTTAATGATTTTGACATTACAAAATCTCTGATGTAATTTCAACTGTCTCTTACTTGTTCCTGTTAGCTGGTTTTGCTGAGTGTTTCACCTGCTGAGTGCTTTTAGATTGTTTTTTAATTTAGGACAATTTTATGAACTCATTTTAAATTAAGCAAATTTTATATATTGAAAATCTGTAGAAGTTTTATTACTTATGCAGTAATATAAATGTTTTATTTCTCTTTTTTCTTTCATCTCTTCCCTAATCCATAGGCAGAAGAAAACTGAGTTGAAATAGAAGAAAATACAGAATTGGCAGGTAAAAATTATAACTCCTCTACCATCTTCCTCACCAGATATATAGATTTTTAAAATAGTTTGACTTCTTAACCACAGGAATTACAGTATTTTTCGGAGTGTAAGACGCACTTTCCCCTCCCTAAAGGAGGGAGAAAATTTGGGTGCGTCTTATACAATGAATGTATAAGAGGCCCATCCGCCGGCCTCCACCCTTTGGCCTCTGCCTCCCAGCAATTTTCCTCCTTGCAGCAAACAGCAAACAGCCTGTTTCAGTTTCAGCTTCAGCACAGCCTGATTAGCACAAGCAGCTGATTGTTGGTTGGATCGCCTCCCGACCATCAGCTGTTTCAGGCTGCAGGGATTGCTATTGCCTATTGCCGCCTCCGTGCGCCCCATTTTCGGCCTCCGCGTCCCATTTTTGGCCTCTGTGCGCCCCATTTTCCACCCATTCCCAGGCGGAAAATGGGGTGCGTGGAGGCCAAAACGGGGCATGCGGAGGCTGAAAATTGGATGCGGAGGCCAAAAATGGGGCGCACGGAGGCGGCAATAGGCTATGGCAATCCCTGCAGCCTGAAACAGCTGATCTTCGGGAGGCCGATCCAACCGACAATCAGCTGCTTGTGCTAATCAGGCTGTGCTGAAACTGAAACAGGCTGTTTGCTGCTTGCTGCAAGGAGGAAAATTGCTGGGAGGCAGAGGCAGATTTTTTTTTCTTGTGCTAATCAGGCTGTGCTGAAACTGAAACAGGCTGTTTGCTGTTTGCTGTTTGCTGCAAGGAGGAAAATTGCTGGGAGGCAGAGGCAGATTTTTTTCCCTTGTTTTCCTCCCCAAAAGCTAGGTGCGTCTTATACTTCGGAGTGTCATACTCCGAAAAATGCAGTATATAAAATTCATTTTGCATTTGCTTTTTTACTTCATGGGTCTATTAATCCCTTCAAAAATATGGCAAGACTGGCATTTCACTTGTGGAAAGCTTTTTAAAATATTCTATAGAATACATTCCGATAGGTTCAAAGGGAAATTTTGTAGCTGCAATGGCCATTGTGGAAGAATTTTCAGAAATTATTTTTTTCATATCATCTGCCAACCTCCAAGCATAAAAAGTATCTTTAACTATTACAGAGAATAGAAAACTTGTGCGTGGTTCAGTTAAATTGCCCCATTTGAAATGTAAAATTCTACATCAAAGACTAGGTTAACCTGGAGGTGATCTAACATTCTTCTTTAGGCTGGCTTACTGAATCTCTGTATTTATGTCCCAAAGTGATTACTGCACACATAGGAATTAAGTACCAAGGCCCACAGAAATGACCTGAGAATTCTGAGAAACTTGTTTAGAGACTGAATCCTAGATAAATATAATTGCATGTAGAATAGAATTATACTGAAGGCTTAGATGTAAAGTCATGGAATTAATGGTGATTAAGTTTTTAGACTTTCTGACCATTAACTACTATTTTCTTTCAGTTTGTTTTGGTTTTAATGGCCTCTTCATATTATCTTGAAGGTATCGTATAAAATCATCGTAAAAATAGATCTTTTAAGAATGTAAGTTTAAATTTAGATAAAATCCATTTATAATATGTTTTGTTCAAATAGAGCTCATAATAATCAATATGTATTTCCTTATCAGCAGGTCTAACATTGAGCAGCCATGGCTGCTCAGTCATTGAACTCCCCTCCAAATCCAAGCTGTAAAATTATGACATTTCAACCAACAATGGATGAATTCAAGGATTTTAACAAATACTTGGCGTATATGGAATCAAAAGGTGCTCATCGTGCTGGTTTAGCAAAGGTACTTTTTTTTAAAAAAAATCTAGATAGAGGAACAATGAATGTTACATTACAGGTAGTCCTCGACTTGCAACAATTTGTTTAGTCACCACTTGAAATTACAATGGCACTGAAAAAAGTGACATGACTGTTTTTCACACTTATGACCATTGCAGCATCCCCATGGTCATGTGATCAAAATTTGGATGCTTGGCATTTGACTCTGGTGGCACAGTGGTTAGAATGCAGTATTGCAGGCTAACTCTGCCTACTGCCAAGAGTTCAATCCTGACCAGCTCAAGGTTGACTCAGTCTTCCAATATGCTGACTCTGTAAACCGTTTAGAGCAGGGGTCTCCAACCTTGGCAACTTTACGACTTGTGGACTTCAACTCCCAGAATTCCTCAGCCAGCGGTAGGCACGAAAGGCGGCTGAGCCTTCCCCCCACCCAGTGATCCACGAGATTTAAAATTATGAATTTGGTGAGTTGCCAAGGTTGGAGACCCCTGTTTTAGAGAGTGCTGTAAAGCACTATGAAGCAATATATAAGTCTAAATGCTATTGCTATTGCTGTTGCTATTGCTATGACGGTTGCAATGTCCTGGGGTCATGTGATCACCTTTTGCGACCTTCTGACAAATAAAGTCAATGAGGAAGCCAGATTCACTTAACCACCATGTTACTAACTTAACAACTGCAGCAATTCACTTAACAACTGTGGCAAGAAAGGTTGTAAAATGGAGCAAAACTCACTTAACAACTGTCTTGTTTAGCAACAGAAATTTTGGGCTCAATTGTCGTAAATTGAGGACTGTCTGTATTCACATCTTAAAAGCTTCTACTAAATGTTTATATAATACTATACTTACTTAGCAGTACTATTTTAGCACAATAACCCAAACTCAATATGAATCCAGATAATTTGAATAATACCCAAACTTTCATAATGGTATACAAATGGAATCTGCCCTTTGTCAGAACTATTAAACATATCCAACAACCCTAAAAAGCTCCTTGGATGTAGTCCATATCCTGCTGTATTCTGTCATTACTGTAGCATAGGTCTTATGATGATGCCTCTATTATGCTTGAGTTTCTCCTGGATCTACAGTATGTCATCTTCTCTTTTGCTACAATGCTTGAAACTACATAGCATATCATGATGCTATGTGTATTCCAGTTTAACATTTTATTGAGTTATAAAATGTTGTAAAATACAAAATACAAAAGTAAATAGAAAAGCAGTGGGGAGGAAAAGGGGAAAGAGAAGTGAGGAAGGATAAAAAAAAAGAAAAAGAAAAAAGCATTAATTTCTGACACTGTCTGTTGCAGTAAAATAAGGCATTAACATCAAATCACAACTTTTGGGATGCTATATGTATTCCAACATGAGGTAAGAGTGCTTAGGAGACACTATATCAAGCTCTCATGAGATATTGGTGTTTCATGTACCAAGGCCTGCCACTACATTTAAGCAAACATTCCCTAGTGGGGGCAGTCATTTAAGAACACCCATCAGGTCGTAGTGCCATAGAGATGGGATTTGGAAGGAGGTGACTATATTTGAACCATTTGGACAGGCAGATGAACATGTACGTGATATTAACCATTGAAATAGGTAAGTGGAACATGAGTGACTGTGAGCAGGGCATCTTGATTGAAGAAGGTCACAATTAGCACATAAAATCTAGCTGTTCAAAAGCCTTTCTAGCCACAGATGCCACTTGTTCCACAAGGAGGAGTTGTGAATTTAGAAAAGCTTCCAAATTGTGCAAGTGTATACAACTGAAACGGAGTATCTAGACCCTTTTCAATCTGGCTTCAGGCCTGGCTACAGCACGGAAACTGCTTTGGTCACGCTGATGGATGATCTCTGGCGAGCCCGAGATGGGGGTCACTCCTCTATCTTGGTGCTACTTGACCTCTCAGCAGCTTTTGATACCATTGACCATGGTATCCTTCTAGGTCGACTAAGGGAGTTGGGAGTGGGAGGCACCGTGTTACGTTGGTTCTCCTCCTATCTCTCTGGTCGGTCACAGTCGGTGTTGGCAGGAGGACAGAGGTCGACCCCTAGATCCCTCGTTTGCGGGGTGCCTCAGGGCTTGGTCCTCTCTCCCCTCCTATTTAACATCTACATGAAACCACTGCGTGAGATCATCTGACGATACGGGGTGAGGTATCAGCAATATGCTGATGATACCCAGCTGTATATCTCCACCCCGCGTCAGTTCAGTGAAGCGGTGGATGTGATGTGCCGGTGCCTGGAGGCTGTGAGGGTCTGGATGGGAGTCAACAGGCTCAGACTTAACCCAGACAAGACCGAGTGGCTGTGAGTATTGCCTCCTAAAGACTATGTTGACTGTCCATCCTTGGATCTGAGGGGGGAGAAATTGTCCCCCTCGGAGCGGGTTCGCAATTTGGGCGTCCTCCTAGACTCACAGCTAAGATTAGAGCAACATTTGACAGCTGTAGCTAGGGGGACCTTTGCACAGGTTCGCCTGATGCACCAATTGCGACCCTACTTGGATCAAGAGGCTCTCCTCACAGTCACTCATGCCCTTGTCACCTCACGGTTAGATTATTGCAACACGCTCTACATGGGGCTACCCTTGAAGAGTGTTCGGAGACTACAGTTGGTCCAGAATGCAGCTGCGCGAGCTGTCATGGGTGCACCTAGGTACGCCCATATTACACCAATTCTCCGCGAGCTGCACTGGCTCCTTATTGGTCTCCGGGCACAATTCAAGGTGTTGGTTATTACCTTTAAAGCCCTATATGGCTCAGGGCCAGGTTATCTTCGAGACTGCCTTCTACCACATAGTTCCCAGCGACCAGTAAGATCCCACAGGGTTGGGCTCCTCCGGGTCCCGTCAGCTAAACAGTGCCGGCTGGTGGGCCCGTGGGGGAGGGCCTTCTCTGTGGCTGCCCCGGCTCTCTGGAACCAGCTACCCCCTGAGATCCAGACCACCCCCACCCTGCTGGCCTTCAGGAAAGCAGTGAAGAACTGGCTCTTCCGGCAGGCTTGGGGCCATTGATCACGCCTCTGTAATCCTGCGAGATCCGGCCATGAATGGTGTGCATGGGTTTTTAAATTGTTTTTTAAATGTTTTTATAAGGTTTTTTTAAGGTTTTTTTATATTTCTGTTGTAAGCTGCCCAGAGTCCCTCGGGAGTTGGGCGGCATAGAAATTTAAATAATGAATAAATAAATAAATAATAAATAAATAAATAATAAACAAACAAACAAACTCTCTTCAAAGTGAAAGAAGGAATGTCCTTGGAGTAATTCAGGCCACAAACCAAAAGCAGCTCCCTGTCAGAGGGATTTAGTTAAAAACTGTTTCTACCCATTCATACATGACAGCCTCTAGGCAATGTTAGCACTTGCCTGGTAAATATCATCAAAAACATTTCTTGTTTGCTGTTTTTTGAATCACCAGATTTAAACCCAAATAAAATCTTACAGTTGGTACATAGACATACCTGTAAACAGATAAATGATGCTTTTTCAAGAAGCAATATTCTCATATTGAGTTTATTCTTGATTCTTGATACAAGTTTTACTTTTGGTCCATAGAATGTGGTACTTCTACAAATGATGGTAATACATGCATAATACAATGACATAATGTAATGGATTCATTATATATTTTAATATCTATAGGAAACTTAAGGGAAGGGTGCCATTTTTATTCAGCATTATTCTCCTGAATTGACTCCCTGGGAGCCATTTAGATTTACTAACAAGCAGTCTTGCTTATTTTGGCCACTGTTTCAGGCAACAATTGTTTATTTTAAAATTAAAATAGAAAATACAGTCTTAAAAAAGAAATAGGGTCTAAACATTATTCACCTTTAAGTCAGTGCATAATAAACTCTTCACAAATATTGCTATATTAACAACTTGGTTAATATTATGGAGATATAATCTATCTTTACATGAACACTTTGAGGTGATCTTCCTAGGTTTGCTTATACAGATTGTCTCAATGTAACGTTTTTCTCTTCATTGTTTAAAACTAAATTTCAGTCCTTCTAAATTTCTAGGTAATTCCTCCTAAGGAATGGAAGCCAAGAAAAAGTTATGACGATATTGATGATCTGATGATTCCAGCTCCTATTCAACAGATGGTAACTGGTCAATCAGGTCTCTTCACTCAATACAACATTCAAAAAAAGCCAATGACTGTGAAAGAATTTAGGCAACTTGCTAATAGTGACAAGTAGGTATATTCATTCCATACTTTGTTTCATAAAGGTGCACAATTTAAATTACATTTAATTAACCACATTTGTTGTTAATTGCATTTAAATTCAGTTGATATTTTTCTGATACCCTGGCCTCATTTATTTTATGATGGGTAACCTCTCCATAAAATCAAAATATGGCACTTACTTGGAAAAAAATGTTCTGTTTGGGACTTGTATATCTGTTCTTTGGTGCATTCAGACTTTTTATCCTTGAAATTCAGAATAAATGATTGATTTATTGTTCTTTATGATTTTTGGTAAGTTTCTTGATTAGGAAAAATAAATGAATAGAGGTTTACTGCTTAGATATCTAAGCAATTTATTCACAGTAAGAGAACATTTACTAGGAATGACACTGTGATAAGAAGGATATGAGATGGATTTATTCATTTATCCTGCCATTCAGTTTATATTAATAAATAGATTCCCTCGTATTATTTCAATATTTTTTTCTTTTTGCATTTTATTCCTGTGGCTTAAAGCTATTTTCTCAAAACAGTATTGTTGATTTCCAGAATGTTAATTTTAGAAGATATTTTGTTCACAGGGACGGCATGATGGCTCAGCAATTAAGATACTGGGCTTGTCAGCTAGAAGTACTCTTTCTGATTTGTCCATATTTTTTCACTTTCATAGTCAGAAGTAAGCTTCTTTATTTGTGTCCCATTTCACTCAGGCCAGAATCCTAGGGACAATTTTATTAACCCTAATAAAGTATTAAATGATTATATTGATTTCCTTTTGAGAGAGTTTGCTGTCAACCTAGCAATAAGATTGTGTTGTTTTTTGTCCATTTCTTGGAAGTCTGTTTCCCTTTAAGCAATAAATTGGAAAAGAGAGACCACTTGCCCATAAGCAAGTGGTCTCTCTTTTCCAATTTATTGTTGAGGAAGGGGCCTTATCTAGAAGCTCTAACCTAAGAGAGACTTTTGCAACCATCTTCTTTTTTAAAGTAGAAAGTTCCAGATGCTCCACTGAGAGTCCATTATTGGTACAGTTTAGCCTGTTACAGCATAGCTCAGCCTATTCCAAGAAAAGTATGTGGCTAATCTCTGAATAGGTGGAAAATGAGACTAGACAAGAACATCTTGATCCTGGGCAAGTCACTTTGGATGGCTCTCTGACTCTCTGGATGGTTTGAAATATTTGCACAAATTTCATCAAAGGAAAACAATAGCTCTTGCATCCAATGCTTAACCAGTCCAGTAGTAGCACTTGGCTGAATGCTACAGTACCTATATTCAGGCAAAATGGGAGTGAGTTTGACTTCTCTCAAATTTGCCCCTCTCCAGTAAGTTATGATCCCCAGTTTGAGAACCCCTACCAGTAAGAATTTTAGACAACTTTCTAATGATTTTGAAGCTCTAAGTTCTATAATAAGTTTTCAGGAGAAGTAAAACTACTTCAGTTGCCTGAAATACAGATGATTTCATTCTTTGAAAAGAATTCTTACTCCTGTTAAATAATTAAGAGTAAGTATATTCCTTTATTTAAAGAAATTGTGGTAGTGAAATAGGCAGGATCATGACTAGAAAATTTGGAGGATTTGGCATGATGGCAATTGAACATATTTCTGTGGAGTTTATGTGATTTGATGATTGAGGTATGTAAATCCCCAGTTGCCTACCATGACAATTCTTGTCACAGTACTTTAAAGCTAAAATCAACCTCCTCTTTACTGATGTCCAGTGTACCATATGTGTATTTCCAGGAAATGTATTTCAATTGTTGTGATAGTCTGAGCATGTGGACAAGGTTTTGCAGCTATAAACCAATTCTTTGCCCTCTTGATCTGTAACTAACAGTATTGATTGGAACTGAGGGTGGGCATTTGTAGCATTGTATGTTAGAAATGTACCTAGCTGTGATAATAGATGTTAACTTACTTGCATTCTCCTAAAGTAAGTAATCAACTAAATATTTCTGTATAAGTAAGATGGTACAGCACACTAAGAGAACTTGGAAAGAGGTATGAAGAGAGTGGCAGTTGACAATTAGACAAAGAGAAATGGGGAATTAAAAATTACCTGCCTGAAAACAGTTTTACATAGGAAACTGAGGTGCCAGTCTATGGGTCACACGAGATCTTTTAAAGCTATCTGTGCGACTTGCAATAGATGCTGCTTCCCTTTGTCACGGTTTCAGCTCTCTATTGATTGGTGCTGTATGGGAAGCATTCTCGCACTGGAAAGCTCTTCATGATAGTACATGCTGATCCATGATCTTTTGGCAGCCTAGGGAGAAGATTGCTAAATATCCGTTTCCAATTGTCGGCCAGAACTCGGGAAACTGAACCAAGTTCACTGGCAGAAAACAGTGAATATTTCTCTTCCTCTCAAGGGATCCAAGTAAATTTTGCTGGGGAAAAAAAAAGATTACTGGAAGGGGAAAAAACTCATTTCCTTCATCCTTCCATCAACTATGATATCTAGGATTCTGGTGCAGCACCTAATGTTTCAATTAGTGTCCTTAAGAATGAAAAAGCTACACACCTGTGTTGGATTTTCATTTCATTTTTTTCTTTAGCTTATGCAATTTTTGAAAAAGGATTTTGTTGTTAATTTTATATGCAACAATAATAAAATGCATTCAGAACAAAGTGTAAAACATTAAAATAAATAACTTTTATTAGCTGGAAGATTGAACTACTTCTTGTATAAAGTTGATAGTAACTGGTACAACAAGATTAAAAAAATGTTTCAATTTTTCAAGAAGATTAATAGGCAGATATATGTATGCACGTAGACAAAATACATATACACAGCGTTCTTTGTTAATCTAAGGTTTATTTAAAAGTTTGTTTAGTTATACAAGGAGCAAACATTTATATATATAAATACTAATTCTTTGAAACCATTGTCTTTTTCACTTTTTCCTTTACAGATATTGTACTCCAAGACATTTAGATTTTGAAGACTTAGAACGTAAATACTGGAAAAATTTAACTTTTGTGGCACCAATCTATGGAGCAGATATTAATGGAAGCATATATAACGAAGTAGGCACATTATTTGTATCCTCCTAAGCTGTCTAATGTTATATTATTTTCACTACAAATAAGAAACATAAATTGAATATAGCTATGGTCCATTTCTTTTGAGTGCAGGTATATTTTATGAAATGAGCTTACAGCCTGTATCCTGCATTTGGATGTTTTAACTATAAAATAGATAATAACTACAAATTTATGGCAAAAATGTTATTTAGCAATATCTGGCAAAAATTAAAGCTTTAATTGGGTCAGGCATTATTGTGTTTTCTTTGAAAGAAATAAGCTATATAATCATTTCCTTATGATTTCATATCTCAATGATCATCTACATGCATAAGTGGCAGATATCTCTAAAATATTTTCCTTGTGCCTTCAAGTCAATCATGATTCCCGGTGACTTTATGGACAACTCCCTGCAATTTTGATAGATGGCATAATTATGGGAAATTGGGTTAAAAGATTGACAGAAGAAAATAATGAAAAAAAAAAGAATAATGGAAAGCATATGGGAGATACCAGATTATTAGCAGGTCTTTATGGATGTCTCATCAGAAATGTGACACTTCTCAGGTAAATGTAGCCATGGAAACTGAAAAAGAGCAGATTGATGGGCTAAATAGCCAGTTCCGTCTCAGAGTAACAAAGTATGTTCTGACACCTGTGCCTTTCCAGATATTCTAATCTGAAAAACACTTTGGACTGGTTATTTCTTTATCAGCCACCAGATGGTAACCTTGCACAAGGATAGATATCATTAGTATTACATGCTGTTAACTGAACTCTCTTCTAAATTTAGAATCATGATCTCCCATATTTATTCACATTAGGGATTTTCATATATTCAGCAATGATGGATGAAATACAAGCTGTTTAAAAATGAGGCAATGGAAGCAAAGAGTAGGGAAGGAAACAGTTCATGGTGAGTTCATACACTCATATGAAACCATATGTGAATTGTTTTATCAAGAGTGAAAGCAATTCAGGTATCCAAATGGAAGCTACTTATTTTCTATAATAAATGAAGACTGTTATTTTATGAAGCTTCCATTTAAAAAATGTGGCCACAATATATGTATTTTGGCATTATTTAGTGTTTTGGAGAAGGCTTTGAATATATAGGGCAAATGGAAACCTCTGAAATTAATAAACTCATGGTAATTACCGGTAAAATGGTTGTGGTTCAACAAGTTATATATATAAAAGCAAAAACCACTCACACATTAATCACGAAATCTCCAGAACCGTAAAGCCTACAAACTTGAAATTTGCCACGTATGTTCCTCTTGCCTTCTAGGTGCTCACTAAGAAAGGATTTTTCAAAATGACCATTGCAGCATGAGTATTTCTTATATTAATATTAACAAGCTCTGATGCTAAGGAGTTCTACTCCCCCCTCCCCACCTGAAAAGAAATCTGATCCAAATGCAAAACACAAGCAGA
>QLTV01000770.1:3711652-3751190 GCA_003457575.1 Thermophis baileyi | reverse complement strand
TCATTCTCTCTGCTCCACCTCACTCCTCTCTCTCTCTCTCTCTCTCTCTCTCTCTCTCTCTCTCTCTCTCTCTCTCTCTCTCTCTCTCTCTCTCTCTCTCTCTCCATGTTTTCTCTTTGCATACAGTATTTCATAGTTGTTGTTTGATCTGCTTTCTAGATTAGTCAATCTAAAACTGCAACCTATTAAATTCTAACATTCCATAGAATCATAAGATGACCATATGAGAGGAGGTAAGGATACTGTTCACCTGCCAGCGAAATTATGCTTAAGATCATCCAGTGGAGATTAGAGCCCTTCATGAAAATAAATGATGCCAGATATTCAAACTTGCTTTAGTAAAGGCCAAGGAACATGAGTCATTACTGCATGTGCATGCTGAATAATTGAGAAATGTAAAGAATACCCCAAAGACGTCAATATATGCTTCATCTATATATATATAAATGGATGTGTGTGTGTATGTTCCAGCATAACTCTGGAACAGCTTGAGCAATTTCAACCAAACTTGGTACACAGATGACTTACCCTCTGGAAACAAATACTGTGGGGGTAAGACATCCCTAGCACCCCTCGGTGTGTGTCTGTGTGTGTGTGTGTGTGTGTGTGTGTTCCAGCATAACTCTGGAACACCTGGGCCATTGAGAGCGAGTGCGGCATCCTAGAGTGGCAATTGTTTGTGATGTCACTTCCGTTGCAGCTTCCTCTGGAAAGCCAGCCATGACATTCGCCCTCCACTGGACCAATGGAGAAGTGCCTGATGTTCCCTTCCCTTCTCTTGGCAGAAGGCGCCCCCTGGTGGATTTGGGGCAAAGTGCCAGGATAGTAGAAAGGGCGGGAAAGAGGAGCACATGGGAGGGGGAAGGGAGAGGGCAGGGATGATGGGCATGGGAGTAGGGGGAAGAAAGGCCCCTCCCAATGGCTCCCTATCAGACAAATGCTTCGACGTCTATAAATACCCGGGCAACGCCAGGTTATCAGCTAGTTTAAACATAAACAATGTCTTTGTTTTACATTTTTGTTCAATAGACATTGAAAACATTGGGAAGGATTGTAGCTCAGAGATTTATCATATACATTCTATGCAAAAAAATCATTACAATCCATGACATCTCTAATTGGGTTCAGTAGAACTGAGTAGATCAGTCAGTGGTTTGATTTGTCATAAGAGCCTTTATGATCTTTTCAACTTGGTTGTGCTTTTTTTCTAACGTAAAACAACCTTGCCAGTAAAGCAGAGGTTCAAGAGAGTCTTCCATACAGTTTAATGTTAACCAGTACCTTAGCCAACAGATTTTCAAATGTGTCCGTATAAAAGAAATGATCTTTTCAACTTGGTTGTGCTTTTTTTCTAACGTAAAACAACCTTGCCAATAAAGCAGAGGTTCAAGAGAGTCTTCCATACAGTTTAATGTTAACCAGTACCTTAGCCAACAGATTTTCAAATGTGTCCGTATAAAAGAAAGACCAGCTACTAAACACAAAAGAGTATTTCACATACAACTGGAGACATAAAAGATAGCTTTTAAGAGCCGCGGTGGCGCAGTGGTTAGAGTGCAGACTACTTCTGCTGTCACTGGCTGCCAGCAGTTTGGCAGATTGAATCTCACCAGGCTCAAGGTTGACTCAGCCTTCCATCCTTCCGAGGTGGGTAAAATGAGGACCCAGATTGTTGGGGGCAATATGCTGACTCTCTAAACCGCTTAGAGAGGGCTGTAAAGCACTGTGAAGCGGTATATAAGTCTAAGTGCTATTGCTATTGCTATTGCTCTTACAAATTTATTCTGGATTGCTTCTGAAGACACACATACATACAAGGCTGTGTGCTATAAGACTTGGGTTAAAAGAATTTTATTGCTGAAGTTATTATTGCTGCAGCTAGCAAATAGGACTGTATCATTGGACATCTTTTATTTGGTTCTTCCATATTAGGGAAGATTACAAAATGGCTTCTAAATATTTGAAGAAATGTGTATTTATTCAGTACTGATATTGTTTGCTTCCAATTATGCTTTCAATTACTACATATTTTAGTAAACATGACAACTTTAGTTTTGGCATCATTAATGCCCCAGGGTTTGTTTTTTTTCCTTGCTGCAGTATGTTGTTAATGCCTGCAGACTCAGCTTTAGGCCCAGCCAGATCTAATATAAATATTTTTTTATTGGGGAAAAAAATTGACAGTGTGAGTGACTAATCTCTGCTGCTCTTTCTTTGCCCCTGATTTCTAATAAACATTTACAAAATTGTATGGATATTGACACCATACAAACATTTTTGTTTTAAAGCTTGTGTGCTTGCCTAGTTTTTGCAGTTACGTATGTATTTAGGAGATGGCTTCAAAAAGAACATTAAACAGCCTGAATGACCTATTTCTAATGCAAGGGCAGCATTTTATTAGATGCTTATGGCATGTGGCCTAATCATAAATGCAAATAATAAAACACATATTTTATCTTCCTTTTACTTTCCTATAATTGCAATAGTATACAATGTCCACTACATTTGATTATGCTATAACTGTGCAGCTAATCCTGTGCAGTACTCTTTACTAAGTAGTCATAGATTAGCAATTGCTTGTAGAAAATATGAGTATTTTGGCCATAAAAGGAGTGTCAATAATTTATATAAGAACTATTGCTACTCTATGTCCAGTATGACAGACAATTTAAATGAGGCCTTCCTTAAGTAACAAGTGATATAACTTTGGAATTATATATATTTACACTGTTTTTATTAAAAGCATTTTTATGCATTCTTCAGTCAAAAATAATTCTTGATTGGTTTATATATGAAGACTAAAATATTAATACGTTCCGATGTGCTGGTTTACAATGTCAATATTGTAACAGAGAAAAGAAAAAGGTCAGAAAAATAATTAATATATTAATTATTCAAATAAAATGCTTATAATGAAAAGCTGAAATGGAAACATTTCAAACAGAATTGTTGGCTTGTCTTTTAATAGAGATGACAGAGTGATTTTGCTTTCTTGCTCCCCCTCTGGTGCAAGTGAACCTTCTAATTTTGGTATGGAAACCACTTTGAGTGTTTTGATGAATGATAAATAAACACGCAAAGTATTATGAAATATATAGTTAAGACAAAAAAGTAAAAAAAACAATCTTGACTATGTTGTCAGAATTATGTTTTTTTATGGAGTGGCTGTGACATTTTGGCTCTCTATTAATGTGCATTTTATACCATTGACCAAAGATTATTTAGCTCAAAGATTATTTGTGGTTTATTGTGTGTTCTAATTGGAAAAGACTGGAACCATCCAAATCAGAAGAGGAGAAGAAGTGGCATTATATACAACATTTGTCTTTAGCAACTAATTAACTCATCAATAATTGTTTTCACTACTGAGGATTTGCTCAGAAATTATTATGTTCCATGAAATCTTTATCTAAAAGCCAGTAATTAATTTCAAGTCAGGCACAAGTTGTTCAGCCTTTCTATCTTATGTGCTTGGATGTCTTCACATGGCTCAAAGATAGAGCTACCAGCTATGGGCTACACAAATCTGGGTCGCCACTAGATGGCAGTAATGACAAATATATATTTCTATCCAATCCTTCCAGGTAGTGTTTTCAGGTTAACTTAAAATATTCAATTTCTTCTGCTTAACCTTGATTTTTGTCTCCATTTCTCTATTTGATCAGATCAATGGCCTTGCTAACCAGAAATATTTTTGGGGAAGTTTTATCCCCTATGATAAGGAACTGTGATTTAGTATAAAACACATTATGACTTCTTGTTAATTCTGAATCCATTTTGATGCCTTTCAATAAACATTGGTATTTTACTGTTTCAAATCTTGGAATAATTGTGGTTTGGGGATATTTCTTCCATATACATATGTTTATCAAATGGTTTGGGATACTAGTGACCCGGCATGGTTTTCTTGTAATTGTCATTAGATTCATTATTTACAAAACGATTTGTTAGCCATGTTTTGAATTGTTCCCATAGGCATTTGATTCATTTGGCCTCTTATTGAATTTAATGTATTGGGCAATGATTTAGTGCAAATGTTCCCAAACTTTCTTAGTTCACGATGCTTTTAGTATTTCAATATCTTTTTCATGGTGCCCTAGTCAAAACAATGAACTATCTTGAGCTAACAGTTTATGTGGCCTAGGAACTGTGCTTTTAATAGAAGAATCCTTGTTAATACTTTAAATAATAATTACAGTTGTTTAGGGGATATATCCGTGATGGCAAACCTATGGCACGTGTGCCACAGGTGGCACACAGAGCCTTCTCTGCGGGCATGCGAGCCGTCACCCCAGCTCAGCTCCACCGTGCATGCACGCGCGCCTCCTGCTGGCCAGTTGGTTTTTGAGTCTCCGCCGCGCATGCACGGGATGCATGCGGGAGACACGTGCGCAGGGGTGGGGGGAGCACGGGGGGACGCACGTGCATGTGTGGGGGGCAGGGTGCATGCGCATGCAGGGTGGCAGGGCGCACACGGGGTCACACATGCATGCGTGGGGTGTGTGCCGTGCCGGGGTCACGTGTGCATTGCATTATGGGTGCGCGCACGCACGCTTTTGGCACGCAGCGACGAAAAGGTTAGCCATCACTGGGATATATTATTTTTAAAATTCATTTCAATTCACCTTTTGCCCCTAACCTAGAAATCACCATTCAGGTTTATATCCTAAGAAAATCAATGGACAATTTAGATACAGCTACCTTTTTCCAAAGGGAGAGTGATACATGAGTGTTATTATTTTGTGCTTGTTTTATATTTGATTTATTGTTCATATCTGCTTTTCAGGATGTAAATGAATGGAATATTGCTCATCTCAATACCATATTGGATATTGTAGAAGAAGATTGTGGAATTTCAATTGAGGGAGTCAACACTCCATATTTGTATTTTGGAATGTGGAAAACAACATTTGCATGGCACACTGAAGATATGGATCTCTACAGTATTAATTATCTCCACTTTGGTGAACCAAAATCCTGGTAAGTTAATTCTTTTATGAGTGTGGGGGGGGGGAGGGGAGGAGAGAGAGAGAGTGCACAATGTTTCTTAGTTTTCGAAGATTAAAAAATATGAAGAGCTGCAATGTTAAGTCTATGGCTAAAAGCAGATACGGAAACATCTTGTCAGCAATTTGTAATTCAGCTAAAGTCTCAGATTTGTGAGGAAAGAAGTATACTTAACTTTCAAATATCATTTTAAAAAATGTATACTGCATGAATAAAGTTTCCAATGCTGTCTCTGGCATCTTTAAGAAAGATAATAACTATAGTATACATTACAGAGTTATTGAATATAGTAAGAAAAATGTTGCAATAGCAATAGCACTTAGACTTATATACTGCTTCACAGTGCTTTATAGCTCTCTCTAAGCGATTTACAGAGTCAGCATATTGCCCCCAACAATCTGGCTCCTCATTTTCCCGACCTCGGAAGGCTGGAAGGCTGGAAGGCTGCAATATAAGGAATATGTTATTTTCAGAGCCAAGACATATTACTTGTTCGAAAATCTTTATTCTATAGTACTTCAAAGATTTAGGTTAGTGTGATGGGGAAAAAATGGAGAAAGGAAAATAAAAGCGAAGTAATGTTATGCAAAATGCAGAAAAGTAAGAAATAGTAAGTCAAAGGTATTGGGGCATGAGAAAAAGATAAGAAATCATATAAAAATCTAATTACACAAATCATTCATAATACCAATCTATACCATCCTGTCTTTGCAAATCATCCATGCTTCCATCACACCTACAAGCTTAGTCCAGCTGGCTTTCTTACCTAAAGTGGGACAAGAATTCACAGGTCATGGCTTCTAGCCTGGTGTCTTAACCACGAAACCAAACTCTCTCTATAATTTCATCCCAAATTATTTTATCATTTTTATTTTGATTAACTGTGCTGAAAGCTTCTTGTTTATCCGTTTTCACCCAGTTACAATTTTGTATTTTCATAGAAATTGTTCAGCTTTTTCTTCTATCTCTTTTGATCTTGTGAAGATTTCATCTCTGTCTTCTCTGTGGTTGAATGGTCTGTAATACACACCCATACTACTGTCATTATTGTTTGTTTTCCCTTTGATGTTTACCAAATGCTTTCAGGACTGTTTTGATCCTTGGAATCATGAATTTGTGATGTAGGTTCAATCACTGCAATCTCCCACTTTTCATATCTTTTTTTAAAAACAATGTATATGTAGTAAATCATAGCCCATATACGATATGAACTCAGGATAGTTGGTAAGTGATACCAATCAGTTAGGCTCCTGATCCAGTCATAGAAAGAAGATGGACCAATCTACTGAATATTCTGTGGTTTCAGTCATGTCTATTTATTCATTTTAATTACAATCCAATTTAAAAATACAGCACATCATTAATACATGCATAAGTAATATATATGGTACATTTATTTATTAATTAATCAAATTTATATAACTGCCCATCACATCAAGGTCACTCTGGGAATAGATTAAAAAATATCTAAAAACAGCAAAAACAAATATATGTAATAATATGTAGTAACAAATATCTTAAAAGAAACCCAAATACAATTAAAGTGAAGGATAAGAAATAGGTCCCTCAACAATGGACCCCCAGGCCTGGTCATATAATATAAATGTTTTGTTTTATACATATATAAAATAAAGAAATTTAATAAAGTTAATGTTTCATTAAAGGGACCAAACAGTAACAGACTTACAACAGTTCATTTAGTGACCGTTTAAAGTTACAACTGCACTGAAAAAAGTGACTTATGACCATTTTTCACAGTTGCAGCATCCCCTTAGTCATATGATCAAAATTCAAATGATTGACAACTGGTTCATATTTATGATGGTTGCAGTGTCCCAGGGTAACGTGATCATCTTTTGAGACATTCTGACAAGCAAAGTTTAATGGAGAAGCCAGATTCACTTAACCATATTACTAATTTAACAACTGCAATGATTCATTTAACAAATGTGGCAAGAAAAGTTGTAAAATGGGGCAAAACTCATTTAACAAATATCTCACTTAGCAACATAAATTCTGGGCTCAATTGTGGTCATAAGTTGAGGACTACCTGTAGTTTATCTTCAGGTGGAAGGTTAGCATGTTGATCAGTTGTCACCCTAGTAGGAAGAACATCTGTTCAGGTTAGAGAGTAAACCCTTCTATGTGGAACATTCAGAATTGGGAGTGTCCAGGTGGAAAGAACAATTTTTCTCTAGGAGAGGTATGAAATTTTGGCACTGTTGGCCTGAATGCCTAAGTCCCATACTCTCTGCTTTAGTTCTACCAGGGTTTTTTCTAGGTCTAGAGCAAGTAGGGCTGGTATTGAAAGTCCATACTGTCTCAGATCTTGGTCGATTTGTTTATCAGAGTATATTGATGTATATATGTGAGTAATCATACTTACCATGCCAAATGGGCAGCCACTGTACAGAGCTATAGGATTGGTAGAGAAAGAATCATCTTCCTCCACAACTAGTACAGTAATGTAGTGAGCTGCTACTATTGGGACAGAGTTCTTTTATTCTTCTCTGGACAACACTGGAAAGGCTTGTCATCTGATAATACCCAATGTCATCTTCAGTGCACTGCTGTTTTATAGTGCAGGTAGTCCTTGAATAATAACTGTAATTTGGGCCAGAATTGTCATTGCTAAGCGTGTGGACACTGGAAGGCTATGGAAAGAGGGTGTGGGATGCATACAAGTGCAGAGAGGCCAAGGAAGGAGGGTCTATGTGAGTGAAGGGGAGAAGGAGGGTGTGGTGCAAGTGAGCAATTATAAGGCCAGGTGTGGGGCAGACTTACCTGGGCAACCTGCAGCCTTCCCTCTTGGCTCCTTTATTGACTTTGCTTGTGGGAAGCTAACACAAAACACTGCAAATTATGTGATCACGGGAGGTTGCAACCGGTACTAACTGCAAGCTGGTTGCCAAGCATTCAAAGTTTGTTTACATGACTGTGGGACCACTACAATGGTCAGAACTTCGAAAACAGTGTAAATCTCATCATTCAGCACTGTTGTAACCTTGAATGGTTGCTGAATAAAATGTTGTAACTTGAGGACTACCTGTATGTCTTTCTCCTGGATATATAGTCCCACAATTGGTTTAAACAGGCCACGGTGGCTCAGCAGTTAAAAGCTGAGCTTGTCAGCTGAAAAGCTGTCAGCCCGGGTTTGAGACCCGGGTACCACGTGACGGAGTGAGGTCCCATTACTTGCTCCAGTTCCTGCTCACCTAATAGTTTGAAAGCATGCAAATGCGAGTAGATAAATAGATAGCACTTCGGTTGGAAGGTAACAGCGTTCTGTGTGCCTTGCCATATAGTCATGCTGGCCACATGCCCATGGAAATATCTTCAGACAACGTGGCTCCCTCAGCTAAGAAATGGAGATGAACACCACCCCCTAGAGATGGATATGACTGGACAGGAGAAATATTTACCATTAATTGATTTAAAAGGCAGGAGGGACAAAATGTGTTAGAAAATAATATTACTGCTAGTCTAACTTCCAGCAAGATTTAACAACAGGGGTTTTCTAATTTCAAAACAGGAAATGGCAGTCCAAGATGAGAAGCTCCTTTTAGATAAGTGTGTCATAAGCCTTTTAGCATTTTAATTAACATCTAGAATTGGGCTGAAAGATAAATAGACATTATTTAGTCTCTTACAATCAACTAATTCAATTTCTTTTGTTTAAGTTTTACATAAGCTGCAATTTCCCAGCATTTCCAAGGACAGACCGGTATGGAATGCCTTATAATATTTCAACTAGGAAGTTATAAGAACATGAATTACTGTTAGGAGGTGAACTAGTCAGCGAAGTAGTGCTAGAAATAGCATTCTGATTTTTTTTTCCTGAAATCATTCATAGCATTTCTATTTTGTTGGACTTAAACTCCAGTTCGTTAACTCTCACACAATTGTTGCTTCAGGGTATTCCTGATTCCGCTCTTGTATATCTTTATCTGATTCTTATAGGGGACGAAAGGGAGAGCATACCAAAGGCATTTCACCCCCTTGTCATCTAGATAGTAAATGAAATAGAATACAAGGGAGAACTCTTAAAGGCATCAGACTAGAAACCAGAAGACTATGAATTCTAGTTTTGCTTTAGGCATAAAACCAACTGGGTAATCATGGGCCAGTCACAAACTCTCAATCCTAGGAAGTGGCAAACCAATTCAGAAATCCTGTCAACAAATCTGCAAGTGTCCAGACCGGGGTCTGCAACCTTAAACACTCAAAGAGCCACTTGGGCCCGTTTCCCACAGAAGAAAAAACACCGGGAGCCACAAAACCTGGGTGGGCTGTCCAACTTGACATCACTCACTCCCACCCAGTCACATGACCCCCCCAGCCACGCCTACCCAGGTTTTGTGGCTCCCTGTTTTCTTTTCTATGGGAAATAGGTATCTCCCTCTCTCTCTCTCTATCCCTCCCTCCCTCCCTCCTTCCCTCCCATCTCTCTTTCTCCCTCTCCATCTCATCCCCCTCTCTCCCTCATCTCTCTCTCTCTCTCTCTTTCTTTTTCTTTTTCTTTCTCCCCCCTCTCTCTCTGTGTCTCTCTCTATGTCACTCTCTCTTGCTTCCTGTCTCTGTGTCTCTTCTCAGTCTCTTGGAAAGCCCTGCGTGCTCTCCTAGGGGCTTTTCGTTACCCGTTTTTCTCTCTTCCTTTTAGAAATCCAGGCTGGGTGAGGAATGAGCGAACCCGCGGTGGAGGCTTCCCTCCTCCCCCCTCCCCCGCCTTCTCTTGTGCGCACCCTCCCGGCCCCACTACAGCTGGCCAGGGGGTCGTGAGATGAGGAGGGGAGGAAGGGGAGGAGGAGGGAAGCCTCCGCCGCGGGTTCACTCATTCCTCAGCCAGCCCGGATTTCCAAAAGGAAGAAAGAAAAATGGGTAGCAAAAAGCCCCAAGGACAGCACGCAGGGTTTTCTGAGAGAGTGAGAAGAGACACAGAGGCAGGGAGCGAGAGAGAGCGAGATATACACACACACACACACACACACAGACACACAGAGAGGGGGGGAGACAGAGAAAAAGAGAAAGATGAGAGAGAAAGACAGACAGAGAGAGAGAGAAATGAGAGAGGGTGATAGGGAGATAGAGAGAAAAAAAGACAGATGAGAGAGAGATGAATCTCTCTCTCTCTCTCTCTCTCTCTCTCTCTCTCTCTCTCTCTCTCTCAACGGTGGGCGGCTACGTCTGGGTTTTCTCTCCACCCCGAGAGAGAGCAAGAGCTGCCAGGGGCGTGTGGGGCAGGAATGGGCTCCAGGAGGAGGAGGGGACCCAGTCTCCCCCATTGTGAAGCGCGCTTTCACTGTGCTGCTGCGAGAGCAGCGGGCAGGCCATGGAGGGAGTATTGGGTCTTCCTCCCGCCCCCCTGCCAAAGGAAAGCCAGCCAGGCTTCTCCTTCCCTCCTTCCCTTCCCCCTTCCCCCTGCTCTCTTCACCCCACTCAATCCTACTTTGGGACAGAGGAGCGCACACTGGAAACGTGTGTTAAGGTGACATCGGAACGCATCTTCTGACCCGCAACTCTCTGCGCTCCCCGCTACTCCTCCCCCACGGCACCAGTCATCGCTGCCCGGGGAAGGCAAGGACAAGAAAGTGAGCAGAGATCGGGGAAGGCATAGGCAACAGAAAGCAGCATGTTTCAAAGCGGTGAACAGCGTCCTGCTGCGAGAGCCAGGCTACGCGTCTCCGCCGTCCAACTTGCCAATGGGGGCGCTTCTGCTGGGCCATCTCCCCCCCGCTGGGCTGTTCTCGGCGCACGGTGGGGGAGGGAAGCACTTCCCCATGCCGCCCCCTTCTTTCTCTTGGCCCCGCCGAGAAGGGAGGAGGAAGGCCAGGCTTGGGGGGATGGCCCCCACCTCGCAAGATCCACCCACACCGTTCTCTCCCAGCCCTCTTTGCTGGCGGCAACAGCAAATGTACCGTGACAAAGGCGGAATGCTGTTGCCGCGCAAAGGCAAGTGCAGGGGCGCTACGCTCCTGCACTAAGGCTCCGACCATGCCACTACCGCAACAGGAGGATGGCTCTTTCATCTCTCTGCTGTGACAGGGTGGCAAGGAGCCGCAGCAGAGGGCCGAAAGAGCCGCATGCGGCTCCGGAGCCGCAGGTTGCCGACCCCCGGTCCAGACAGTAGCCAGGAGTCAAAACTAACTTGAAGGCACACATATAATACAATGCAGGTTTAAAAAAAAACTTTTTCTGTGCAAGTGTTTGTACATGTGCACTTGTACATATATGTAATTTTTACTTATTGGTAAACTATATTTCAATAATAAAAAGTATGAATATCAAATGAGTTTCTCCCCTATCTTTTCTGCTGTTACCTACATATACTAATTTCTACATCTGACACAATATGCATTTTTTAATTAATGAAAAATTCTTGAAAGTAAAAATGAAAATGTTTGTAAAATATACACTCAGAAATAGCATAATCTTATGCAAGATGAGATACAAATTGGAAATTTGCAAAAATGCAGCATGGTTACAAGCACATACATATTTGGACCAAAAAAAAATCCACATAAGAATTGCATAAAATATTTAGCATCCTGTTTGTAGGATTTTCTAAAACGCTTCATAATAATAAACCAATATTACACATAGTACAATTACTTTAATTTAAATGAAACTACTCTCATACATATATTATATTCTGTCTGTACATTTTATTGGCTGAGATATGAGCTCCTCAAAGTTTGGGACCTGGGTATTTGAGGAATATCCATTCTGGACACCAGTTGTAGTTCTTTACCAGTGTTAGATGAGCAAGAACAGCAAGGCCTTTTTTGGAAATGGTGGTTAGGTTAGGAAACGTCTTGATGTTTGTTCTGCCACTGCATTATTACCTATTTTTAGCATCTTTATGATGGAAGCTGATTAAGTGTATTTTATTTACTTGGCAGTTGCTTTTATATTAGTTTTTGGTTCAGGTTTTATTTTATTATTTTATAACTAACTAACAAATAAATAAAAATGTAAAAAAATTATTTTGCAGTTAGCATCTGAATTTTATTTTAGAAAGAGGAATGTTACTAAAATATTAAACTAAATATCTTTGTGTTCTATGTCATATATAGTCTGTAGAGTATTTTAAGAAAATTCTAAAAGGTTAACTGTATCTCTAAATTAATCTGTATTTTCCCCTTAAATAAATTTTAGGTATGCTATTCCTCCAGAGCATGGAAAGCGACTTGAACGACTTGCTCAAGGTAGATCTGTTTGGTTTTAAATAAATCTTTCATACTGTATTTAAAAGGCGAGGCAAGGCCTTATAACTGCTGTTTTTTCACCTTTCCACACAAACGCTTATGTGTAATTTTTGGGTAGAGGATGGGATTTTTAGTCCAACATGTTGGAATAGCTCTCATTTTGAATAAGTTAAGATTTTAGCAAGCTGTATTGTTTCAATTGAAGGTTTATAGTTTTTAATTCATATTGTTTCTTTATCTTTCATTTTTGTTCTTTTGATAATTCTGTTTTGTTACTAATAGAATTTAGGAGAGAGATACATACGTGATTTTCATCCTGGGTCTCCAACCACAAAGATTACAGTAAAAAATTAAAAACAAGCTTTTTTAAATTATGAAAATGTCATAACAGCCTCGCAGCTACAATTTGCATAATCAGCAAAGGTTAATAAACTTGCAGAGTGAATAGATTTTAAGCTTAATTACATATTTATATTAAAAATGTAGCCCAGAATTGCAGCAACTAAAAAAAAAAGCTGTGAGGTGCAACAAAGTTGGACCTGCTTAACAGATGCCTACTGAATTAATTGAATTTTCCTAAATAATTAAAATGCTAAAATAATGCAGTAAATGTGGTGAAGCATTGCAGGTTATCTAGGTCAAGCCAGTACTTGATACATAAAATTAAAGGAAGCCTAGGATTTTTTTTCCATTATCTTGTCTGCCGATCATAATTATCACATTGCCTTTTATGCATGAATGCTTTCATCTTTGGAATTCATGAATACTTGATTGACTATGGCTCTTACAAATATTTTATCTGAAAGACATTAGACTTACATCTAATAAATGCAGAAGTCTGATTTTGCTCTTTAGATTATTTTTCATTTATGTAGTTCTTTCTTTTTTGTATAGCAACAAATGTAATAAAATCTCAAGTGAGCTGTTACTGCAATTTTGAAACTAGACGTTTTTCTGTAATACTGCTGAATACTTAAGATATTGACAGTAGCTTGCATAGTTGTAAAATGCAAGGTAAAATAGAACAGATTCTATTTTTGATGACAAATCTAAATGGCAAATGACAAATATTATGAAGCCATATCGCAAAGAGCATTTTAGAAGATATTTCTGTTTAAAATTTTTCTTTTATGTTTAACAGACACAATCTCTAATGTGTCAGGGTTCCGAATAGCATCTGGAATTAAATCAGAGTCCGAGGCAAAGCATTCCTCAAAGTTCAAATTTATTGACAGAGCCATGTCAGCACGGCTGGGAGAAAACCCGAATCTGAAGTCCCAGGGTTTTCTCCACCCAGTTGAAATTTCAAGCCTTTGTCCCCACACCCCCAAGTTCATCACATGAACCAATCTTCATCTGGCAACTTGGTAGAAACTCCCACCTCCTTCCGTGCAGGTGCAGGACAAAGGATGACCTTGACAATCTAGAAGGAATTTGTTATGGCTACATGCAGACATCCCTCATGCAACTGCCCCTCCCAAATTCCCATAGCAAAGAATACATTTTAAGCTAGCATAAAGTGTGGCAGGCCAAAGATCCAAAGAGAATGGCTTCGGCCTGACATAATGTTGTATATGGTCAGAGAAAATGGTTGACAAACTTTACTGTTTTTAGATATATTTGAATACAGTTCTTTATGCAGATCATTTGTCTTTGAATTAAGTTTTCACAAGCTTCTTCATTTGTATTCAAACTGTATATTGGAAATAAAAATAAATACACACAATTGCCCTATACATTACTGTAAATATTGTAGCTTAGGATAGTGTCTTGTCAAAGTATGGGTCAAAACTGGGCCACAATTCTTAGGGGGACATAAGCAGGGATGGGTTCTAACTTACCTAGCTGCCGGTTCACTTCCTCCCGCGCCGCGTGGCCGCGCGTGCATGTGCAGTGTCAAAAAAATAAAAAAAATTCAAAAAAAAAAGAGCCAAAAACAAGATGGTGACGCATGCACAGTGCCGGGAACTCGGCTTCTGTGCATGCGCAGAAGAAAAAATTTTTTTAAAAAAATTCCAAAAAAAAGATGGCGGTGCCCACGGACCAGCACTGATCGAACCAGATCCGTGACATCACCGTGATGTCACCAGTGGGTCGCTACCGGTTCGGGCGAACCGGTCCGAACCGGGAGGAACCCACCTCTGGACATAAGACAATGGAAGTTATAAGGGAGTGCCTTGAATACACCAGCTCTGAAGCAGGCTTACCCTTTGGTATAAAAGTATGTAGAACGCAAAGCAATGAGATGTTTCTAGACCAGTGATGTTGAACCTATGTGTGTCAAAAGTGACACGCCACGATTATTTTGGGTGACATGGCAGTGTTTATCAACACTCAACAACCATTCTTGAAAGCACACCCTATTCCCTTGTGGTTTTTGGAGCTGTAGAGGCTGCGCAAGAATGGGTGTGGCCTCGCACAGCCTCTGGAAGTTGCACGAAAATGGGGAGTATTTTCACATGATTTTTGGAGGCTGAAGAGGCTGTGGAAGAACATTCTCTGAAGCTGCAACAAGAAAAAGGCCTCATGTGATCCAGAGCAGCTTTGGGTAGGCTGCAGGAGCTCTCAACAGAAAGAGAACACCACCTGAAGATAAGTGTCATGCGGAAGATCTGGGGAGCAGCTTCACCATTGCCACCCGTGTAGAGTGCTCTGTCAGGTGATTTAGTTGGGGGTGTGTGTGTGTGTGGGGGAGACATAAAGGATTGTTTCTCTTTTGTTCAAGGGGAGGGTGACATACCAGCAGAGTTAGGCATTTTCTAATTCGTTGAGATGCCAAGCCCAAAAGGTTTGATATCACTGTTGTAGATTATGAAGTCTAAATATTTTTTTTCGTGGAGGGGGGCTATTATATTGTACATTAAACTTGTCTTTCAGAGAAGGAATAATCATCCTTTGATGACACAAGATTCTTTTGTATTTATTTATTTAAAATATTCCGACCACCTGACTTGATTTTCATTCTCCAGAGGAAATTACTATGGAATGGAAGGAGGAGGGAGTTGTAAGGCTAGGGGAGTGAAGGAGGGATTTACAGGTAGCAGTATCAAGAAAAATACTATAATTATGGGTGAGTGTGACAAAGACAATTTACAGCCTGCCAATGTTTTGCAAGTGGCAACATTTTAATAGTTTAAGAGAACCTTTCCTATTTTTTTTTATTTGATGAGTAAAAGTAATTGCCCTCACTAAAGGAGAATGAGAGGAGAAGAAATAATAAAATCAATCAGATTTGCCATCCACTCTATTCAGAAATCAACACTGAGTCAGTCATTGCCTTTATGTGACTTCTCTCTCAAGAATTAATAATAAAGATATTTCAGTGGTGATATTTTTAAAAAATATGAAAATATGGTAACTGTGTCTGCAGGAACACTTTGTATTCTGATTATAGTGCAGAAATAAGTTCGTTGTTCTAATTAAAATAGCCTTTTAAATTTTTTTTGTTATTGTCAATGAAACAATAAAACTATAACAACCAATTTTATTTTATAGCCTTGTCAGTTTCTAGCATGGTTGGTTATACTTGATACACAGAGTAAGAATTATTAAAAGCAAATATTACTTGTTATTTCTTGCCCACGCCTAATCTCAATGAAATTATTAGTTTATTCATTCGGAGGGCAGGAAATGTATAAACTTATTTATCATGTCAGGGGCTTATGAAATTTCAGATTTTGAAAACTATTATCCTAGTTTTAAGAACAGTATAATTCTTATAGAGTATTTTAAGTCTATAAAGAAAATACTGTTACAATGATGTGAAATTTGATTGATAAGGCAAGTTTAGCACATCTGTAATATATCTTGAGAAAGGAGCAATATTTTACTGTACATAATTATTAATTAATATCTGGCATGTTTTTGAGACCCAAGTATGTATTGTGAGCTACTTTTGAGGATTTTACAATAGATACTAGAAGCTGTTTCATTTGGTATACTTTGCTAGCCCTATTTTACTCTACCGATAATAGAAAATTTGGGGCTAAACCAAATTTGTATTAAATAATAAAGAGGCTACATAATATGTTATGTTGCCAAGTTAACGCAATATAGATTTATGGCCACTGAAATCAATGAGCATAAATGTGCCTAAATCTACACTGGATTGTTATGGTTGTTATGGTATTTTTTAAAAATGAGGCTTTAGTAGGACTATTGTTTGCTATTCTGGAACAGAGCCATATGTTTGCTTATTGGCTTCACTGCCTAGGAATTGTCAGAATAATTTTTCAACATTTTCACACTGCAATTTCCATACTTTAGAATATTGCTTTCCATTATATACAGTACATTGAAATGTTCTGACTTTGTTAAAGCGTATGACTAAATATGTACCCAACTCATTCTAGAAATGTTTTTTTTTAATCTGTCATTCAATTTCTTTAATTTCCGTTTTTGTTGTGATTTTTTTTCCTAAAGAGATTTCAGTTTGTTACTACCACTAATTTATTTCTGTCTCTTCTATTGCCTCTTTTAGAAGTGTTTTACTCAGTTTAATAGATTTCTTAGTATTGTATATTGCAAGGGAAATAAGAATCTGATAAATCATGATATGATTTTTATTATATTTAAATGATTACACAGAGAGAAATGAAGTATATGTTCTGAACTCTATGGTTATCTAAATTCTTTATCAATGGATCTGTCAAAAGTGGTACAATATAAAAGAAAAAATGGAAAAAAATTGTTACATATGTTTTTAATCCAAAAATTGAGGTAGTAAATGAAAATTAATAAATTTGACATAGTAATTCAAAGACACCAGAGAATTGGATCAAACTTCATTGGCTGTGCTGTGACATCTCTTTTTTTATCTTAATTTATCATTTCTTACCGTGTTTCCCTGAAAATAAGACCCTGTCTTATATTTTTTTTGAACCCTGAAATAAGTGCTTGGCCTTATTGCCATGCACTCAAAAGCCCGATTGGGCTTATTATCAGGGGATGTCTTATTTTGGGGGAAACAGGGTAGGAATATGCATTGTCGCTCTAACTACAAATCATTTATGTGGAAAGAATAGCTTTGTATTACTCAAATTCTCTTAAGCATAAACACAAAGCATTTAATTCTACTTAAGCAGTAATATTTTAGTAAACATCAAATAATATTTAGCATTGTATAGTGACTAATGTATCCTGCACATATTGTATTGAATTCTTACAATTATGCAGTATTAAAACATATTTTTTCACATGGCATGCTAAGCTACACCCAAGCCAGTCATATAGCATGCGGAACCCTAGAGTGGCTTATTTTAACATGTGTGTGGCTTGTTTTAAAACTTCAGATATCATCTGTAATTTTTCTTAATGGTTTTTTAATAGATGCACTGGCACAGGAGATAATGTCTCTAGTTAAAAATTTGCTTTTTTAAAAATTTGTATGACCATATACAAGCTGCTGTATCTCAAAACTAGGAAAAATAGCATAATCCTGTAAAATAAATCAATAGCACAAATTACTGAAATGATGGCTGGATTATACATTGCACTAAGCCATGGTATATTCATCTGTATTTTGTTGAATAAACTAAATTGGATTCATTTGCACATCATGTTAAGGCAAACTTTCAGAGTTAAATCCAGGTTACATTATTTGGGATAGAATTTGCTCTGCTCTAAAAAAAAGGAACAAAAATATGAATTCATTTTCCAGTTTACTCAGGTAGCTGTTTACGTTCTTTTATTTTCATTTATGGGTGTCATTGAAATCACAATGCCGTAAAATTAGTTTTATTTGTTTTTGCTCGTTTGCGCATATTATATTGCTTAAACTGGATATAGCTATCCAGCTCACTATGTGAAAAAGTCTCTGCATCCTTGTGAATGGTGCAAACATCAGTCAAGGATTTGGTGGTCCTGGACATGAAACATAACATGTCGTAAATAGTTTCACATTCCTTTGAACATTTTGAAGTCCCATTTTTGCAGAAAAGCTGAGAAAAATTTGGATCAATTCTAGGTCCATCCTAGCATCTTGTAATTTAACATTTTGTTTCCAAGGAGCCTGAAAGTTAATATGTTTTGTCACTGTTAAGAAAAGCTCAGCTCCATCCAGTCGCCCTGACTCCACCCTGAATAAAGGGATTAAAAGGTTGTTAAAAGAAAAAAAAAATGGGAGAAGATGACAATTAGACTGCTCAATTATTTTTTAAATAAAAAATACCAAAGACTTTCCATAACATTATAAGTTGCATAGCAGAAATGTCTACTCAGTAACAAAAGAAAATAAATGCTACACAATACTATTAGCAAGACACTAATCTCACTATTTTCTGTACTAATGTATATTTCCATTTTGTTATTTTGTCTCTTTTTTTCATCTAGGGTTTATGTCTCCTATTATATTTTATTTCTCACTGATCCAGGACTGATTTTAACCATATACTTACATTCACATGTAACTCATGTAATAATATAGCCACCTAATTGCTCAATATTTCATAGGTAGCACTCTGTGCTTAAAGTATTTTACTAGTACTATTTTTACTAATTAATTTATCACTATGTTTCTATTATTTGGGCTCTATTTCTGTATTCACTTCATTGTGGTAAATTGTTACATGAATTTTATCCATGTTTTAGAAACATTCTAGGTTTTGGGCGTTTTGCTGTCCCCCCCCCCCCCGATAATTGTTTTCCTTTTCAATGCTATGACTTCTTGTGCTCTGTTCTTTTAAGAAATTTAGGAAGCTTAATTTGCTGGTCAGCTACTGTAATAAAGAACATCCACTAATAGAGCACTTGGAGTAAAAATCCAAGTTATAAATATACCTAATTTCACCTCATTTAATTGTACTTTGCATTGGAATAAATAATTTGCACCTCATATAAATAATCACATACGTTGCTCAGCTAATGATCAGTATTGCAAGAATGGCAAAAAGACTTCCATTTTCTTTTATATTTTCTTGACATTTAGTTATAACACTCCATGCATATACTAAGATCTAATTATATTCATGTCCGCTTATTATAATCAAGCCTTGATACTTAAGATCTAAAATGAACTAAAATGCAGGATCTAAAATTGAGATTTTGCATAGTCTCTAATTGGCTGTATTCCTCAGACTGAAGACAGAAAAATGACTTCTGTCTCTTGTGTCTTCTGTGAGTAGTTCTGACCATAGTTGTTCACAGAATGATAACTATAAAATACTGCCCACCTACTAAGACATATCAAGCATATTGTATTTTCATATGTATAATGTTGGAGATTATGGCATTTGTGCAAAAAATGATATATAAGTGTAACCAATTTAAAATATTCACAGAAGATTGGCTTTCAAAGCATGTATCTTGTATTGTATTTCCCTTCTTGCTGGGATGATATAGGATATAATTTTCCAGGGTCATTGTAAATATACATTCTAAACTGATGTGCTGGGCTTAATATACTGTGCATTACCTTACTCCAGTGGTTTTCCAATTTAAATTAACTTATGACCAGTCACCACATTTGTTCAGGCCCTGATTACAAATCCATAAAGAAGGTGATTTAAATAGTCTCTTCTTTCTTCATTGATTTTAATTTAAAATTTAATTTATTTAATGCAGCACAAACCTCTAGATTTTAAAAGTGTGATGATGAGTTCATTTCAAGTTTATGGCTAGCAGATAGGTTTTCTTATTCCTGCTCTTGAATTTATCAGTCTTCAGTACCAACTTTCCTAAAACATTGCACTATATTGGTTGGCATTTAGTTTGATTTCTTGAAAGTTAGGAATAAGAATTGCAGTTCTGTAGAAAAGAAATTTGAATCGCCCAACAATGCCATTATAGTATTTTCAAATTATCTGGAAAAGCTATCAGTTTTACATGTCAACAACCATGATAATAAATTATTCAACAGTAATTGATACTGTAAAATATTTCCTGTGAGATTGATATGTATGTTAATGTAATTGCAGGGGGCGGGGACTCTTTGAATGAGGGATTTAGTTTAAAAGCACCAATTATTGTTGATTATATGTGTTCTCTTTTCTTTGTCAGGCAGAATGCTGTTTTTGAGAAGAGTTATTGTTATATATATGTTTGATTATAGATCAATTCAAATAATCTATTCACAGTATACTGTTTATTAACTATGTCTAATACAGTTCTTCATTTATTTTTGTTTTACTAGGATTTTTCCCAAGCAGTTCTCAAGGATGTGATGCTTTTCTACGCCATAAGATGACATTAATATCTCCCTCAATATTGAAAAAATATGGAATTCCTTTTAATAAAGTGAGTTATTATGTTTGGATCCTTAGGCATTAGATCAAATAATGCCTAGGAAATCACATTTGGATCCTTAGGCGTTAGATCAAATAATGCCTAGGAAATCACATTTATCTTTACACAAATTCAATTTTAAACAAACCTATCTTGATGAACAAATTATGATGTGCATATACTTGGTAAGGGTGAGGAAGACATGAAATAAAACTTTATTTATTGAAAACACATAACACCTAGATACATATTCCCTCCCTTTCTCTGGATTTACATCCTACAAATTTTTTTCTAAATCAATCAGATTGGTGAACTAAGATTTGCATAGTCTTTTAATGAAAATTCCAACCTAAGTTGTATCTTACATTTGTTCAAAGAATTCAAAGCAATGTATATGGTTCTCTTCTTTTACGAGGAATAGACCTGACAATGTAATTGTATGGGAACAACATTTCAAAGACAGTTATGGGTAACCTAATTGTCTTAAAATTGAGAATCATATTATAGAAATCTTCAAATCTTAAACTGCTTTGGGGTGGAAGTAGATATTGGTTGATGAGAGTGTAATGGATTTTGCTTTTAATTACAGCCTTTCACCTGTGCAGACAGATGCAAACTAACAGGGTTTGGTGGTTCACTGTGATCGGTTTGCAAAGCTTTTTGCAGACAAATCACTCATATCTATTTCTTTTTGAATACTCATTTGAATATTTGTTAGATCAATATTTGTAGATACATCTTTACAGGGGTGAAATTCAAATTTTTTCCCTACTGGTTCTGTGGGCGTGGCTTGGTGGGCGTGGCAGGGGAAGGATACTGCAAAATCTCCATTCCCACCCCACTCCAGGTGAAGGATACTGCAAAATCTCCATTCCCACCCCACTCCAAGGGAAGGATACTGCAAAATCACTATTCCCTCCCCACTCCTGGAGGAAGGATATTGCAAAATCTCCATTCCCACCCCACTCTGGGGCCCAGCCAGAGGTGGTATTTGCCGGTTCTCCTACTCAACTCAAAATTTCCACTACCGGTTCTCCAGAACCTGTCAGAACCTGCTGAATTTCACCCCTGCGTCTTTAGCACCCACTTGCCCACTTAAAATTATATATGTGTTTCAAATTATGCAGTCCGTAAACATGGATAGGATTCTTGTGTACTTAGATCATCTGGATAACATATGTCCAAAATTAGATTAGATTCAACTTTGCTCCTTTGGGCACTAAGAAAGTTGAGATCAATTCATTGAATGGTTTATTTTGCGATCAATTCATTGAATGATCTACTTTGGCATTTTGGGTGGTGGTGGTTCTGCTGGATTTTTAGCATATTTTCATTACCACCAAGTATGGCAAACCTCTTGATAATCTTTAGGAATGGGATTTAAAGATATAGTTTTACTGGGGCTTTAATTCTTTCTGTTAGATTGTGCTCCAAAGATTGTGCTGAGGTTTTTAATTATTTAATTTGATTTATTATTAAATTTATTTGCTATCTATCTCACCATGGGACTACTCTGGGCAGCTTATTTTATTATTTTCCATTCTGTTTCTATAAGAAATCATCTGAAATTTAGAGGTCTGGTATCACCAGTATGTGAATAATAGCCAACTCTATCCTTCCCATCTCATTCTAAAGAAATTCTTGGGATCTTGAAGAAGGGACTCTATAGGGACCAGGAAACTGAAGATGAATTCTGATCATACAGATGTATTTTTCATTGGTAGATCTGATTTAGGAATTACTTTAGAATGAACTAACATTTCCTTTGAAAACTCACTTTATTCACTTCACTCCAGATTATTCTGGATCCAGTTGTGAACCTGGAATTCCAACTGTCAAGTGACTAGGCATTACTTTGTGTAAGTGAGATTGGTGGGCAATTATAGCCATTGTTGGAGAATGCAGATCTGGCACTTTGACCCATTCAAGTGGCTTTCAGACTGAGGCTAAACAGCCATCTGTCTGGGATGCTTAATCTGGATTCCTGCAATAAGCATGCATTTATACTTGATGACTTAAATAGATCCTTCCAATTCTTCCAGTTCTGTGATTCTAGATATATCATTTATAGATTATTTCAGTGCACTTTTATTTAGAGCTCTCTTTGGAGACTTTTTAAAAAATAAAAATTAGTTCAGAATGTTACAGTCTGTTAATAGGAATTGTGTATGGAAAAAACGTAACTATTTTGTTGCAACTGTTTCATGTCTTCCAGTTTGTTTCTGCTTATACTTCAAATTGCTTGTGTTGATTTTTTTTAGCTCCAAATGATTTAGAAATAGAATATTTGAAGTATAACATTCTTCCATATGAAATTGTTTATCTGTTGGTAGCATCATCAGATCATTTTTCTACATTGTAAGCTATCTGTGATTATGGTTTTCCATTATTGTGACTAGGAATTGAAATGAAATTTACATTTCCAGAAAGCCCCATCTCATTTCCTTATCCATAAATTTTGAGAAATTAGTGGATCTTTCTTTTTAAAAGTGCCATCAATATATAAACGTATTACTGTTTTTATCAAATTGCTTCTAGTGCACAATGTAATTTCTGTCTGCTGTTTTCTGGTTTTATATTTATTGTATTGTAAGCCATTTGCATTCTTAGGTGGGATAGGAATGTTTTAAGTAAGTGAACAATGGCATGGCAGACAAAATCGATTATTCCAGTCTTCTCCAGTATGGATGACCATTTTAAATTGGAGATGTGGAAGTTATAGTCCCAGGTGTTGGGCAGACATTATACTTGGCTCTCTTAGGAACTCTTAGGTATTTACAATTGCTATAGGAATGCTGGGATAAAGATGAAATATTAAAACATTTGATCTCCCATTTTTTCAAAATACAATATAGATGTATAAATATACAGTATAGAAGTAAGATTGGTGTCCTGTTGAATGCAGACTCTAGCAGCCTCTAAAAACAGAGAGGAATCTCAATATAAAGGAATGAAAACAAATAAGAAAATTTAAATCTTTCCTTAGGTTTGAAAATAATATAATATAAAACCACTGCAAAAGCATAATTGTTTCTGTTTCATACCCTGCCTTATAGTTTGTAGTCTTGGAGAGGAAAACATTTAAAAAATGACTAAGTCTAATTGTAGAACAGCTGCAGTTTTCTCACAATAGTTATATGCCAGAAAACACAGAAACGGAATCCCAAACCAGCCAAGCATGTTATCAAAACACAATGTGGGTTTCTTCCATATGGAGGAACAAGAAATGAGGTGCAAGAGGTTTGTTACCATGTATTGGTGGGAAAAAGAAATGTAAGATTTAAAACTGCAGCCCACTATAAACAGAAAGTTCGATGGTTCAAATCTGCAGTGGCTATTGTTATTAGGGCTTCTTTTATATACAGTAAAACAGATTATATATCCAGACTAAGTCTGTTGCTCCTGAGTATGCATTTAAGATTGTAAAGAAGGATTAATTGCTAAATTGAGGACAATGGTCTAACAGGTGTTACGTTTTGTAAAAAAAACCCCATAGAGCGAGTTGTTTAGCATCTATTCAGAATGTCTTCAGCTTCTTTTTATGCAGGATACCACTGTGCTATTTAGAGATGTGAAATCAATAATTAAAGAGTTACATCGGAACACATTTAGATACTATATACTTGTTCATTGTAAGCATATGTTAAAACATTAAGTAGAAACAGTATTTCTGCACTGTTTGATGATGTGTCATCAAATTGGGGTCAACTCTTAGTGACCACATAGATTTTCTCTATGACAATCTCCCTAACTTGGTCTTTCAGAATTTCCAGTGATGTACTGATTGCCATTGTAACTGAGTCCATCCACCTTGCTGCTGGTCATGCTCTTCTATTTCTTTTTACCTTTTCTAGCAATAGAGATTCCTCCAAAGATTTATACACATCCAGTGGCCTTTATTAAATTACATATATAAACACATACCATATTCGTTTTTGTTACTCTCCCCATATGTCATATACTGGCTTTTATTTCATATTTTGTTTGTATTCTGCAAGCTGAAATAAAAGAAACGTTGGAAAAATAATAGAAATGTCAAGGATACTGGCAAAAGTATTCCTTTTAATGTTTCCAAATTTGTTTTTCATAAGCTGTAGGGTATTGAGTATGCAAAATTTGTCATTTTACATTATTTTATGTTATTTTACCGTATGTTATTTTATTTCATTTTTATTTTATTTTATTTAAGGTACCTGAATCTCCCTAGCATTCTCCCTAGTTTCTCATTTAAGCATTTTGAATAGTTATATAACTTTGTACCACTAGGGAGCAGTCTATACTAAACTGGAGTTCTAATTAATATACCTCTGTGAGAATGTGAATAGGGGAGTCAGGCTATGATCTCTTGTGGCTTAGAGTGAGAGAACTGGAAACATGCTGAACACTGATAAGCCAGCCTACACCTACCAGGTGACAGCTGAACTGCTGGTTATTGCCACAGCACACCTGCTAAACTGTCACCAGTGAGGGTGAGTGACAAGATAAATTTGGGAATTACTGGCACAGAAAATGTTTATACTTCTGTGCACTCACTTCTTAAAAATAAAACAATCCAATCACAATCTCAGCATGAACATATGGCTGTTGTGCATAATCCCATCTATATTGCTTATGCTTAGATATAGTGTGCAATTGCTATCTTTAATGGGGGTGTAAGGAAACAAGAATTTATATAAAACAGCTTTACGGTCACTTGTTTTGGGGTAAGCTAAGTTGGTGCTAGGATCTTTGATGGTCTGTTACAAAGACATTGACTTATCAGCCTCCATCAGAATTCTATCTGGCCTCCTTTGGATTATTGTACACATAGGGCCTACAAAATTCTAGCCCTAAACTAACATGGCTACCAGTAAAAGATAACGCCACTATGGTGATTGTATGAAGATCATACAATCATATTTCGTTGGGCAAAGGAATATATGACTGATCTTATTGGGGCTTGATGTGGTAGATTGTGTTTGGGAGATGAGAAAACAAGAAATAATTAGGATATAATCAGTGAGATTATTGCTAGTAAGGGTGGAAGAAGTTAACTTGTCCACCCAGGAAAAAGAGGAAAACTTCAACCTATCTGCTACAGGGAAAGGAGAGCTCTAATGCTGACTGACACACTTCCTTTCAGGTTGCAGTGTAATTAGGGAATTCATAGAGAAAGGCAATCATCTCCTTCTATCCTAATGTGGTATGCTGGTAAAGCATCTAAGAGAAGAAAAAAAAAAGCCTAGAAATCTCCTATATGAAATAAGATTATGGACCTGTTTGTCATGAGCTAGTGTGACTCCTCTGCATCAGAGGGTGAAGAGCTTGATTCATCAGATTGCCAAGACAGCAGCTATCTGAGGCAATCTGAATCTAACTCAGAAAAAACATCAGCAGGACCAGGTGTCAGAGGAGTCAGGTGATGAGGGGCCACATCCCTGCAGAGCACCCACCTCAGACCGCATTAGCAGCTTCAGAGAGCTAAGCAGAGAAGAAAGACACTAATGCTTGTAATCGAACCATATCTACATCTGGCCCATTTGAAAACAGCTGCCAGCGAAAATGTCTCTTTTGGAAACAACTCACTAACTTTGGATCAGCATTCTTCTGTCTTTGCTTTCCCTTTGCTCTTTGACTCAGATTGACTGACTGTTCTCTGGGTCTTTCTCTGAAAGTGTGTGCTGTTTGTTCCTCGTTTGATTTTAAACAAACTCAAAAAAGGAGTCCTCCACTCCTCTGCTCGCAACAGAATACCTTATTCCACCAGACTTGAAATCTTGGGCTTAGACAATTTAGAACTAAGCCTTCGATCAGCCTTCGATCTGATCTAAATGTAGTTCATAAAATTATCTGCTACAATGTCCTACCTGTCAATGACTACTTCAGCTTCAACCGCAACAATACACGAGCACACAATAGATACAAACTTAATGTAAACTGCTCCAAACTCAATAGAAGAAAATACGACTTCAGCAACAGCGTGATCAATGCCTGGAATGCACTACCTGACTCTGTGGTTTCCTCCCCAAACCCCCAAAACTTTAACCTTAGACTGTCTATTGTCGACCTCACCCCATTCCTAAGAGGTCTGTAAGGGGCGTGCATAAGCGCATCATCATGCCTACTGTCCCTGTCTTACTGTCCTATTGTCCTCATTTATCTGTATTTACTTTGTTTATGTTTATGTTTATACCTATACCTGCTATCTTGTACATGTTTAACAAACAAACAAACAAATAAATAATAATAATAATAAAAACTGCTGTGATGTAGCCAGCTCTATCTTGCTTCCCTATATTTTGGGGGCATACATGTATGCACATCTCTCTGCCAGCCTAGTCAATACATTATTTGTAAATTGATCCATCATATTTTTCTCAGCTTGAAATAGTACACCGGTCCAATTAATATCGGGCCTCAAGCATATAAGGCATATTCTAGATGTGATGCTCTGTTTGCGTAGAACCAGTAACACGAGACTGCAGATAATCAGTGTAATTTATCCCCAGACTAATCCTTCTCTAGTTACTTGTGATCTAATTAAAGTGGATCACCCTAACTACCTGATGGATCCATTTTTTTTCCTCAATGAACTTGGAATTTTGCTGTCTCCTATTTGCAACACTCTTCCCTTTTGAAGACTCAAGTCTGTTTTACTAGGGAATTGAAGGTGATAAAATAGAAGAGCTAGGAGTTGTGGATGGAGGAAGTCTCAGGGAAATTATACTGAAAAAAATAATTCCATTTAGAGCAATTCTGCGGTGATAAGTAGTGAAGAATGTTTCCTTCTCTCTCTGGATAGAGAATTGGTCATTACTGTTCTGAAGGATTTTTTTTTTTTTTGCATTATGCACCGGAAAGCTGGGGAGATGGAACAGAACATTCTTCATAGATAAAATTATTCAGATATGCCTTGAATTGATTTTTAGTAATGGCAACCACTTGTCATATTATTTTGGATACTTTTGAATTTGTAAACCTTTGATGAAGCAGGCAAAGTGCCTATATGCTTGCTTGGCTCTTGCGTCTTAATATAGCCCTGCAATTAAAGGAAGTAATTAATGCTCCCTTACAGGAGATGTGTATCACTCTCTGCCTACAGAAGTCAGTGATGAGGCCAGTGTTAAAGAAAACTTCCCTTGACTTGAAAGAGCTTAAAAATCAGATGGTGTTAAATGTGCCATTTCTGGCTGAGGTAATTGAGAAACTGTAGTTTTAACTGGAAGATATCTGGATGATATATTATCTGGACTCATTTCAGTTAGGCCAGGGCTGTCAAACTCCGGCCTGCAGGCTGGATGCGTCATGTGCTGGCCACATCCACGCCTGGTTTAGCGAAGGGGGAAAAAAGTCCCAATACGTCACGTGATGACGCCGTGACGACACAAGTTTGACACCCCTGAGTTAGGCTTTTCAACAGAATATGAAGTCATACTATTTAATTATCTTGATGGTTAAACTATTTTGGAAATTAGGAGAGTGTTCCCATTTTCTCTGATCTCATGGTGGGTTTTGAGGTGCTATCAGTATAGTGACATTACTGAGCTCTACTTCCTGTCATTTAACTTTAAGGAAATGGCAGCCTCCCTTAGGTTAATTTTGATAATGGACTGGATGAAATTAAATTCTGATAAGATAAAGATTATGTTGGTTAGTAAGGAAATAGTCTCAGGCACTGAAATTCAGCCTGCTCTTGCTAAGATTACGTTCCCCCTGAAAAAGCAGACCTATACAGGTAGTCCTTGACTTATAACCACAACTGAGCCCACAATTTCTTTTTGTTAAGTGAGATGAGACATTGGTTGTGAATTTTGCCTCATTTTACGACTTTTCTTGTCACAGTTGTTAAATGAATCACTGCAGTTGATAAATTAGTAACTCAGTTGTTAAGTGAATCTGGCTTCCCCATTGACTTTGCTTATCAGAAGGTTACAAAAGGTGATCACATGACCCTTGCACACAGCAGCAGTCATAAATACAAACCAGTTGCCAAGCATCTAAATTTTGATCACATGATCATGGGGATGCTGCAAAGGTTGTAAATGTGAAAAATGATCATAAGTTACATTTTTCAATGCCGTTGTAGCTTTGAATGGTCACTAAACAAACTGTTGTAAATCCAGGACTACTTGTAGTCTGTAGATGCTTCTTCACCTCAGCTTCCTAATGGCATAGTAGCAAGGAACGCATTTGTACAGATATACCAAGTAGATCAACTGTGTTCCTCAGCTGGAATTAGTAGTTACCTTTCATATATCCCACCATAACATGTGTTCTGTATAAGGCTGTCTTAAAATGTATCCAGTGCAAAATGTGACAGGTTGGTTGCTAACCATTATAAAATTTAGAAAACAGACCCAAATGAAAACTGGCACTATTAGTCAGTTGTTTTCCAGGCACAATATAAAGTGTTGCATTTTATCTTGAAAATTATATTAAAAAACCCCCTTAAGACATGGGTCCTCAAACTACGGCCCACGGGCCGCATGCAGCCTGCCGAAGCCATTAATCCGGCCTGTGCAGGACCACGAGGCTGCCCCGCCCACATCACCCCGCCCACCCTTCGGCCGAGCGCAGGACTTACCTTTGCGAGCCCCGCGGGCTGGAACTGAAAGGTAAAGCCAACAATTTTGGCCTGCAGAGACGTTCTGGAGGTGGGGGAGGTAAAAAACGGGGCACACAGACACCCCAGGAGGCAAAAAAAGGGCGAAAACGGCCTGCTTTTGGCCTGCAGAATGCTGCTGGAGGCGTGGGAGGTGAAAAAGGGGGCGTACAGACGCCCTAGGAGCCCAGAAAACGGGCAAAAATGGCCTGTTTTTCACCTCCCCCGCCTCCAGAAGATAGAGAAAGAGAGAGAAAGAGAGAGAGATAGAGAGGGAGGGAGAGAGGGAGGGAGAGGGAGAGACAGAGAGAGAGAGAGAGAGAGAGAGAGAAGAGAGAGAGATTTCTGAAGCTCCTTGGGGCTGAGAAGAATTGCTGCAAAACTGAGTTTTCTAAAGTGGACCACTAGACTCCTAAACAACTGAAAAAATGATCTAGTAAAAAGAAAAGTCAACCAAAAGAGCAACATGAAACAAAAGCAAATAAAACACCCCCAGGAGCAAAACAAATTAAAGTTTAATTTGTATGCATTGTTTAATGGACTGTTAAATTGGCCACGCCCACCTAGTCACATGACCTAGCCATGCCCATCCAGCCGGCCCAGCCCCCCAATCGGCTGAGGGACCGTGAATTGGCCCCCTGTTTAAAAAGTTTGAGGACCCCTGCCTTATGATCTAAATATCCAAGGGAACACTTTTAAAATATTTTTACCTGAATAGTTAGATCAGCAGGAGATGCCTTCTTAAACATTTTTTTTCAAAGTTTGCTTGAAAGAAACTTCTTTGCTGTTGTTTCTAAGCCATGGAGTGCACTGTATTAGCAGTTATGCTTAGATCTCATTTACTGCTTTTAGAAAAGGAATCAATGGTTTCTTTTTCAGCCAAGCTTTTGCTGTTTGAATTAGAAATGTTTTATTATGTTTTGTTTGAGTGTTCTCTAAGCAGGAAGATGGGATAGTCATTGTCATTGTCCTTCTCCTCTTCTTTTTTTTTGCTAAGTATAAATTTTCTGTTTTGAGGTTGTGATAAGATTCACATGCAGATACATATATGCTTAGGAATAATGTGTGCACATTTTCATACATAAAACTCTCTCATAACTTTATTTTTTTCAGTCCCTCCTGTTTCCCATTCTTCTGCATGCTAATTTCCAAACACTGTGTTGTCATTAAATTATTTTTGAAATTCTAGCAAGAACAAAGGAGCCAAAGGAGAAAATGTATTGTTTCTAAAATGTATATTTTAAGACTATTATTATGGCATGGAGCATAATGAAGTCTACCCTTGTCATGAGTTTCTCCATAGTCTATGTATCTTTCCCATACACAGATTCAAAATTTGCTACTCTCTGTTTTTGGTTAAATATGCTTTAGCTGTTTTGCCAACCCAGGAGAAGTGGTAATTAACTCTCTTTAAGCACTGTGATTTGGTGGCATATGAAAATAATGGGTAGAACGTTTATTGAAACTTGCCTGTTGATTTAGTTTTTACAATGGATCCTTGACCTCTTATCTATTTTAGCACTGGGTGATTATGAAGTTGTTGGAGATAGCAACCTGGCTATATAAAATTATGTGTTTTAATTCCTGTTTTCTAATATGCAGAAGATATTTTATCTTGATGTCTTAACAGTTGGTGGCACATATTTGACCTTGGATGATCTTTAAAAGTTAAATGGAATTTTACTCCATTAGTATTTCGGTGGGAGACCCAGGAGGGTAGGCTAGAGTGGACACTTGAACAAACATGACAGGGGAAAAAAAAGGAACTCATTTATCTATTATTGTTATGTTAAAGGAATACGTTCACACAGCCAGCTGAAATCAAACATGGTTTAAAAGAATCTTTATCTGTTCCTCATGTCAAATGTCCCACTTGACCTATCTGTTGTATAGTCCACACAGAAATACTGAGAATAGAAAAGGACAACTGGGAGGTAACATCTAGGAAAGCAAGGAATCTACAGCCATATTCAAGAGATTCTCATTTATTGTCCTTGTCTTCTTTTTTAGATCACGCAGGAGGCTGGAGAATTTATGATTACTTTCCCATATGGATACCATGCAGGATATAATCATGGTTTCAACTGTGCAGAATCAACAAACTTTGCAACAATTAGATGGATTGATTATGGAAAAGTAGCTAAATTGGTAAGTCAGATGATATTACTAATAACCATGTTATCCAAAATAATGTGTTTAAAAAGGATTCGTGAATTTAGAAATTAAAAAAAGGCAATTTTGAAAAAATCTGCTATGTGCAATAATTTCAACAAAAGTAATTTATATTGAATAAATCTTTTGTATAATATACTATATTATTAAGCATTACAAGTAATAATAACCAGATAGTTCAGACATTTCCTACAATAGGTATGGCTATTAAGGCAGTGCACATTTTGTTAGAATTGGCTCATTAAAGTTATTGTGACCTTTAAAACAATATCAGTCTTTACGGGTTTATATTTATATTAATTCCAACTTATTTCATCTGAATTATTTTCAGAGTTTGAAAATATTTCAACTCATTATTTCATCTATAATGGTTGTCTTGCTAAGGTAGAATTTTTATTAAGTTTCCTCAGAAATAAGTTCAATGACGTTTTCTTCTCAGAAAATGTATAGTATGTGATTTCTAACCCTGAAAATTTCTCATTTCAATGTAATTAATGATTTATTTAGATAAATTCTTAAAAATTCAGCCAAATGTGCTGTTTTGATAATAATGTTATGTTATATGTATGTAGGAGCAGTATCTATATACTACTAAAACTCTCATCGTGATTTTTAACTGGACAAAATGGTGCATCATAGGGCAGCAATTTTTGAACCAAGGCGCCTCAAAAGGGCTAACTTACAGAATGCATACAAAATCTGGAACCCATGATTCCCAAGGAAATAACCTCTGTGAAAGTTGTGGCTTTTAGGGTTCTTGTTTTTACAATAAGAATATTGATGAGACTTCTTGAATGTCTTTGCCTAGCAGTATTAAATGAATCATTGGGAGAGATGAGAGCTGTCAACAAGATGGAATATATTGTCTACAATTTTATTTGACTTTAGCAGTTAAAAGATTTGGTTCAACATGGGACTTGGACCAAAATTCAACATACTGACAGCCCCTTTATTTGCTGTAAAATCTAGTATCAGCCAGGCAATTGGCAATCTCCAAGGCTGTGCACTCCATATAAACAAATTGTGAGTTTACCTGTCCTCATCAATGAGAGAGATTAACTCTCAATTCTGTCTAGACCTTCAACCACTTCCTCAACTTTAGCAACTTGCCACAGCTCCTCATTCCAAGGTCATAGGACCTCCTGATCTGCCTATCCTCACTATGGATCCAGCCTAATGCCTAAAATGCTAACACTAATCACACATTTATGATTAAAGTATTTTACAAAACTGTATGAATACAAACATAGAAGGATGGCTGGGAAGAGAAGCCATTCGTCCAATAAGCAAATGAGTAGAGAATAGACAAAGCACACTGTCTTTTTATTGTCTAGCTTTCAGCCCATCTTTCCCTGACCTAATTTTTCAGTACATGAGGAAACTCATGAGGTTCCATCTCCTTGCTGTTGGAGACAGCAATCAGTTCCTTTCATCTGTATTGTCTGCTCTAACTCCTCTTCTGTGAATCTGCATTGGGTCTTTGTTTATTAACTTAATCTAGGAATGCAGATGTGAGCACACCCAGCATTACACTATAGCTATACATTCTAGGAAAGTTTCGTAAGGTATTTTTTCAGTGAAGCTTATCTAGTGTTACTGACTTAACTGATCAATACAGAGTTCCACAGAACACAGTATGAAAGCTATTGAATTGGAAAAATAGGGATTCTCTACAACTATAAGTTGTAGAGCATTCTCTACAACTGTAAGTTGTTCTACATTAATATCATATGTTTGCCAATTACAGCCTGCATAGACCTGTGACACATGTAGACTGTAAAGTTTGTTCTCTTTCATTAATGTCATCTCCCTCCTCTGCACGATATATCTAATGAAGATATAGAGGAAGTCGGATATTAAGATTTTAAAGAAGGGCAGGTAGGATGTTTTCTCAACCTTTCTAGATTTTGTAAGATAGAGTCTATCTTCATATTAGTTGGTTAGAGATGTATTTTTCTATGGACAACATTTTGGCATATTCTGCTTGAGTGCATTTTGTAAACGTTAGTAAAACAGATGATACAGTGACAATTATTTCATGTATTGTGCTAGGGCCTTCTTTAATTTGTGCTTAGCTTGCAATATTTGTGCTGAAGTTGGAACTATATGCAGACTTCTAAACTGCTGAATATATATGTTTGCAAACTTTGTGATTATCTTTCCTGTTTTTAAAAATCAGAAGATTCCTTAGAAGTAATTTAATTTCAAAAAATACTTTGATCCAAACAAGTGCAGGATCTTCCATAGCAGTTTGCACACCATTAAACCAGACAAATAACCTCTCTGCTAACAAAAGCTCATTCTTGTTTAGTTTGAGACTTAGTTTGTATATCATCAAACAATCCAGTGATTAAACACTTCTTCCTCAGTTGAGTGTAATAAAAAATTGTTCTGTGTCAGGAGCATACTGACAGAGAGACATTTTGTAACATAACAGAGCTGAACTGGATGGTATTAACATTGTGAGAAGTGGGAATTACTACTGAGATCCCTGCTAACAATTCTCATATTATGTTTATTAAGTATTAAGTATTAATATTAGTAGTATAAATATTACCATTACGGATAACAATACTACTGTTGAAGTTGCCAACTGAATAGAAATATAGAAATATAAATATAAATATTTTAATTGATATAAGCTTTATGATTGTTCTCAACACTGATTTAAAACTGAGATATTTAACTTCGTTATATCTTCATATAGGAGATAATTGTATATATAATAACAAACTATAATATTAATAACCTATTACTGCTGGAGAGGTGGAGGTCTATATTGGTGGGAAGAAAAAGTGGGAGAACTTGATAAAAAGTGATTTTGTGAAGAAGCTGTTAAAAATGACGAGTGTTACAAACTTAACGAAGATTGGGACAGGGAGAAAACAAGGCACTCAGGTAGCGGGGGCAGCATCGAGCCCATCAGGCCAATGATCTATGGAGGAAATGCTTCAAAGGGAGAGGTCAAATTCATTCAAAGACCTACAAGCCATGTTACAAGGCATGCAGGAAGCAATGACACAGAATCATGACGAACTGAAGAAAGAGATAGGAGAAGTAAGAAATGATACAGGAGAACTAAAGGAGAAGATGCAGATGATGGACGGAAAATTTGAAGCCTTTCAACAACAGATAAGGAAAAATGAACAAAAACTACAAGAAATGGAAGTAAGAACGGAAAAGGAGGAAAAAAAAGTGGATGAAATTAGCGAGAAATTAATCCAGGCAAACAGGGGATTGGAAAATACGGTTGCATTTTTAGAGTCCGAAAAAGCAGCCCATTATTTACGCTTCCAGAACGTAAGAAAAGGGAGAAGATCTACTGGAGATGATGGCGGAAATACTATCAAAAGCACTTGGAATAGAGAAAGAAGAGATGTTAACGGAAATAGACGAAACTTATAGAGTTCAGACAAACTACGCGAGAAGAATAATTTACCCAAGGAAATACATGTTAGGCTAGTGAAGAAATCAATCCGGGATGAAATATTACACAGGACAAGAGATGAGCCTATTGAGCATGGAGGAAAACTATTAATAGTCTTAAAGCAAGTACCAAGAAGGATTAGAGAAATGTGAAGACCTATCAATTCTTGACATCAAAATTAACTAAATACAACATCAACTTCAGATGGCTGATACCGGAAGGCATTATGGTTTCGTGGCAAGATAGAAGACATAGATTAGACACCCTGGAGAAGGCGGAGGAATTTTATAATCAATATGTTAGCAATGAAGAAGAAGTAGAAGGAAGAGAAGAATTGGAAGAAAGAAATCCAAGATGGGTGGATAAGGAAAAGAAAACACTACAAACTAAAGAGAGGGGTGATGGAAAAGATGAAAAAACAGAGAATTATGAGGGAAGACCTAAAGAACCAAAAGAAGTTAGAACAACAAGAAGCACAAGATCGAAGTATAGATAGAGAAATGCAGGAAGAGCTAAAAAAAAATTCTCTCAATATTAATGGACTAAATTCACCCGTGAAAAGAAGGAAAATATTTAATAAACTAAAGAGATTAAATTTGGATATAATAGCAATACAGGAAGTCCACATAAAAGAAAAAAAAACAACTATTGGAAAATCCTACACTAGGGAATATATATGTCTCATTAGCACAACAAAAAAAGAGAGGAGTAGTGTTTTATATTAAAGAGGCGATTTCGGCTAAGCAAATTTACACGGATGAAGAGGGAAGGATTTTGATTGTAGAAATAGAAATAAACCAAAAAAAGATTTTATTAGTAGAAATGTATGCTCCAAATGGAGTACAAGAGAAATTTTATAGGAAATTACATAACATTATTTCGAATATAACATACGATAATATTTGTATATTAGGAGACTACAATGCAATAACTGATAAAAAAATCAGACTATAAAAGTAACAAGATGAAGAAAGGAATAAGAAGAATTTTACCAAAAACCTTTTTTTAAATGGTGGAGGAATTAAAAATAAAAGACATCTGGAGAGAGAGAAAAATCAAGGCATAAATCAATATACATATTATTTGAATAGACATCGGTCATGGTCCAGAATTGATATGGTCTGGACATCAATAGACTTACAATCAGAAGTGAAGGAAGTGGAAATTGATACAAATCTATGGGCAGACCATAACCCTATAAAAATTAGTCTGACAGGGGAAAAAAGAAAGACAAGATGGACATTAAAAAGATCGATTTTAAAGGGTGAAGAATTCAAATCAATGATGACTAAGCAACTACGCCTCTTTTTTAAAGAGAACGAAAAAGAAGATACGTCCCTACAAAACTTATGGGATACGGCAAAGTCATATATGAGGGGAGTTGCCATATCCTATATGGCAAAATAAAATAAAATAAAAAAACAAAGCTGGAAATGTCTGGAAGAAGAGTACAAAGAACTAGAGGAGAAATTGCAAGATGAGCTGCAAAAGAAGAATATAAAACAACAAATGGATTTAATTAAACACAAACTGAGTGTCAGCTCCGCGTACCTCCAGGTCCAGAGCTGACATTCAGGGGGCGGCGTGATACAGAGCCTCGATGCGCTCCTTGCTGGGGGATGAAAGCTGACACCGGTAAAGCATGCTAGCAGCTGGGAATTGGCTACTGCTCTATTGGATGATGTCAGATGCCAGCACACCCGAAGAGCTACTGGGTGTTGGCTATGCAGATTCTGGAAGAGGGATCAGCTTCGGATTGGCAGAATGCTAATCACCTGGGTGTGCGCACGCGATGGTTAAAGGTGGTGGGGAGCACACAGCGCACAGGTTTAACACAGATTACATTTTGTTTTACAAGTGTTTATCAGTACGTGCCGGAGAAGTCAAGTAAAGAAGATTGCAAACCAGCATTGTGTTTGTGGTTCTTGTTACTGAGGCTTATTCTGGAACCTGACACTGAGTTTACTTGAAAAAAAAGATTTGGTACAACAGATAAGAAGGACAAACCAAATTTTTTTTTTGAGAATGCTAACAAGCCGGGGAGATGGCTAGCATATAAATTGAAAAAACAGACAGAAAAGAGATGGATTAATAAACTACAAGATGAAGAAGGGAATATATGCTACCAAAATGAGGAGAAGAAAAACATAGCCCAGGAATTTTATGAGAAACCATATAAAGAGACTGACTGTTGTACAGAAGGGAAAATATTACAATTTTTTGAGAAAGCGGAATTGCCAAAAATCCCAGAAGAAATTAAAAATATGCTAAATGAAGAAATAAGGATGTTGGAATTAATAGAGGCGGTCAAAAAACAAAAATAATAATAATAAGAAGCCAGGCCCTGATGGTTTACCAGCAGAACTATACAAGGAACTGCAAGATAGCCTAGGACAAGTTCTACTTGAAATATATAATGCAGTGTTGGAAGAAGCGAAGATACCACCATCGTGGGTGGAGGTAAACATCGCATTGATACCAAAGGAGAACTCTGACAGGATACTAATTAAAAATTATAGGCCTATATCTCTTCTAAATACAGATTATAAGATATTCACATCAATAATAGCCGAACCTTTAAAAAGATTTTTAAATGAATTCATACACATCGACCAAAACTGTTTCCTACCAAAATGACACATGAAAAATAACATAAGAACAATATTAGATGTCTTAGAATATTATGAGATACATAGTGGAAAACAGGTGGCATTGCTATTCTTAGATGCACAAAAGGCATTCAATAACGTTAAATGGGAATTCATGTTACAACAATTTAAATACATGGAATTTGGCGACAAATTTTTAAATATGTTCCAGACGATATATTCTAAGCAAGAAGCGAAAGTAATAGTGAATGGAGAGGTGACAAAAAATTTCAAAATTCAGAAAGGTACCAGATAAGGGTGTCCATTATCCCCATTATTGTTCATTTTGACCCTGGAAGTGTTAATGAGGATAGTACAGAAAGAAACACAAATTAAAGGCCTGGAAATTAGGAGAGAGGATTACAAACTGCAAGCCTTCGCAGATGATCTAGTTTTTATTCTTGAAGAACCATTACAATCAGGTTTGAAACTTATGGAGGTACTAGAAGAATATCGAGATGTAGCCGGATTGAAAATTAACAAGGATAAAACTAAAAAATATGTCAAAAATATGACGAATAAACAGAAGGAGGAGTTAGCTAATGGAATAAATATACAGATAATGAAGAAAATGAAATATTTAGGAATTTATATAACTGCAAGATGCACATCAATTAAAGAGGACAATTATATTAAACTAATGAACAACATAAAAGAAGATTTGGAGAGATGGAGAAATTTGAGGCTCTCACTAATGGGAAGAATTGCGGTGATTAAGATGAACATTCTACCAAAATTACTCTTCTTGTTTCAAAATATTCTGATAAAATTAGACAAAAAGTATTTTGGAAACCTGAATAAAATGATAGCGAAATATATTTGGCAAGGGAAGAAACCGAGGATTAAACTTAAACTCCTGCAAGAAGTAAAAGAAAGAGGAGGATTTGGCATGCCAGAGTGGGAGCTATATCATCAAGCAGCAACACTCACCTGGATAAAAGACTGGATAGACTTAAAAAACAAAAGATTGTTAACGTTAGAGGGCCACGATTTACATCTAGAATGGCGTGCATTTTTGTGGTACGGGAAACAAGCAGCACAACAATACTTCCAAAGACATTTTATAAGACAGGCCCTATTGGAGATATGGAATAAATTTAAACAGCAGAACTACATGAAAGTTCTGATTTGGTTATCTACATTAGGAGCGTTAGTACACCCAAATCTTATCAATCAAGAAAAACAGGTTGTCTATAAGGATTTAATAAATGAACAAGGGAGATTGAAATTGAGGCAAGAACTAAAAGAACAGGGGGTAGAATTGGAGTGGTGGTCCTATTTACAAATCCAATCACGATATATGAAAGACAGGAAAGAGTGGGGGATTAATAGGGAGTTAATGACAATAGATAAGATCCTTCTGGGGACAAATGACAAATTAGTAAAGAAAATTTATAGATTCTTATTGGATTACAAGATGGAGGAAGAACAGGTTAAAGAAACAATGGTAGCATGGGCAATAAATTTTGGATATAATATACAACTGGCAAGAATATGGGAAAGAAATAGGAAAATAACATTGGCTATACCGTACAAAGAGAACTTATATAAAATGTTCTATAGGTGGCATCTCCCGCCAGCGAGATTGGCAAAAATGTTCAGAAATTTATCACCCAAATGTTGGAAATGTAACCATGAATCAGGCACATATTATCATATGTGGTGGTCATGTAGAAAAGCAAAAGAATATTGGCAAAAAATTCAAATATGGCTGGCAGAGTTAACTGGAGAGGAAATAGAATTTAAACCAGAATTATTCTTATTGGGAATTATAAATGGAAAATACAGTAAAGGGGTAATCTTGTGGAGAGATGTGGAGGGATATAAAGAAAAAGTAAAGAAAAAACCTATAGGGGTATGGATCAAGTGTAGGGACAGGAAGAGGTATGCAATAATGGCGGAAAGAAAATGAAAAAGCAGTAGAATTAAGAACTAGGAAGTGAGGTGGAAGACTACTTACAGTTGCAAGAAAAAGTATGTGAACCCCTTGGGATTACGTGGAGTTTTGCATGAATTGGTCATAAAATGTGCTCTGAACGTCATCTAAGTCACAACAATAGAAAAACACAGTCTGCTTAAAATAATACTACACAAACATTAGATGTTGCCATGGTTTAATTGAACATAACATGTAAACATTCACAGTGCAGGGAGGAAAAAGTATGTGAACCTTTGGACTTAATAACTGGTTGACCCTCCTTTGGCAGCAATAACCTCAACCAAACGTTTCCTGTAGTTGCAGATCAGACCTGCACAACGATCTGGAGTAATTTTGGTC
>QLTV01000770.1:3699071-3710979 GCA_003457575.1 Thermophis baileyi | reverse complement strand
TCATGTTCCATAGATTTCTGTAGGTCTTTATCTGACTCTCTAGGATTCTTCTTTACCTCATGAAGCATTCTGCGCTGTGCTCTTACAGTCATTTTTACAGGACGACCACGCCTAGGGAGAGTAGCAACAGTGCTAAACTTTCCAGCTTCATGCAAGTCAACAATTCTTGATCGGAGGTAAACAGTTCAATATATTTACATGGTGGACAAAGACATTTTCCTAGGGATTATTCTTCCAATATATTTTTTAAAAAATTCAAATACCAAGAAAAAAATTCAAACTCCTTCCCCCCCTCCAAATTTCCATTAATAGAGCCTCCAGTTAATTGAGTAGTCTGTTAAATTATCAAGTTAATATCAATGGTAATAGTAATGCATGTTAGTATTTCTAGGAAGCATGTTGAATATCATTCAATTTGAGGAGCCATTATCCAGCAGTATAATCGTTAATCATTTGATCTTGTCTAGCCATGGGAGGTTTTTGGTAAAATAAAGGAATAGCTAATCATTACCTTCTCTCATGCACTATAAAATAATTCCTTTGCCACTAAAATGATCATCTGCTTCCAGCATCATCTTCTATTGTTCCTGCCCAATATACTTGCTTGCTTTAGTTGAGAGCTGGGATGACCTTATTGCTATGAGTGACCCTGTTGGGAATATACATCCTTGCCGTATACCCCCAATATTCTTCACTAATCCCCCTTAGGAACACCATCTCCATCATGATGAAGAATCATAGCAAGATATGAGAGGAGATTAGAAGAATAATTTTTCTACATTGAGATATACTTTATTTTTTATTTTCAAAATACCATACAGCACTAACTATAATATAGCAGTTAAGGGTTTTACAGTTACTATTGCATAATACTGTTACCCTACTAGTTCTGTAATGTGATATTGAGGTATCATTACACTTGATTTCTTTTTTTAATGTAAAGTAATTTTTCGATCATAAATCTGCATTAATCAAAACTTTGGTGAAAATAATCCCAAGTGGTGAGTGAAGTGAATCACAACTTTTTCAAAGAAAATAATGAAGAAACTGGTGTACATCACCTCCATTTTTATCATTTGAACCATTAAAATAAAGTTTAAAAGAAAAAAAATGGCATAAAAATTCAATGTATTTATACCATCTATAATGAACACAGATGAAGGGCTTGAATAGATTTTGCCTATAATTATAAATTTAATTTAAAATATCAAATTTATATACTACTTCTTGCCTTACTTTAATATATCACAAGAGGAAATATATAACATTTGTGTTAAAGAACATAATAAGCTTTTAGGACAGCTCAAAATTCTCTCTGAGATTATCTCCTATGATCTGCTATTAAACTGACTCGTTCCCAAAAGGAGACAGTGTTACACTCTGAAATCATGGCAACTAAAAATGATTAGCTTGTTTGTGAGATGTAAGCCCATAATTACTCATCCATATTCTGTAGCAGTAGCTGCTTAAGAGACCTTTGTTGTGTGGGTAGGTTAGATCAAAGTGCTGGCCTGCAGGTTGTATTTCATTTTTCCCCCTTTGGTGGGATGAAGTGCAGTTGTTTTGATGTTAGGTTTGATGGATTTGTTTGCCACTGCATTCATTAGCTTCACATCAAAAAATTGACAGGCTGTTAAATGAAACTTTGGCTTAGATTTTCAGCTTGACTGTTTGGAGACATTTGTGAAGATATTTTATGTTGGTGCTATGCAACTTCAAGTACTTACGACTATTTCTAAAGCCAAGGAAAGTTAGTTACTATGTTGATTTCGTTGACTTAAAAAAAGAATTTCTTGCCCTGCAGATAATCAGGTTTAGCCTGTGTTTTCTAAAGAATAGATGAGTATTTATAAAGTTAATATTTTTAGTAGTATGGTTTATGTTTGAAATAACAAATGAATAGGCATATCTCATTTTCAGTGGAAAAAAATTCAGTCAACAAACAATATTTTTTTTTATATAAAATAAATGATTTACAGAAATACATTAGATTTGGTATACAAAAAATAAGGCAAAATTCAGTGTGACATAAGTCAGCTTTTATATCAGCAATGGGATGTGTGTCCTTCCTTGCAGCCAATGAAGATGTAGGTTCCCAGCTTTGACATTCTGTGCATTTACACTTAAAAAAACCATAAGCACCAACCTATCCTTCTTCTCCGCCTTCTCTTAGAAGCCTACTGGAGAAAAGAAAATGCTAATGCCCAAACTGTTTTAAAACCTGAAGGTAGAAAAAATGCATTTATAAGCTAATAAAAGACACAGAAAAATTGACAATTTGCATAATGAGGCAAAGTAAGGAGAGATGGAAAAAAAATAGAAATCAGGAAATTAGGCAATAGGAGAGAGAAATTAGAGGATCACCGAATTCACAGCTGTGTATTGTGGGTTTCCTGGATGGTATCTTGGCCAGTACCCATTCAACCCCCACTTCCTATAGCTCAAAAAAAAAAATCCATAATGAGATTATGAGTGATGGATAGTTACAATTAAAAATACTAGTATTTAGGATGTTGTTATTTTTTTTAACACATCTGATATTGTTGCAGGATTCCTAAACCTGTTATTCAATTAATACTTGCTTTTTCTCTCTGCTCCAACTGTTTTTATATGACAGGATGGTATAGAAATCATAGTATTACAATTGAGAAACATTTTTGTAATATATTCTAGGAAATCAATTGCAACAAGAGTGGATGGTAATTAGTAGATTGATTTCACTCCCCCCCCCAGCCTATCAGCAAATGTTGTAAATATATGAATGGAATGTGTTTAAAATACTATTTCTACAAAATATTTTTTGTAGAAATAAATCTGAAATAATGCTTTTCAGAGGCAAATATCTAATATTTGAGTTTGTGGAACATAACTCAAAATTATCTACTCAAACTAACTTTTATACTTCAGTTTTTCTATATAACAACTGGGATTTTATCAATCCCTATAGAGAAATCAATGTACCGTATTTTTCGGACTATAAGACATACTTCCCCCCACCCAAAAAGTGGGTGGAAATTTCTGTGCGTCTTATAGACCGAATATGGCCGTGTTTTTGGCCTCCCGACCCCCCCGTGGGGGTTTTGACAAAAACGGGACGTGTGAAGGGTTTGGGAGGCCTGCAGAGTGCTCCTGGGGGCCAGGGAGGGCAAAAACCAGACGCGCGGAGGCCAAAAACTATTTTTTTTCTTGCTTTCCTCTTCGAAATCTAGGTGCGTCATATACTCCGGTGCGTCTTATAGTCCGAAAAATACGGTAGTTCTTTTTTTTTCTGGCCAGTCTTTAGCATACATACTGCAGTGTGCTTGTTGTATACATAGAAAAGATTTGCTTGTTAGATATATAATATGATAACTGTGATAAAATTCTCACAAGGCAGATTAGATAATTTTAAAAATAAAATTAGTGATCAAGATTTTTTTATTTTTTGTTATAACCATAATTAATAACAGAAGCAGAAAATAAAATCCATGGATTCTCTGGGTAGGAGGTAAAGGGAAAAACTGGTTTTGTAATTCTGAAGAAAGTAGTGAGAGCCTGTGGATACCACTGAATAAAACCTTAATTAAAACATTGTATTATTTATTTATTTGATTTATACTGTACATTTCTGTAAGCATTCAAAGGAGTTAACATATTTAGAAAACAAAGCACAACCAAGAATTTTAAAATATAAAATTAAATTAATGGTAAATTGTTTTATAGGACTGCAAAAAGGGGTCATATACTTTTCTTAACAAAATAACAGAGTTGGAAGGGACCTTGGAGGTCTTCTAGTCCAACCTCCTGTGCAAGCAGGAAACCCTATACCATTTCATACAAATGGTTGACCAATCTCTTCTTTAAAACCTCCAGTATTGGAGCACCTACAACTTCTAGAGGCAAGTCGTTCCATTGATTAATTGTTCTGTCAGGAAATTTCTCCTTAGTTCTAGGTTGGTTCTCTCTTTGATTAGTTCACATTCATGGCTTTTTGTCTGCCTTCAGATGCTTTGGAGGTTGACCCCCTCCTCTTTGGGGCAGCCTTTTAGATATTGGAACACTGCTATCATATAACCACCCCTAATCCTTTTTTTCATTCAGCTAGATATAACCAATTTCTGCAACTGTTCCTCATATGTTTTAGACTTCAGTTCCCTAATCATCTTTGTTGTTTTTCTCTGCACTCTTTTTTATTTCAATAGCTAAATTTATAGAACTGATATTTCAAGAAAACAAGAATTATATTTGTATATATAATTTTTAATATTTTAGAACTATAATACCATTTTATGTTACTAGTGGTGTTATAAATTTGAAATCTATATATATAAAAGCCAAATACCACTCATTCATCATGAAATCTCCAGAACTGTAAAGCCTACAAACTTGAAACTTGGCACGTATGTTCCATAAGATAAAGTGGCTTTTATTGTATGATAATGTAAGGTTGTTATATTCTAAAAATTCAATAATTAACATGTCAGGATATGGTAATGTGAATATATTAATACAGTTTTAAATTCTTTTTAAAGTTGAAACAGAGTGGAAAACTCCCCTACAAATAAATCTGTCTAGATAGATGTATTTTTATTAAGAGTGAGAAACGTACATGCTACATTATGGCTGGTATTTAAGAAAAAAAACACAGCATATCTATCTTTTCTCAGTGACATTAATAGATGTTGGATTTATAAACTATTGAACTGAATGATGTTTTTATGGAATAACGTAGAATTATTCATTCTGATTTTTCAATGTTATTCTCCATAGTGGTTGGAGCTAACATCCAAGAATGGGATGACACCATCCCTTCAGCCAATGAGGACTGAGTCTGTCAAATTGTAGATCTCCGCCCTTGGCTTCCATTACCCCTCTTTGACTCAGTCCTCGGCCTGAAAGGACGTGTGTGTAAATTCTCCCGTTCCTGTTTGTCACCACAGCTACGGATTATTGTGAAAAACATCACAGTGAGTTATTCTCCCCAGCTTGTTCTAATTGACATCGGTAGAACAGTTGGGTTGAGAGCAGAATAAGAGCTTCGGCTCTGCCGCAGGAGCCGTGCCTCAGCTGCGTGGCCTGTTTGACACGCAGGGTTTTTTTTCCCCATTGGCCTAACGCTTGGAGCTTAGTGCTCCGTTTCTTTATTGCACTAGCGAGTGGCACTGTATCTGAGGCGGTGGTTGTGGCCGAAGGAGCTGCTGCGCTCCACTGGACGTCAGATCGGAATTGCGGGGTGGAGCGGCTTGAAGCTGTCAGCCATTTTGTCTCCCCGCCTGTCGCTGGAGCCTAGCGCTCGTGCGACCTACCGGCCACAGGAGCTTTGCGCTCCGCCATTGTACCGCCAACGGCTCAGGGAGGCAGCGCCTGGTGTTTCTGGTGGTCGCAGGAGCTTTTGCGCTCAGGCGACGCGCTGATTCCTCCCCTCGGCTTCCTGAGCCTTGCTCCTTGCCAGGTCTCCCCTTGTGCTGCGCAGCCGTCCAGGTGGCCGATCATCGGCAATTTGACAGGTCACGGGGATCACTCAACAGCTGATCGCTAGTTCAACCGGGCTGCTTCGGCAGCGATTGGGGGGCGATTTAGCCTTCAAGCCGGTCTCTAGATGCTATGTTGTGGCTTGCCCCCGTCCCGTGCAGCTGCTCATGGATCCGGACGAACAGGAACAGTCCATAGGGTGGCAAGAGCAGTCTGTAGCGCCGGCACCGGAGTCCGAGACCGAAGAGGAAGCAGGGCCAGAGGACGATGCGCAATCAGGGCCTTCTGCACCTCCTCAGCAGGAGTTCAGTGACTCCAGTGAAGAGGAGGGGCCTCTGATTGATGCCAGAGCACGCAGGGCAGCTAGCCGGCAAGAGTGGCTGTGTAGAAGGAGGTCTCCTTGAAAGTAAATTTGCAGGCAGAGGGGGCCACGCCCTAAGACTATATAAGGTTGGATCATCTGGAGACAATTGTTTGTATTCACCTTGGCTGCCTTTTGAACTTCGTTCCTATCAGTTGGATTGACTCCAGTCCGGGCTCTTGGCCAACTTCAGCAAGTAATTATATTTGATGGACTTAATGACCTGCTTGTGTCTTTCATATTTGGAATCCCGGCCAAAGTGTTCTGTGCTTGAAAACAAACACTTTGGCAAAGAATTAGTATTCACTTTAATACTAAGCAATTATTAGTATTAAAGCCTTTTTGTTTAAATAACAGTGTGTGTGTGTGTGTGTCGCTTTCTGGGGGTTTGCGCGCTGGGTCACAACACGCTAAGCGTTTGCCACCCGGCTAGAGAAAGTTACCTCAGGCGCTTTGCTGCCATTAAAGGGAGTGTTCCTTGGCGCGCTTTTCCCCGCCGACTTAAACAAAATGTCGGACGATCAGGCAAAAGGCAAGCCGGCCAAAACCAAACGGGTCTCTAAGCAGGCAAAGGAGGTCTCTAAACCTCCGCCTGAAGCGTGCCCTGGTTCCAAAGGCAGCCCCAGCATTCGAAAGATAAGGGGCAAATTACTTGAGATAAGGGGCAAATCACTTGAGTAAGGGCACTGGCTCCTCTAAGCCCTCCAAGGCGGCACAGAGGGATGAACATTGACGTGACGAGGCCCTGCAAAAAATTTATGACAGGTCCACTTGTGATCATGAGGGTGATTCTGCGCCAATTCAGGCCTCCTCGATCCACATCCAAGGCTGTTCCAGAGTGGCTCATGAGGGTTCCGCCCAGTATGTCCACTGTGAGCAGTTTACACTGGACAACCCGGATGTGGCAATTGCTGATATTGATATTTGGGGGTTATCTGCCTCTAAAATTAGCCATGATATGCCCAGAGTCCAATCAAGGCCCCAGGCCCTGCCACTTTTATTCCCACGGCATCTGGCCTCAGAGATCCAGACCCGCCAGCTTCTCAAGCCCCACTCAATATGCAGGCGTTGATAGCGGACACCATTCGCCAGGGGATAGCCGCTGGCCTTCAACAACTAGGCAGACCGGCTCAGAACGACATACGATGTAGTCTCCCCTTTGGGGCGGACTCAAGACAGGAGTGCTTGTGATGCTTTCTCACGAGCGTATTACCATTATTCTCCCGAGCGCTCAACCAGGGCGAGGTCCGAGGCCTCAGATGAGCAGGACCAACTAGATTTAGACCTATCTGAGGACGAGGGCATCTCACCAGATCCTCCTGGACTCTTTTTAAGTCCTTGCTCTTTAAGGCAATTAATTCTGTCAATCTGGGCTCTTCTGCTCCTGTGTCGCTGGAAGCATCTCAGGACATGACTGATCCACTCTTTGTGGAGCACACCCCTGAGACCGAGCTCATCCCGGCTCCACAAATATTTGTTGATGCAGTTAAGAGGCAATGGGCCTCACCAGCATCTGGCCCAACTCCATCTACCACCGATAGGCGCTTTTTCAACGTCGGGGTGGAATTGGCCTTTCCTCTCGAAACCCCTTTGGTAGATGCCCCTGTAGCCGCGTTGCTTTCTTCGACCAACATGCCAGGCGACCCTAGCGAACTTCTGCGACCAGAGGATCACAGGACTGAGCAAGTGCTCCAGAGGGCACACCAAGCTGCGGCCTGGGCGGTGCACGCTGCTACCACCGGCTCGTTTTTCAACCGTACCACCTTAGTTTGGCTTCGCCAATTCCAAGAAAAGCTAGGAACGTCTGACGTTCGCGCCCAGCAAGATCTTAACAAACTGCTCGCCTCTGCCCAGTTTTTGGCCGACGCCACCCTCCAGGCTGCCCGATTCACCTCGAGAGCAGTGGGCTCATCTATCATGGCACAGAGGATGCATTGGCTTTGAAATTGGCAGGCCGCCACCCGCCACAAGTGGCGCTTGGCCTCTGCTCCATATGGGGGAAAGCTGCTTTTTGGGGAGGGCCTGGACCCCATATTGGTTGAATCCAGGGATAGCAATAGCACTTAGCAATAGCACTTAGATTTATATACTGCTTCATAGTGCTTTACAGCACTCTCTAAGTGGTTTACAAAGTCAGCATATTGCCCCCAACAATCTGGGTCCTCATTTTACCGACCTCAGAAGGATGGAAGGCTGAGTCAACCTTGAGCCTGGTGAGATTCGATCTGCCAAACTGCTGGCAGCCGGTGATCAGCAGAAGTAGCCTGCAGTACTGCACTCTAACCACTGCGCCACCGCGGATAAACGAAAGGTTCTCCCTTCCTTTTCAAGGAAAAGTTCCTTTCGATTCGCCCCTTATCCCAGGCGGCCATTTCGTTCCCCTGATCAGGCCTCTAGTTATTCTAGACCCCCTCCAGGTCAGTATGTCCTTAGACAACGTCACTCTTAGGACAGGTCAGGGAGGGGCAGGGCTTTCAGGCCCTTTCGAGGAGGGGGCCACCCCTTCCGTCACTCAAAATGAATCCTCCTCGGAACCCCCCATTGGCGGTCGTCTGACCCTGTTTATGGACAGATGGGGGGAAATTACGTCCAACAAGTGGGTGAGAGAGATCGTGTCGTCGGGTCTTTCTCTCGAATTCCTTTCCACCCCCCCCCCGAGGTTTTTCCTTAGATGCCCCGTTTCAAAAGATCCAGATAAGCAGGTCCTCATGAAACCCACTATCCAGCACCTGCTGGAAATTCGAACGATCCAGCGGGTGCCTGAGGACCAGCAGGGGCAGGGATTCTATTCCATTTTGTTTATGGTTCCAAAATCCTCGGGCGGGTGGAGAGCTATTCTTGATTTAAAATGGTTAAACCGTTACATCATTTATAAGAGATTTAAGATGCACTCTCTTCAAACCATTTTGAGCAACATCCGAAGGGGGGACCTCCTCACTTCTAGCGATCTCATGGAGGCCTACCTCCACATACCAATTCGGCCTTCCCATCGAAAAATTTTAAGATTCTGTTATGAGGGGGCTCATTATGAGTATAGGGCCCTTCCATTTGGCCTTTCCTCGGCACCTAGGGTATTCACCAAGGTGCTTGCTGCCGTGGCTGCCCATCTCAGGTCTATACCCGTGCGTGTCCAGTGTTACCTGGATGATATATTGATCCAGTCATCGTCTATGCCCCAGGCGTTACTCAACGTCCAGGTAACGATTAACACCCTGCGACACCACGGTTCTCGATCAATCTTGAGAAAAGCCACCTTGCCCCAGTCACCCGCCTGACCCATCTAGGAGCCATTGTGGACTCCCTGGAGTGCCTTTCTCAGGAGCGGCAGGACAGTATTTCGAAATTGTCACATCAGGTCCTGCAGCAGCACAGGGTTCCCCTGAAACTGCTTTCCACGCTCCTGGGCAAAATGATTTCTGCCATCAATATTACCCCTTGGGCACACCTGCATTCCAGGGAATTGCAATGGTTTCTTCTGCCCTTCCAGAGGTCGGGGCGCAGCACGTCAGCAGCCAAGGTCCTGGTGCCATCGAACGTCCGGCGATCTCTCCACTGGTGGAAGTCGCCTGCCATCAAGAAGGGCTGCCTTTTCCAGGAGCCACGCAGACTGGTCATCACAACGGACGCCAGCCTGTACGGTTGGGGGGCTCATACCCAGGCGGCAGTGGTCCAGGGCAGATGGACTCCAGCCGAGTTGACCTACAGCATAAACAGGCTGGAGTTACACGCAGACAATCTGGTGCTCAAACACCTGCAACTCCTGACTGCTGGACAGCACGTGCTTGTGCTTACGGACAATGTGGCTGTAAAAGCCCATATAAACCGGCAAGGGGGAACCATGTCCCGCCACCTCATGACAGAGGCCAGAACCCTGGGTCTTTGGGCAGAACGCCATCTACTGTCCCTCTCGGCAGACCACATCTCCTGAGTGTCCAACGTGACAGCGGACTGGCTCAGTCGCACTATGATAGATCAGGCGGAGTGGAGCCTTCACCCTTCCATCTTCGAGGCCTTCTCGAGTCGGTTCGGCCGACCCACAGTGGACCTCTTCGCCACCCTGGAGAACACCAAGCTGCTGAGGTTTTTTCACCTGATTCAAGACCCAGGGCGCGGAGGGCATAGATGCTCTCCGTTGCGACTGGCCGGCTGGTCTTCTGTATGTGTTCCCCCCTGCCTCTCCTCCCCAAGGTCGTCAGGAGGGTCTTAGAGGAGAGGGAAGTGCTGCTTCTGGCACCACACAGGCCGAGGAGGGCCTGGTTTGCGGACCTGAAAGCCCTGTCCATTTGCCCACCCTGGTGGATCCTACAGACAGAGTCATCGCTCAGCCAGGGGTCATTGGTCCACCCGGACCCCCAGTGGTATCAACTGACTGCCTGGCACTTGAGCGGTGCCCTCTGAAGTGCCGCAATATGTCGGACAGCGTCATCCGCATTCTCCAGGCCGCCAGAAAGCCGTCCACTGAAAGGATTTACTCGGCCACCTGGAAAATCTTTTGCTCCTGGTGTTCCATGGAGGGATGTTCCCCTGTGGATTTGTCTATAGCACGGCTCCTTCATTTCTTACAGCAAGGACTGCAGAAGGGGCTTTCGCCTAATACGATCAGGCGGCAGGTGGTGGCCCTATCCTCTGTGTTGTCTTGCGGCTCTCTAGAGTCCTTATTGCAACATCCCACAATTCTCAGATTTTTGAAAAGGGCTACTAACCTGTGCCTGCTTGTTGTCCACAGGTACCACACCTGGGACCGCATAAATGTGCTTCTGTCCCTAACGGGGCCCCTTACAAGCCTTTGAGAACTACTTCTCTTCATCACCTTACTCTTAAGGTGGCATTCCTGGTGGCGATCACCTCCGCCAGGAGAATTTGTGAGCTCGCTTCCTGTCGGTTAGGGAGGACCTTTGTGTATTTCACTCCGACAGGGTGATCCTCCGCCTGGACCCTACGTTTGTGCCCAAAATAAATTCCTGGTTTCACAGGGCTCAGGAGATTGTCCTCCCTAATTTCTGTCCCAATCCCTCCCACGCCTTAGAGAGACAGTGGCACACCCTTGATGTCCGGAGGGCCCTCAAGGTATACATTAAGCTCACGTCTATCCTGCAACAGACGGAGGCTCTATTTGTCTCCTTTCAGCCCGCTTCTTTGGAGCAGAGTGGGACGTTGGCTACACTGCTCCATAGCGCTGCTATGCTGCTCCATAGCGTCGGCCTATGATCTGCAATCCTTGCCGAGGCCGACTAGGGTGACGGCACATTCAACGCGCAGTGCGGCTGAAACGGTGGCATGGTCCATGCAAGCGTCCATAGAGGAAGTCTGCAAAGCAGCCATGTGGGCTTCGCCCACCCCTTTCATCCGCCACTACAAGATCGACGCCTTTGCATCGGCGGAGGTGGCATTCGGTCGCCGGATGCTCCAACGTGTTTATTCACAACATGAGAATGCTAACCAGCCTTAGCCCTCCCTATGGACAGACTGGTTTGGTATGTCCCGTTCTTGGATGTTAGCTCCACCCACTATGGAGAAGGGGCGTTGGTCTCACCTGATACGCCTCTTCTCGTAGGGTGGAGCTAACATCCAATCCCACCCGTGTCAGTCTGATCTGCGTTCCGGAATGTCAAATTGTGATCTTTTATTTGTGAGTGAATTTTAGGGAGAACACACGCCGAGTCTGTCCACCGGTCTTCGCCAAAGAGGGGTAATGGAAGCCAAGGGCGGAGATCTACAATTTGACAGACTCAGTCCTCATTGGCTGAAGGGACGGTGTCATCCCATTCTTGGATGTTAGCTCCACCCTACGAGAAGAGGCGTATCAGGTGAGACCAACGCCCCTTTTGAAATTTCAACTTTTAAAAAACATATATGTGCTTTGTTGTGAATCACAAATACCAGATCTTTACTTTGTATCCGTATATTAAAATCAATTGGGAAACGGAGAAAATGGTAGATGAAAAATTTTATAACTTAATAGGAAAAAATAGTAAATTCTATTTTCTAGAAATCTTATATTCAATATTGCAAAACCTAATTAACTGTGTACATAATTAAAAAGTAGAAAGTATTATTTTCTTAAACTAGATATTGGATTTGGGCGATAAATTGTTT
>QLTV01000770.1:3672581-3698889 GCA_003457575.1 Thermophis baileyi | reverse complement strand
TATATATATATATATATGAATGATTAGAAATAATATGGCCTACTTTTATAAGGCATATTTGAAGTTTGAAGTACTGTAACATTTCATTTCTTAAGATAAGAAACATACTGAACAGACAGATTTTCTGCAGACTAGCAAACTTGCATGAATGCCTTTTAGAAGAAGCTTATAACTTAAGATTTAAGTTTCTAAAACTTGCAGTTCATGAATAGTTTATAATAATCAACATATCTTCATAACAGTTTTTGAATAAGATTGAGTTGCTTTCATTGCATATACTAATAGTATTTGAATTGGCAGTTATCTGGGCTTCAATTGCCATCCTTCCAACTGGTGTATTCAACCATTTTTCTTCCCTTAGTAGTTTACAGTGGAAGTGGCTATATATTAAAATGAATTTTGGTGACCAAAATAAAACCTACAACCTGTAATATATAATGTAATATACATTACAAATAAATTAAATGCCTGATAATCATTTAGTACTTCTCTGAGGTTAGGCTTTGAAGTTGTTTTGTTTATCACTTTTATTTTAAATCATAAAATAAAATGTGATAAAATCACATTTGCGAACCGGTAGGATAGTTTGCAAAGCAAGTCAAATTCCTTAATGTTTGTCTCTGTACTTTTAATTGTTTGATGTGCAAAGTGGCAGATAGAATATAACACTAATAAAATATGAAATAAATATTTTGTATTCCAAAAGGCAGATGGATTTCTTTCCATATTTCCCTTGATCCTTCACATTCATTCATTTTTAATGCTATCAGAAAGAAAGGTAATAAGAATAAAAAATGAACAAAACTGGTTCACTATATTCAGACTTTCCTCCTGGCCAGGTTGTTGAAAGGAAGAAATCTAAGTATTCTCTCCTTATTTCTATTAATATATCCTATAATCATTGCATTGCAGTAAAGAAAGGTACCATTATACTACCTTACACCATGGGTTGTAGTAAATAACTAGATGTGCACAATTTTTAAGTGGAAGCTTTCAATAGTTAGATTTATATAACTGATATTTTAATAAAACAAGAACTTTATTTTTCTTTAAATATTTTAGAACTATAACCATTTTATGTTACTACTGGTGTTATAAATTTGGAAATACTATATACGTATTTGTTTATATTTTATTAAATGTATAAAGTCACCTAACTTTGTAACTATTCTTTTGTACTGATACTTAAGTACACCTTTTTGTATCTCTTGCATGATGACCAATTCAAGAGCTACTGCTAATTATCTATGACAGTGATGGTTAACCTTTTCGGCACCAAGTGCCAAACCTGGAGGGTGTGCACGCTGGAGCGCCAGAACCTGGAAGAGAGCATGTACACCGGACCAGCTGGCCAGCGTGCATGCATGTGACGGAACTTGGAAGAGCAGCTGGCGATGGCGCACGTGCCCACAGAGAGGGCTCTGCATGCCACCTCTGGCACGTGTGCCACAGGTTCGCCATCATGGATCTATGAGATGAACTGTTAGGTCACTAGAATTTTCAAAATGTAGTTCAGTAGTTTGATGATGATGATGATGATGATGATGTAAGAATGTGAAAATTTAAGCTTTTAGTTTAATTGAGTAATTGAAGCTGGAAAGAAGGACTTCAGTTTACTACAGTTTGCTATTTCATTCAATTTCCAAGAAATTTAAAATGTTTTGGGATTGAAAATTGATCTATATTCCTAATCTATGTAAAAAACTAAGGTTTAATGAGACTTTCCTTTGAAAATGAATTTATTATAATATTGCCCCCCCCCCCCAATTTGCTTCTGCTTCTATTTAAATTTAATATGTATTTACAGGTAATCCTCAACTTATGACCACAATTGAGCCCCAAATTTATGTTGTTAAGTGATAAATTTGTTAAGTGAGTTTTGCCCCATTTTATGACTTTCCTTGGAGAGAGAGAGAGAGAGAGAGAGAGAGAGAGAGAGAGAGACTCACAACATTCATCATGCTTCTGTATAAGTAAGAAAGGATATCCACATGTGGAATGTGAATTCTACAATCAGAATATACACAAACTTACCTGATTTTGTTTGTTCTTTATTCTTGTAAAATATATTTAATACATAATCAAGCTTTTTTTAAAAAAATCAAAGCTTCTTTGAACAACAGTAATGAAAGAACCTTAATTGCAAGAATATATATCCATAGATTTAGAAAATCTGAATAGTTAAATCTCTTGCTGTTAAATTCAAGCTAGCCTTCAGTATTATTCAGCATCTTTAGTTCAATATTGAAAATCATTAGAATGTTAATTTCATTTTCAAAGTACCTGCATACATTTTGTTCATCACGAATGATGAATTCACAGTGCCTTCTTATTTGTAGACAGCCTTAGCAAAAACTGCAATTAAAAATCATAAAAGCTAAACAAAACAACTTATAAGTACAGAAGTAAAAAAAGCAAGGGTCTGAAAATACAAAAAGTTAAAGTAACGCTAAGAAATTTCTTTGAAATCACATTCTGTAAATCTTGGTAATGATACTAAAGTTATACAGAATTTATCATTGAAATAAAAATCTATTAGATAGTGATATGTGATACAAAATTCTAGATGTATTTTTTCACAGCAGAATTAAATATCTATATTTATATAATATGATTGAGATATCACTATTCATTTAAAACAATACAGGAATACATTTCAGTGATGCATTATGTGGAAAATTGTTACAAAATATTTTGAGTCATGAGATTTGAAAGCAATCTAATGTGAACGTTTTAATTAAATCTGAGTTTATTTAATTCATATTGTTACTAGTATGGAAGAAAGGGTCTTTTAATCTTTACTTACTATCTAATTATTTTGTTTAACTTTCAGAGTTCTTCTGAAAATGTATGTGTAGAAGAAAAAAATCACATTACTTGAAATATAGCATTTATTCACAAAATAAAACCAGACTTCTTTAGGCAGAATCAAAACCAGTGAAATGCAGAGAACTAGCTGCATGATTATGGTCTAAGTCCATATTTCTTTCAACAGAGATGCAAACACAGACTTATTTTATTTATTAGTAACACCTGTTTATAAGTCACAATGTTTTTAGTGGAGCTCAAAATACCAAGATATATAAGCAAATAATGATTTATCAATAATATGGAGCAATGAAAATATTCATTTCCTTGGTTATGTAAAGGCTCCAAGGTATGGGCTCTAATAGTTCTGGCCTTGCACTAGAGCTTGAAGTTTTTGCTTTACCTTTAGTTTAATAAAAACTTTTCTTGGGGTGTGAACACTCTATTTTTCTTTTTAATTAGTTGGCCTTAAGCCAAATTAATGACTACTACAAACAATGTGTTTCTCTCAAATAAAAGCCCAATCACATCAGATTCTCTTCTAAAGGGATTATGCTCAGTTAGATTGACGGCTCGTTGTAGAGTTTTTATTCTGAACACTTCTGCAAGATTCTATTATATTTGTCAGGTATTAATATCTAAGTAAAACTGCTAACTAAAGTCAATCTTATATTTAGTGCATTGTTGATAATACACAACTTTCTTTGTCCCTGTGATGGATTACATTAATGCAGCAGGTTCCTAGGAGGGAACACATTCCAAGGAGGAGGGCGGTGGGCGACAAGAGATAGCACAATCCAGAGCTAGATCATGGGAAGAAGATAGTCACTCCCTAGAATCTCCCAGGCTATGTCTTTTATATTAGGGTAGATTTTGTCTATATGATGTAAGCCAGGAGTCCCCAACCCCCAGGCTGTGGCCCAGTAGTGGGTTTCACTTACCTTCGCTACTGGTTCGGAACTCTGAACGCATGTGGGGGCGCTTCTGCACATGCGCAGAACCTTCTGCGCATGTGCAGATCGTCTGTGATGATGTCCGGGCGGGTGGGCAGAGCCTCCCGCCGCCACCGCTACTGTTTCTCCTGAACCAGGGCGAACCGGTAGCAACCCACCACTGCTGTGGCCCGATACCAGGCCGCAGGCCATTCAGAACCAGGCTGTGCAAGCGCTGGGTGAGCGTGCGAGCGCACACAGCTCCACTTGTGTGAACAGCATGCACATGCAGAACCATCCTTCTTTCCTACCGCTGCCGCCACTGCCGGTCTGCAAAGTTGGAAAGGTTGGGGACCACAGTTGTAAGCAATAAAAAACTGAACTTAAGACCTGGATTGTTTTGCATCATTCCTGGGCTACACCTGACATTCCCTGTTTTTCATCATTTTCATGTAAGAGTGGAAGTGCTTAGTCAGCACTTGGCTGAGACAATAAATTGGATGAAGCCAGCAAACTGTACCCTAGTCAGATAATATGGTACTGTGATAGTCTGAGTGAATAGTGTGCACAATAACATGACTGCAGCTGCCTCTGGTGGTGCTGTAGGATGAAGGACCACAACTTTGCCAATGCAACTTGTCTGAAGATTCTTGAATTGTCAATCCCACAGGAGTTATTGGTTTTGGATACATTCTTTAAGTTAGAGTATTTGAAATATCTTCATTCAAATATGTTACCATATGATGCACTGTTTCACCCAATTGGACTTTACAAGCAGACAGGATAGTTTTGGTAACCTATAGATGGAACTGCACTAGCTATAGCTTTGAAACTTATCATAAGAGAGCTGGCCTTATCTTGCAGTGCTATGTTACTACCGATAGCTTCTATTTCCAATTCAAAATGTTAGCAATAATTTATAAAGATGTTTATATCTTGAAGTATTGCAGTCATATTTATGTTGCTGTTTTATTCATTCCAAATTCAAATTTTGGGCAATTTTAAATTGGGCTTGATTTTTTTGATGGTAGTTTATGTTATAAATAGAAACCAAATATATAGATCTGAATAGTGGTAATACCAGCAAAGTAATAATGGAAAACTGTTAAGTCATGAAGAGGACTAATGTGATGCTATGAACTTTAAAATTGGAAGTTATAATTTTTTCTTCACTTGCGCAGGTAGATCTATATATAAATGTATACCGGTAGTATTTTACTATTAGCTTTCTGTATATTCATTTAGAAGTAAATTGTACCATTTTCAAAAGGGTTACTTATTGTTAATTTTTAATGGGATTTTATCCTTAATGGGAGTTTTGATCATTTTATTTGGCCAGAACAGTGTTCATAAAAGAGAAATATTTTGATGCTATTTTTATTGCAATAAAATCTAAATATAAGAAAAGTATTTGCAGAAACAAGATATCTAGGAATATACATAATCAGAATATTAACTTGAACTAAATATTGAAAATGCATTTAAACTTCTTTACTTATATCATTCTATACCAGGTAATATAAACATATTTTTCTTGATTATCTGAAGAACTCAATCTCTAGTAAGCCTTAATAGTTGTAGAATGTGATATTAATGTAAAATATAATTGTCACTCTTCATTGGCCATTATGCAACTGTGCTTACTGTGCAGCTTTTTTTCTTTAGGCACACACTATTTCTGGAAAGTATTACAATTTTATTCCTTAGCAATTAAAATCTTTGGTCTAGCAGTTAAGTATTAGGGCTTGTTTTCCCCCCAGAGAATAATTATTTATTCAGAATTACATTCTATATCAGATACATGTAGGCATACATTTCAGCTTCACCTAACTTTTCAATAAGGAAATGTACAATGAAAGTATTTTAGCTATCTATTCTGTGTCTCTTGGTGAAATAATGAATTGGTATACAGTTGGTGTAAGTTGAAGCAAATTTGTCTCCTCCAGGTATAGACATGGAAGAAGGAGTAGCTGAAAAAGTGAATAATATTACTAGTGTCAGTTTCCTTAAAACAAAATTTTACTCAATCATTTCTATGCTGGACTCAACAATGAGAGAGCAGAAATTTAAAGAAATGTGGTTTTAGATAACAGAGATATCTTCTTTTAAACATTAGTAGTATGAGAAATGACAAAAATATATCTTGGTCAATAATGAGATTTTTTAAATTTTTAGAAAAATATAGTAGCCTTAGGATAAGATATGTGGTTGATGCCTTATAAATGTGAATCAAACTTTCATTTGTAACACAAAATTCCAAGCGACTGAGAAGACCTTATATAAATTAATAGGGTTGTGTTTTATTTAAACATTAGTGCAATTCTATTTGCAAATGAGGAGAGGCTGGAAATTCTTAATAATGACTTAGCTGTGGAAATTAAACAAATATATAGTAACCAAATCTTTTGTCTTAATTTCTTAGTATTTTTTTCAAGCTTACCTTTGAAGAAATATATTTTCACACCATCTTCTGTTAGTTTCAGTACCTGTGGAGAAAGATTCATGCTATATAACAAAGCACTGCTTTGCTGTTTGAAAGTGATTTCTGCAGAGACATAACTTAGTTTAGAATTAAGTTTTATTAGTATATGTTTAACTAATAGGGAAGTCCAAAATTGCATGTTTTTTTCAAATCTTTTCTGTGGTTTTGCATTTGTCATAATCCCTTGTAAAACGTGAACTGGTGCTTGCTGTCTGTGAAGTTACATTAGATCAATATATATCTGAATTTTCCCCATGAAATGAAATATTTAGAGAGAGGTATTTGAAGCAAACTATTAGTTTCTGCTTATTCATCAGCAGAGGGCAGTGTAACCTCATGTATTTGTAGGTACTCAACTTGTTTACTATTGGACATGGTGTTAAAATATAAGGATATTGCATAAAATAAGCAGATAGTATCACATATAAACCTGATGGCAATGAAATGACGATTCAGGTGAACATTATTACTACCACTTAATAGAACAGTGAAACTTTATGAAGTTATTTTCTGTGGGAGAAGTATATTAAGTTCAGTAAGTCACAGTGATTAGATTAAATGATCGTGCTCTAAATAAAAAACATTATTATCACTTATTTGTTTGAAAAATAAGTTTTATCAAATTCTTATATGAATTAGAGATTCATCTGCAGGATCATCTGTTAAAGTGCTGCTGTGAATTCCTCTGGGCTAGTAGTGTTTGATGATAGAAGTCAAGATGATTTTAAAATCATTTTTGTGGCATACTGACAACATCGTTGAAAATTGACTTCCATTGATTCACTTGCTTATACTGTGTATTTTTATACATCTTTTTTATTCTCAATTAACATTTTCCCCTATCTCTTGTAAAAACTGTGATTTTGAAGTGTGTGTGTGTGTGTGTGTGTGTGTGTATTTATCTTGTCCATATGCTGGCTATGGAAGAGTGTATACCAATTAAAAGAAAGTCAAAGTATATACTATAAAATTGTATTTTGTTTAATGAAAAATACAGAAGATTGAAAGTACAGATTAATTGTTATGTGAAGCAGGAGTGAAATCCAGCAGGTTCTGACAGGTTCTGGAGAACCGTTAGCGGAAATTTTGAGTAGTTCAGAGAACCGGTAGCGGAAATTTTGAGTAGTTTGGAGAACCGGCAAATACGACCTCTGGCTGGTCCCAGAGTGGGGTGGGAATGGAAATTTTGCAGTACCCTTCCCCTGCCACGCCCACCAAGCCACGCCCACCAAGCCATGCCACGCCCACCAAGCCACGCCACGCCCACCAAGCCACGCCCACAGAACCAGTAATAAAAAAAAATTGGATTTCACCACTGATGTGAAGGGGACTGACTCTCTTCCTGCCACTCCAGTTTAACAAGCAGCAGTAGAATAGGTATTGATGAGAAAAAGAAGCAGTGAGAAATGAATGAAATGGATTCTCATTCCTGCCATTCCATTGATAAAATGTAGTGCCCTGGAATGTATTTTAGGTTGCTAGTAATAGAATTACTAGTAGGAGGGGAAAAAAATCTAGCCTCTTCACCCCAACCCCCTCCCAAAAAGCAATTCCATATGTAACTGGCACTAAAAGTATCTGAGAAAAAAAATTGACTGTAGTCATGTAAACTGTATAATGGAAAAACACTGGTTGGAAATTTATTGAACAGCTTTAAATGAAGATATTTCTGAAGAAGACTATTGAACAGTTACTATTGGTGGAAATGCACAGAGATACAAAAATTATTAAGCAAGGGCACCTAGTTAGTAAAATTGAAATAGTGTCTTGAAATCCAAGCTACATAAGAATATAGGATTTCAAGATACTATTTCAATTTGCAGTCTTCTTTCATGAAAAAAAGATAGAAAGAAAATAATATTGAATCCTAGATGCTGCTGAAGAATTTTTCAATATAATTTTCAATATAATATATACTTTTCTTTTTACTATTTTCGGACATGTTGGAAACAAAAAGTTCTAAATCACAGAACAGAGAACTACATTTTAATTTTCTTACTTTTTGACTATCAAGAAATTTTGTTGGCGAAAGGTGTTTTTGACAACTGAAGCCCTAATACAGGTATCAGTACAGGTAGACGTCTAAGACTAATAAAGGAGAATATTTGTGACTCAGGGTTGACATGAGAAGTCCTTGGTGCTCTCTCAGCTTTCTTGTTTTCTTGCAGACGTTTTGCTAGTCTGGAATGACGCTTTGTCTAATGTTTTCTTGGACTTGTGGCGAGTTTAGTGGTTTTAAATGCCCCTTCCAGGGCTGCAAAAAATTCTAGGTCATTGGCATCACCTGTATTATAGTTGAGTCCTTTTTGTAGGATCCTGTGTTCTGCAGTGTATAGTGGGCGGCTGGACATGTTGAACACCCATTCAGGCTCTGGTGTTTCCTTGGTTCTGGCACTGATGATGTTACCTAGTTTGGGTAATGAAATGTCTGCAAGAAAACAAGCAAGCTCAGAGAGCACCAAGGACCCCTCAGACTTCTATAAGAATTTGGAAGAACAATCATGTGACAGTGTCTCTTATATAGATTTTAAAGGCTGATATATTTTTCATTCCAAAGTTACTCACCACCAGTTCTCTTACTCACTAGTAAGAGAAATCATAGCTTCATGCCTTCCTACCCACAGCTTTCAGAAGTTAAAGATTGGCATGTGCATAAATGTCTGTGGAGATTCTCAGTCATCCAGGTCATGGTTGTCCCAAAGGTGCTTTTTTCAAGAGGCAACTGGACTTTCCGGTTCTTCTTTGAAGATGTTTCACTTCTCATCCAAGAAGCTTCTTCAGCTCTGACTGGATGGTGGGGAATGGAAGGATTTATATTCCTTTCAAAACCCTAACCCTAACCATACCATTAAGCACTACTCAGGTGACCCTGAGGACACAGATAAACCTCCAGTGGCCTCAACGACCCTCAACAAGGATGCAAATGACCAGCTACCTGCAAGGAATATGCAAAACAAGAAAGTCCACCATCCAGTCAGAGCTGAGGAAGCTTCTTGGATGAGAAGTGACACATCTTCAAAGAAAAACAAGAAAGTCCAGTTGCCTCTTGAAAAAAAGCATATTTGGGGCATGTACATAAACTACACAGTTTGCCTCCTTCAGTAAGATATGTATGGACTGCACGGGTAGCTCCCTTTTCAGTGAGAACCCATTTCAATTAAACATTTTGCAATGGTATTTTTTTTTTTTTGCAAGCAGTATTAAATGCAGTGCAAATGAAATAAGCCAGATCCAAAGCCATGTTCCCATTGCAGAACTCTTCTTATTTGGATCTTTAGCTTCTGGAAAGTTTTTCTTAAAGATTCAAGGTCCTCTTGCTTTGTAAGTGATGTGGCATAGAGCTATGTAGTTTGTGTGTGCAGGGCAAAACTGGTTACTTTACTTACAAGTTCCAGACTATAGTCTTTTAATTTGACAAACTATTAATTTAAAAATTACTGCCAGTATTTTTAATTGCAAAGTTTTATTGGAGAGGATTATGATTTAAAAATTTGTTTGCAGTATTTTAAATGGCTAAGTTCCCTCCCTCCCCCCTTCCTTCCCCCCCTCTCTTTCCCTGAAAAGGAAAGGGAAATAATGTAATTTAGTATTGCTGGACAAGGCTGATTATCAATTGTTTTTAGTGGCAGTGTTGAAGTTTAAGGAGAAATATACATTTGATTAAGGTCAATTCAGTCTGCATAGTAAAAATGATAGAACTGACTTATGTTCAGGGGCTATACCAAAGCATAGTTGGCAATGAAATTTTAGTATGTGTTTATTTGAAATTCAATATTCAAATTATAGCTTTTTCTGAGTTCATTTTTCCTTATGGCGTTATAAAAATAAAACTAATAACATTTAATATTCTAGTATTTAAATTATTTCATTCATATTTCTAGTTCTTGCAATCCTGCAGTGTAGATTTTGTCTACCATACCATAGCCTCTCGGTTTTCAGTTTCCTTGAAGGAGAAATTACAGTCAGGTGTTTCTATCAATGAGATGACAATCAGGTGTGTGTATGTGAGTACTAGTATGTGGGAATGCCAATGGAGATGGGGAGAAATGTATTTTTATAATTGCAAGATTTTGTTAATGTGACCTTAAAATATAATAGAATAATTTCATTTGGGCATGCTTATCTGGACTAACTAGCAAGATTGACACTAGTCATGCAAATCTAAAAGTTTGCTGAGATTTAGAAAAACAAATTTGGTTATAACTTGTATTGTTTTAATACAATTGTTTATAGTACTGGAATGTTTGCCCTTTAGCATTGCCTGCAACTTGAAGTGGCCTATTAAATCTAAATAAATAGTAAATATTTAACATTTTAGCCATTGTAACTCAATGAATAAATATAAATTAAGACATATTACAAGAACTCAGAATCTGCAATCCTTAAACTCTGCTGAACCCTATTACCTTTCTCAGTATAGGATTGTGCCATTTGTCAGAGAAAGAAGTCATCCAGTTATTTTCAAAGATAGAATTATGTTTCCATAATATTTTATTGGAAATGATTTAAAATTGTTTATTTTACTCAGTATCCAGAATAGTATTTTTCCTCTTTAGAGCCATAAGTGACATTTTTGTCTGACTGTAAAATAAATATTACTGGAAAAAAAGTTTGTATACTTTATGTGGCTTCTCTTCCCAAAGTCTTTTTGAAAGATAAAGTATTGTTGCTCCTTGTACATTAACTTTTAGGATTGGGGCTAGAAGTAGCATGGAAGAAAAATCAATTCTGAATTTAGGAAGGAGTTAGGACTATGGAAAACAAGAATGTGATCAGGTATCAAGAGGAATAAAGTAGAAAATGTGGATTTAACAATTATATACTTCTGGCAGCTGAAAGTGGGGGAATTCAAAAGAATTTTCTCTGTACTTTTCTTGTAGAAGGGGCATTGGTTTTACCTGATACGCTCCTTCTTGGTGTGCTGAGAGAGAATCCAGGAATGGGTGATACTCTGCTCTTCTGCCTGGAAACTGAGCCTGTCATCTTTTTGGTGACGCCTCCCTTGCCTGGTGACCTCTCAGTTTCGGCGAAGGCATAGCAATGACTAGGCTTATGACCTGTGAAAACATTAGCCCCTCCTGGACCCCGGATCAGACAGTCGCTAGGGTGGGGCTGGATTCTCTCTCAGCACACCGAGAAGGAGCGTATCAGGTAAGACTAATGCCCCTTCTCCAGTGTGCTGATGAGAGAATCCAGGAATGGGACTTACCAAACCTGGCCTATCCTATGGGTGGGAAGCAGTCTGGTCCGAGGTCCCCTGTTCAGTGTGGACCCTCTGGAGGACTCGCCTACCAAAGGCCGCTTCAGCTGAAGTGAAGGCGTCCCACTTGTAATCCCTTATGAAAGGCGATGGAGAGGACCAAGTCGCTGCTCGACAGACCTCCTCGATAGAGGCCTGTGTCACCCACGCCGCTGTTGTGGCCGCGCTCCTGGTAGAATGGGCCATTACCCACCGAGGCAATGGAAGGGCCTGGAGTTTGTAGGCCTTGGTGATGCATGCCCGAATCCACCGTCCCACAGTTGATGGAGTGACCCTGTTGCCCAGGGTAGAGGGCTGGAAGGAAACAAACAAGGACTCTGTCCTCCTGAGGGAGGAAGTCCTCTTAATATATATGCGGAGGGCCCTCCTAACGTCCAAGGTGTGCCATCTTTTCTCCAGGGTGTGTTTCGGCCAAGGGCAGAAGTCCAGCAAGATAAGTTCCTGAGCCCCGTGGAACCAGGAATTCACCTTGGGAACGAAGGAGGGGTCCAACCGCAGGACCACCCTGTCAAGGTGGAATATACATAGGTCCTTCCTCACAGAGAGGGCCGCCAGTTCTGATATACGTCTGGCTGATGTGATGGCTACAAGGAATGCCACCTTGCATGTGAGGAAGCACAGGCTAGCCGATCTTAGTGGCTTGAAGGGCCCCTTGGTGAGCGCATTCAAAACCTTCGGCAGGTCCCAGGTGGGATACCTGTGGACCACTGGAGGCTTCAAATTCATTGCACCCCTGAGGAACCTGCGCATGGTAGGATGCTGGAATAGGGATTCCAGAGCCCCACACGACAAGACCAAAGACAATGCTGCCACCTGTCTACGGATGGTATTAGGTGACAATCCCTTGTCCAGGCCTTCCTGGAGAAACTCCAGCACTTGAGCCACTGACACTGAAGAAGGATCAATGTCTGTCCTGGAAAAGGTGCAAAAGGCCTTCCAGGTAGCATCATATATCATGTCGGTGGATGGCCTCCTAGAGGCCTGTATGGTCCATATTACCCTGGAGAAGAAATTGTCCTGGCTCAGGACTCTCCGCTCAAGTGCCAGACGGTCAGTTGGAGCCACTGTGGGTCCGGATGGACCAGGGCCCCCTGGCTGAGGGAGATTCTGTCCTGGGGTATCCTCCAGGGCCGGGCCACCGACAGGTTGACCAGGTTGGCAAACCATGGTCTTCTGGGCCAATGGGGGGCCAATAGCAAGATCTCTGCCCTTTCTGCCAACACCTTCCTGATTACCCCTGGAATTAGGGGAAGGGGAGGAAAGGCGTACAGGAGCCCCTTGGGCCACGGACTGTGGAGGGCGTCGACCCCCTCTGCCACAGGTGCCGCAAACCTGGTGAAGAACCTAGGCAGCTGGCTGTTGGCCGGGGTGGCAAACAGGTCCAGGACTGGATAGCTGAAGTGATGCGTCAGATCCTGAAATAGGGTGGGATGTAGGCACCATTCTGAATGATCCACTGTTGCCCTGCTGAGGCAGTCCACCTGCACGTTCCTCACCCCAAAATATGTTCTGCCCTGAGGGCCAGAAGGTGTCTCTCCGCCCAGAGGCCCAGTTGTTCGGCCTCTTGCATGAGGGACCTGGAATGGGTACCCCCTTGGCGGTTTATATGGGCCTTGGTGGCCACGTTGTCTATCAAGACCAGAGCATGTTGCCCGGCCACAGTGCCCTGGAACCTCCTGAGGGCCAGGTGTGCTGCCCTGAGTTCCAGCCAGTTGATATTGTGGCTCAGGTCTGCCTAAGTCCACTGGCCCTGAGCTATCAATGACTGGAGATGAGCCCCCCAGCCAAAGAGGCTGGCGTGATGGTTAGATGGTCAGGCTCCTTGAACAGGCATCCCCTGTTGATGGCCTGGGACATCCACCATTGGAAGGACTGCAGTATTTCCTGTGGAACTCAGACCTTGGCTGGAGAGTTGTTCCTGCCGGACCTTTGGTAAGGCAGGAGGAACCATTGAAGGGTCCTGGCGTGTAGACGTGCCCATGGTACGATGGAAATACAGGACACCATCTTTCCCAGGAGTTTCAACAGGAGTGCCAGGGGTACTATGCCTTTGTTCTGGATGCGTCTTGTCAAGTCCTGTAAGCTGGTTTGTCTCTCCGGAGAGAGAAAGACCTGGCACAATGTTGTGTCTACGATTGCTCCTAAGTGGAGCAAACGGTTGGTGGGAGACAGGTGGCTTTTCTCAGTGTTGATTGAAAAGCCGTGGTCTCGAAGTACCTGAATCGTGGTCAGCAGGTCCTGCCTCGCTTGAGTGCCAGAGGAGGACTGGATTAGTATATCATCCAGGTAGCACTGGACTCGTACTGGAAGGGCCCGAAGGTGGGCCGCCAGTGCTGCTAACAGTTTTGTGTAGGTCCTGGGTGCCGACAATAGGCCGAATGGCAAGGCCTTGTACTGGAAATGCTGGCCCGCATAATGGAACCAGAGGAACTGCCGGTGGGATGGCAAGATAGGCACATGCAGATATGCCTCCATCAACTCCAATGACGTGAGGAAGTCGCCCTCTCGGATACTCTCCAGTATTGACTGGAGGGACTGCATCTTGAAGCTATGAAGCTGTGAAGTTTGTAGGTGAGGTGTTTGTTCAGCCTTTTCAGATCTAGAATTGCTCTCCACCCCCCCGGAGCTCTTTGCGACCACGAACAATATTGAATAGAATCCCTGCCCCTGCTGGTCCTGTGGATTGCCCGGTTGGATTGCCTGGATATCCAGCAGATGTTGAATAGCTGTTTCCATGAGGCCTCTCTTTGTTGTGTCCTTTGACACGGCAACATATAAAGAAGCTCGGGGGCGTGGAGAGAAATTCGAGTGTGAAGCCGAACCTCACCGTATTGAGGACCCAGTTGTCTGTTGTAGCCTCCCATTGATGGGCAAAGAGGCTTAACTGGCCGCCGATGGGAGGGTCGGACCTGTAGTCACCTGGAGCGGTGAAATGGGCGACTTCCTGAGCCACAAAATGGCCGCTTTCCCTGGAACGGTTGTCGGTTCCGAAATCCAGACCTGTCAGGCTGTCTGTCCTGCCTGCTCAGGTAAGACCTCTGGGACTGATTGTAATCGAGTCCCGTGTGTGTGGGCCGAAAGGGCTGCCTCCAAAAATAGGGCAAGGGACGACAGTCAACTCGCCTGTACAGGGAAGGCAGGGCCTTGCCCCTGTCCTTGGTGTCAACCAGGATTGGGTCCAGAGCCTCCCCAAACAACTTGCTGCCCTTGAAGGGAGCAGAGGCCAGCTTCCACTTGTTCCTGGTGTCAGCCTGCCAATGCCGGAGCCATAGCAGGCAGCAGGCTGTCACCGAGGAAGTGATAGATCTAGAGGCAAATGTTGCCACATTCAGGGTGGCATCGGCTGAGAATTCAGCAGCAGCCACCAGCTTATTGATGTCTTGATGAAATCTTACATCCTCAGGCAGGGCTCTCGCTTGCATCTGGCGAAGCCAGAGCAAGGAGGTCCTATTGAAGAATGAAGCGGCAGTAGTGGCTTTAATCGTCCAGGCCACCGCCTGGTGAGCTCTGCGGAGGGCCAGTTCCGCCTTCTTGTCCTCTGACTTGAGGCTGTCAATTGCATCAGTGGTCAGGAGTGTGGTTGATGTTAAAGCTGCCACCGGGCCAGCCGCTGCTGGAGTTTGCAGGACCTCAGAAAGGTCTGTGGCTACGTTATAGAGCTTCTTTTCAGTCCCAGTCAGGGGAGTTCCCGCCCCTGGGTTGGCCCGTTGCCTCTGGATCACATCCAGGAAGAGCTTGGGCGAAGGAATTACTTTGCTCTCAATGGTCAGCTCTGAGAAGAGAATATGACCAGAATCCATTGGCCCCAGAGATGCCTCTGGAACAGGGCCAGAACCCAAATTGGTTGTGTTTTTGGCCTTGTGCAACAGGGACTTGAATAGATCAGGTCAAAAAAGACCTGTGAAGGGTGATGGCTCAGGTGCCATCCCTTCATCCTCTGACAGATTCAGGATCTGATCCTCCTCTCCAGAGGATTCTTCGCTCTGGATGGAAGGAGCCTGAGAAGGAACACTCTGACAGTCCATCCAGGGGCCCTGTGCCAATTGTTGGGTCTGATAATGAGGAATGGATTGGGGCAGCGAGGTAGGCTGACTCCCTTGCTGCAGGCCTGCAGCTATTCCCTGTGCTATTGCCTGGGAAATAATTATTCTTAAATAGTCAGACAATTCTGGCCCATTATCCTCCCTTGGGCGGAGCCCCGCTGCAGTGGGAGTGAAGGTTTGGCCTTGACCTCAAGGGAGGAACATGGCTCCCTGTTCCTGCTGCAGACAGACTGGATGCTGTATTGGTAAAAGCCTCAGTTCTGTCAAATGTCTCCATTTGAATTGGAGAAACTAGCTCTCTGGCGCCATCTGGTGGCACCAGGCGCCATAGAATATTGGCTGCAATAGGCTTGTTTCAGTGTGAGACTGTAACGGTTGTTCTTCAAAACGACGGGAAATGACAGCTCCTCCCTTGGGAGAGCTCCCCGGTCCCTGTATTTTTGCAGGCTTTTCTGCCTTGGCCATTTCCTTTTCAATGGCTTTTTGGCGCCTTCTGGCGTCCTTCTCAGCCGCCTTAGAGCCCTTGCCACTCGTAAAGGTTGTAATGCGGCTTCTAGCCTTCGCTCCTTTGACAGCCGCTTTCTGGCTGGAGGAGCCCTGTCTGCAGGCTGGGGAAAGCATAGGGAACTCCCTATTGCCCCCGCTCGTTTCCAGAGGCTGATGGCTGGTGGAGGGCTCAGAGGCCGCCATTTTCCAGCACGGTGGTAGGCTGGATAGCCTGTTCGTAATGAACAACTGCTGCCGCGGCTTCAAGTTGTGCTTATCACGCTAGCCGCTGTCAGTGTGCCCGGACGGAGCCGGGCAGTGACTGAGTCCCCTCCGCGCAACGTGGCATGTTGCCAGGGGCCTCGGCTCGTTAACTTCGAGCCAGCTGGGAAGTCAAGCCCCCCTCCGCTAAGGCGCGGGAATGGCAGGGACCTCGGCTGTTATCTAAGCCGGTGAGGCAGCTATCCAGCGGACCGGAAAGCCGCCCGCATCGCAGTCCTGCGATCAACAATTAATTTTCCCTTTCTTTCTCTCACTGTTAGCTGAAGAGAATCCAGGAATAGATGGTTTGGAAGCCGTTTCTCCTCCACGTCTCTACTGGCTGAAGACTGAGCCGAAACTGGGAGGTCACCAGGCAAGGGAGGTGCCACCAAAAAGATGACAGGCTCAGTCTCCAGGCAGAAGACCAGAGTAACACCCATTCCTGGATTCTCTCGTCAGCACACTGGAGAATGTATAGCTTAAACTCTCAGAATGAAACTTTCTATGTATTTTTTTTTAAAGGTTGAGAAACCTTACTAAAAAGAGCAGTCAGCTTATTTATAGAACTTTTTCTGTAAAGCTACTGTAGTGACAAGGCCTATTTTAGGGTAACAGGCAGTGGTCAACAAGCATGACCTCTGAAAAACACCGTATACTTCCAGGAAAATTGGTGGATCTGTGTAAGGCCACAATAAACAACAAACTTTCAGTATATGTAGTTCGTTAACCTGCTTAGTTGCTATACATAAGACAAACTATTCAATAGGGAAGCAGGGAAAGAATTAATTGTAAAAGATGCACATAACATGAAACATCATGTACCAACTTAATCACAAATTAACATTGTGTATGTATGTGCATGCAGATTAAATGTACCTTGATGCTTTTGCATACTGATTAATACTGAATTTAGGATGAAAAGGACTCTGAAAAGGAGTAATAGAATGATTTAAAGCATGGGCGCTCAATCTTTTGGCTTATAATCTTGTAGGACTGCATTACTAGCTGTCCAGGGCCACATGTGGCCGTGGGCCGCAGGTTGGACACACCTGATTTAAAATATGTTCTGGCAATGTTTGTTTTGATAGGATTAAAAAGCCTACAAAAAAGATGAAATTTGAATCAAATTTCAAGACACTTTTTAGGTTGGAAAGGATCTGACCTCTTAAGACATGGTGGTGCTTTTATTTAATTATTAAAAAAATGAATGATCTAAAAAGGACTCTTTTAAACAATGTGCTTATTTTTTTTGTTCTTCATTGTTTTTCTGTTTTAGTTGTGGTTTAGGATTATTTCCTTTAATCCTACCTAATTGATTGTGGTTATAGTATATACGCTATATACTCTGTATATACAGTGTATACTTTGTAAGCTTCCAAGAATTGTTAGACTGCAATTGAGTACAAGTTAAAAAAAACAACTACAGGTACTCCTCAATTATGACCACAATCAAGCCCAACATTTTTGTTGGTAAGTGAGACAGTTGGTGAGTCTTGCCCCATTTTACGACTTTTCTTGCCAGAGTTGTTAAGTTAATAACTACAGTTGTTAAGTTACCGGTAGTAACACAGTTGTAAAGTGAATCTGGCTTCCCCATTGACTTTGCTTATCAAAAAGTGATTACATGACCCTGGGGCACTGCAACTGTCATAAATATGAGTCAGTTGCCAAGTATCTGAATGTTGATTACCTGACTGCGGGGATGCTGCAACAGTCATAAGAATGAAAAATTGACATAAGTCACCTTTTCCAGTGCCTTTGTAACTTTGTACAGTCACTAAATTAATGGTTGTAAGTTGAGGACTACCTGTAACTAATTACTAGAGTGGTAAAGAAAAGTTAATACATCACAGTTTGTAAAGTTATATAGCACCAATTCTCACAAGTACACAGTGGCCTGAAAATCAGTGGAAGAGGATTATTTTCACTTTTCAAACAAAGGTGGTGCTATGACAGAAGTTGACCTAGAAAGCAACTCTTTATAAGGTTATTTATACAAGGGAGCAAGCCTAGTGAAAAACACTTAAGGTAGAATGGATACTCCACACCACTGGAATGCAGAAATAGCTAAGCTTTTGAGGAAGTGGAAAAAAAAAGACATTGCAGAACAGGAGACAGGATGGATATCCCTGAATACTCCCTGCAAAAGCCAAAGAGGAGTGCTGTTATAATTGGAGATTCAGTACTATGATGAATTAAATATGTACTGACTGGTTGTATTGGAAGTATTGGCTTGTGAGGTGTATTGTCTGCCAGAATCAAGGATATGTGACTATTCAATAAAAGACGTACTAAATACACTGACAATAATCTCTTCCTGCCAATATGCTGTGTAAGGAACTGAAAAGGAAAGCTAGAGCTTCATTTCCATGTATTCTGAAAAACTCAGAAGATATTAACCCAAGGGGTTATTCATCCTTCCAGACCATAGGAAACTACAAGAAAGGGACAGAGGAATAGAGAAAGGGAAAGAAAAATTGGAAATGAATTGTACCGATAGAAAGATTAGGTTTTTAGAAGTATGGTCCACATTATCCAGATAACAGACTACTGGTACAAAATGGGTTGTACCCCCCATTAAAAAAAGGTTTATAAACCTGTATTTGACCAAATCATGGTCAGGAATCAAGCTGAATCCTGTGGAAGTTAAAAATTCTGAATTAAAGACCATAACTAAAGATTTATGCATTGTGGGGAAAAAATAAAGTGTTGCTGTAATGAGGCCTATGAAAGTACATAATAAAAAGATCAGAAGAACTTTGGTTCATAAAGTTCACGTCTTTCATCCTCTCTACACTAATTGTTAGAGTACAGGAAATAATTATACAGCTTGTACTAAAGAAATAGAAGTACACATCTGCTCAGAAATGCAAGTGAATGAAGTTGGTAATTGTGGAGAAAATGGTTAAAATAGTTGGATGGAATAAATAAATGAAAGGAAGGGTGATTTTAATTACTTGACCATTTGTTGCGAGACAAATTCTGCCAAGTATGATGCTTGTGGGTAATTCCTGACATCTCTTGTTGTCATCATTTTCTTTCATGGGATAGAAGGCACAAGAGGAGTACTTATCCTAGACTTAATACTTACAGCATGGAAGACATAGATAAGAAATAGTAGCACAGGAATATTGGGGGAAAACTGACAATAGATTTAAGTCAGTTGCACTTTGGAAAAACAGGCTTTAATACATTCAGAACTTTCACAGTTAAGATTCATTGCACAAGACAATAATGGGAGAAAAAGCTTAGGATGGAAGTTCCCACAAAGAGCTTCTGACAGCATAATGATGGATAGTAAAATAAACTGTTATACAAAAAGGGAAGGAAGCTTTGGATTATTTTCCTCAATAATAAATCAATAATGTAATATTTTTGACTCATTTGCTTAACTGAATTCTTCTTTTTCTAGTTTTAGGACTTGTGTGGAGAACAGATAACGTAGGTCATATTTATGCAGAAATATTGAACATTCAAGTCACAACTCACAAACATTTAAGCACTACTGTGTATTATTTCTGAGAAATCTCAGAGAATAGCTAAAATGCCAGGTGACAATAGGAAGGCAAATGTCCACATCTCCCCCCCCCCCAAAAAAAAGAGAGAGAGAGAGAGAGAAAAGGATTAGAAAACTAAAGATAAGACAGTTCAACTTCAATACTTGGAAAATTATAGAGTAAATCAAAAGGTGGTCATTTGAAAAAAAAAATCAGAGGTCAGTGTGGCCTTGCCAGATTAAAGTTATCTAATTTTTAAAAAGGATTTGATTTAATAAATTGTGGGGAATGATACAGATACAATCTGTTCTGTTTTCAGCAAAGCATTTGACAAAATACTTGATGTACTTGGCTCTTATCCTCTCTTATTCCAGAAGGCTCTGGAAACCATTTTACTTTCAAAAGGACTTTATATAGTTGTGGGCAACTCTCTTAAATGTTATCATTTGCTTTAACATGAGTTTGAAATTGCTGTGATTGTTTTTGTCCATTACCCTGTATCTATAATGATTAAAATAGTATATACATACAATAAAATAAATAAAATGACATATTGATGAGCAAGCTAACTCTGTGCTGAATGGCATAAACGACTGACTTAAAAAACTACTTTGAATGGTCCTTGTTGAGGGTTCTTCATCAAACTGGAATGAAATATTAACTAAGACTCCGTCCTGAGTCATTTTATTGATTACTTAGATGAGAAAGTGGATGAAAGGGGGAAGTTTATCAGATTAGCAATTTGTATAATTAGTTCATGTAAAATGGATAGCAAGTACCTTAAAGACAGAAAATTCAAAATGATTTGAATAGATTTAGAAAAATGGATTTATAAATACCACAGTATAAAATTTAACAGAGACAAGAATCAAATGATTCAGTAAGAGATTCCAAGATTAGTAATAATACTTATGAAAGTGTATCAGTAATACGATGTAGCTGCAAAAAAGGCAAATTCAGATTTGGATTGCATCAACAGAATTTCTTTTCCTTTCCTTTCCTTTCCTTTCCTTTCCTTTCCTTTTCTTTTCCTTTTCCTTTCTTTTCCTTTCCTTCTGAAAACCGGGACAGGCAAACAGGCTTTTTTTTTGGGGGGGGGGGTATTGGATGGAGCCAGAATGAAAGCTGGCCAACTAGTTATTCCTTCATTTCAGAAATCAGCCTCACTTTCATTACTGGAACTCAAATGGAAGGAAAGGAATGGCTGCTGGTAAGTGAGGTTATGGGGTATGATTATGGCAAATCTGTATTTAAAGATGAGGTCTGTTACAGTTTTGTCCAAATTGCTCGGTGATTCTGTAAATTCAGATAGGGATTCCATGTTTTTGGAATGCACTCAGTCTGAACTAAGAAGGGAGGCCTTTTAAATTAAACACCATCAGTTGTATTAGGTGGTATCAGAGCTGAAGATCACCAGTATCCTCCTAGGATAAAAGCTGCATGGTGTATCCACAGGGCAACAGATATTAGCCTAAATTGCTCTCCCTGGTTGCCAAATGTATTGTGGATGTAAGAAATAAACTGCTTGGTGGTATTTTTGAATTGAAACTTCCAGTACTTCACAAGCCTAAAAAAGGTTACAGAACAAGTGCAAAGGATAATTAGAGAAATGATCTGTAAAAATTAAGTTATCTCTTGCCCTAGTTATTTCCTTAGGGTGTATATCTGTGACAAATACAGATGCTGGTATTATATTGTTCCATGCCTTGAATTTATAAATTTTGTAACAATGCAACATATATACAAACATTTTTTTAAAAAAATAGTCTTTATTTGGTTTTTAAAAACAACATACAACAAACAAACATAGAAAAGAAAAAAAAGAAAAAAGAAAACTAATCATTTTTACAGCTTTTTCTTTACAATTTCGCTATTATTTACAATTTTTCGTGTTTCTACTAATGTCTTATACATATTCTCTATGTTTCCTTGTATCTCTATATATTAAAACTGAATCTCCCATTTGTTTTTCCGACTCCTATTTACTTCATATATATTTATATACATCAAAGAGAACAAAAGAAAGGAAAAGATTCTTCTAATATATATATTCTCTCTTAATGTTTTAAACTTTTTATTTTGTTCCAGCCATTTATACCATTTATACCATATCTCGTAAAACTCAGTTTCCTCCTTGTCGTGTAGTTCCATCGTTACTTTACTCATTTCCACACATTCTAATATTTTTCTCACTATCATTGCACTGGTGGGGACATTATCTGACTTCCAATTTTGAGCATATACGATCCTGGCCACGGTTATTATACGAAGTATTATGTATCTATTTTCTTTCTTTACCTTTCCTCTTATGATTCCCAATAAAAATAATTCCGGCTTCATATTAATCTCTTGTTGAACAATATCTTCCAGCCATTTTAAAAGTTTTTTCCAATATCCAATATCCAAACATTTTTAACAGCCATGATTCACCTTAATGTAAATATTTAGAATAATGTCTTCTACTAAATGTTATTTATTCATTTTATTTATATACCACCATATTCAGGAAACTGCTAAAATACTAAACCTCCAATATAGTATTTTTCCTCCATATATCAATTACAGCATGATAAGAAAATATTGATAGATGCTTTGACATTGCAGTCAGATACCATCCATTTTCTCGTTCTTTTGCTGTTTTAATGGAAACAGTGCTGAGTTTCCTGATATGTATGAATCAAATCATTGTCCTCATTGAGGAAGCACATTATTGCAAAAAATGGACAGTAAAAAATATGATATTCCCTATACTAACTAGGCTCTATACTATGTATACCTTAACAGTGGCAACCAGTATCATAAATTGCACCCAGAAGTCAACTGGTAACTGGCACAGTTCACAGAACATGGGTGTTACATGGGCATGACATGGTCTACTCATCACTGCCATTGTCTTGCGGACCAGTTGGTTCTCAAACAGTTCTCAAGGACAGCCATATGTGGAATACATTGCAATAGACCACGGCAACGCATGAATGATTATTAAGAAAAATCTCCCAGTCCAGGAAGAGCACAATTGACACACAAGGGGAATGCCATCCTGGGACAAGCTTCCAGCAGGAACTGTGAGTCCACGACGATACTCTGATTGTACCGAGACCTGAACATGGAAGTGCAACTCTATTCAACTCTATTCAAGACCAGAGATGGAAAATTCCCAGCACCAGGAGATTTGAACATCATAGCTACTGAATCATGTGAGGGTTGAGTTTGAACTTATTCCTCCCTACCCAAGCCTTCACAACCTTCAGATACTGGGAGATGACTTCACTTGCCAGCTGAAGGACAAGATGTATAACTAATATGATCAGCATATTTATTTATTTATTTATTTATTTATTTGTCAAACATGTACAAGATAGCAGGTATAGGTATAATCATAAACATAAAGTGAATACAGATAGATGAAGACAATAGGACAGTAGGACAGGGACGGTAGGCACGCTGGTGCGCTTATGCACGCCCCTTACAGACCTCTTACAGCATATGGATGATACATGACATTAAACAAATGGGACTCAAGTAGCTGTTAAATTGTAGAGATGAAAGCGTGCCCTGAAACATCCTTCAAATCAGGGCACTGGACAACCTCTCTCATACGAATTTAGATTAACCTTGGCCATTCAAAGCTTTTTTCTTTATCAGATGTGCTTAAGAAGATTTATAACTATCTTGGAGTGAGCCCTGTTTCCTGTTGATTTGAGGGATAAGATCACAAAGATCTTCAAAGGCCCTCTTTATTTTTTGTAGAAGGAAATTTATACTATGGTAAGGTGAAAAAACATGAAAAATATGAAAAAATATAAAATAGTGATGAAAAAAGAAATAAGTGCAGGAAAGAAAAAAGAAAAAATATTAGGAAAAAGAACTTCCTATCTTCTTTACAGCAGTTAGAAACATATTTTTCCTCCTCCTCCTTTAAAATTTCATACATATTTCTCATCTACCATATTCAAACTTTTTAATTAACAAAAGCCCCCAAACCCTGGTCATTTTAAATTTTGTAGTGAAAGTTCCATAAAGGATTTTTGATCTTTTATGAAAATATATATTATTTTAATATAAACTACTTTATATTTTTTCCTCATAGGCAGTATCTAATCTTCTGCTTTGTACAGAATTAATTGAGTATTGAAGTATTTTTGTATAGTTTGATCTCTTGTCACTTTGGGTTTGTCACTCTAAGCACAACCCACATCACAGGTTAGTTGTTGTGAAAATAGGGGAAGGAAATTGTGTTGGATATGTTCGCCACCTTGAGTTATTTCTAAAAAATAAAGGGGGATACAAATAATTAACCAAATAAAAATCTTCTAGACAGACTGCACAGATATATCTCTTGAATTTTTTTTATCCTTACATATTTTGTGTTGCTTCTGTATATTATAGTTCCTTCTGTACCTACATCTTCCCCTTCTGTAATTTCTGTTAGTGGTTCGATAGCCCCCTGATTGATTAGGTTTTCCAAATTTACTCTCAGACTTAAACACATTTCTTCCCCTCTTGGTTCCAGTAGATGCCATTTCCAGGTCTTCATTAATTGCTCTGATTGTTATTTCCATTTTATAATCTGGGATCTCCATTTTTTCCATTGATTTAATTTCTCCAATCATTTATATTGCAGATACTTCAAACTTTTAAATTCATTTTCTCTTCCACATTTGCAAATCCATTCAGCCAGGTCTTTCTTAATAAATTCAGTTACTGAAGTTTTCACTGATTTTATAGTAATGTTCCACAATTCCTCAACATCTTTTGTAAAATGTAACATTACTGATGTTACCTTTTACAACTACAAATATTTTTCCTGGTATTTGCTGTGTAAGTAATCTCCTTTTGCTGCTTTCCTGATAATAGCCAGCTGGGAGAAATTTGACAGACAGACAGACAGATGATAGATAGATAGATAGATAGATAGATAGATAGATAGATAGATAGATAGATAGATAGATAGATAGAATGATATGATCTATTCATTTGTGTCTGACTCTTGGTGAAATAAATGACACACTTTTTTTCTCCCCTCCCTCCCCCCTTTTTCCTCTGTATCCTTAACTTTTAATTCCATTCAACATATTTTACAATCTATGGACTTTAATGACAATCCTTTGTCTTTTAGTTTGGAAAAATCCATTAATCATTTCTCTTTGAAAATTCAAACAATCCTCTTCCCCACAGAGGCATGTGCTATTTATTTATTTGATTTGTTTAAGCAATTTGAAAATGCTTTAAAATAAGGAGCATCCAAATTCAATTAAATCCCTTATCCATTTTAAATGTTCATACACTAACCTTTTAGCAAGTTTTTTTTTTTTTTGCTGTAGATTATTTTTGATTCCTTATAGTCATTTCTTTCCATTTCCTTTTACTCATGCCCTGGGGTTTCCTTGTGAGGAACTGCCTTCCAAAGTGCACATAGTTGTTTTCTTCAGGCTCTCTTTATTCAGAGAAATTTCCCTGACCTGGTCTTACTGCCCAGTCATAGTCCTCTGCCTCATTGTTAACCCCACTCTCCAAAGACATGTCAATCTGTCATGTTCAGCTGTAAATAGATGTTTTCTTGTAGTTGGGTAAGTAAATATGCACTAAGTTGTTCCAGGAGATAGAGGATATTGAACTAATAGCTTTATATCTTTTTCACTTAAGTCCTTTTCAGATGAAAGAAAATCAGATACAATGCAAACTTAAGTCTTTTTATTTCTACAAGCTTTGGGCCTTGTTTTCACATGTTAATAGATCTTCTCCAGTGGGCATTGGCATTCAGATTCTCCCATTGCACCAGCATAAAGACAAAATGCAGTATCCAATCTGGGTCGTTCATATTTGCCTTCATTTGTGACAAAATGCAGTAATTGTATGTGTTTTTTCTTGTGAAAGTAGACAAGATGAAGTGATTTTGAATGGGTGAATAACTAAAATAACTGGAAGTTTTTCCAGGTTTACGAATTAGTGTTTTCAACTATGTAATTATTTTTTGTAGTATACTTAAATCTCTTGATAATATATTTTAGCTTTACGTTTGCTTAACATATATTTTAACCTATGATTAAAAGCTTTATTTTTATGAACATTCACACTCTGAAATTAGCAGATGGGCTTCTTTTGGTATTTCCGTTTGTTGATGATACAATACTGATATATATATAGCATTGCCAAAAAGGCATTAACCTAATCTTGCGTAGCTTCTTCTCTGGTAATATTGTACTTTTAACTAGAGCATATAAAACATTTGCTAGACCAATTCTCGAATACAGCTCATCTGTCTGGAACCCACACTACATATCGGACATTAATACAATTGAGAATGTCCAGAGATATTTCACGAGAAGAGTCCTCCACTCCTCTGTTCGCAACAGAATACCTTATGCCACCAGACTTGAAATTTTGGGCTTAGACAATTTAGAACTACACCGCCTTCGATCTGACCTAAGCATAGTACACAAAATTATCTACTACAATGTCCTACCTGTCAATGACTACTTCAGCTTCAACCGCAACAACACACGAGCTCACAATAGATACAAACTTAACGTAAACCT
>QLTV01000770.1:3658043-3672274 GCA_003457575.1 Thermophis baileyi | reverse complement strand
TATATATATATGTGTGTGTGTGTGTGTGTGTGTGTGTGTGTGTGTGTGTGTGTGTGTGTTTTGAGGTTTTCGCGGGTATTTGTATGTAGGTCTGTGGTTATTCAGGTTTTCTCCCGCGTGAAGTTGGAGATGTCATTGCAACGTTTCGACGAAGTCTCATTTGTCATCTTCAGGCTGATTATCAGGCTTGTGTCTTCAGCCTCCTGCTTCTCCTCCTAGAAGTCATAATCTTTGCAGAGAAATTGACTAAATATAGGCTGGAGGATGAAATTACTTAGTAATTAGGGTTTTTTTTAAAATCAGTGATTCATTGGCATATTTTTAACATCTGCACAGAGGTTTGTTCAGAACCTTCTAGAGCACCGGTGTCAAACTTGTGGCGTCATGTTGCCATCACATGATGTATTGCGATGTTTTTCCCCTTTGCGGAGCTGGAGTGTGTGTGGCCTGTGCATAACTCATCTGGCCCTCTGGCTGCCAGTTTGACACCCTTGTTCTAGAGCTTACAGCCTTGCTTGGTGGGACATACCAAGGGTGCTGTACAACTATGCATATTCTGACTTGTTTGGTGTTAGTATCTCTACCTTCAGAGCTGACCCAACGAACTTTCCAATCAGCAGGGACAAGACCTTTATCCAGCCTTTGGTTCCTATTGCTTTGTGTTATGGATGATTCTATTCCATGGCCCTTTAGGATGAAATACAGCAGCCTATGTTGGCTTCTATAAGGATTTCCAAGCAACTGAATTTTATTTCTTTATTAAATTTCTACACCACCCATCTTACCTAAGTGACTCCAGGTGGTTTACAACAACGTAATAAAACAATATAAACATAAACAAAAATAAAACTTAAAACATTTTAATAAAAGCAAGGCAGTGGACGTGACCTCAAGTAACCAGCCATCCCCAGGATTGCATTACACTCTTAATGTGATCCTTTGAGCCTTCACCCAGAAACAGCAGTATAATTATTATATTGAGGGTTACCTGAGGAGCTGTCTTTTCAAGAGTTTTTACCTGTCCGATCCGATCCAACAGATTGGGCATGCTGCAGACCCCGTCAGCCAAAAAGTGTTGACTGGCAGAAACTAGAAGCTGGACTATTTCTGCTCTAGCCCCTGCCTTATAGAATATTCTTCCCTCAGAGATTAGAGTGGCTCCAATTCTGTTGGCTTTTCACAAAGCTTTAAAAATTTAGTTGTGTACTTGGGCTTGGGGCTCAAAATGTGTTAAGGGCTCCTTTACTTGGCTTTACTATTAATTGATTAATCATCACTGCTGCTGTTTGTACTTATTTATTTTGTGGATGTTTTTATTGGTTTAATGTTTTTTAAATTGTTTAAATTGTTTTAGAATTTTAGAATTGTAAGCTGTCCAGAGTTACTTGGTTGAGTTGGGCTGCTATAGAAATTGAATAAATAAATCAATAAAAACAATACCTTGCAATATCCATCACATTTTGGTCTTTCACCTACATTTGAAACAGCAGTTTGACTTTCTCTCCAATAAAAAAAATATTTTTGGCCATCTCTTCATTTTTCCTTTGCCCTGAAGTTAAATTTCTTTTCTCTGTCATACTGATAACTTCATAATCTCTGTTTCAGCTTCATGTTTGGAGCCTTTCTCTTGTTCTCATTATGTTGAAACCTTTTGAAACCATGACCTATCACACAACTTCACCTCCTTGCCTAGAAGATACATGACTTTTTATTGCTATGACTTGTCAATCTGAAAAACTGTGCCTTGAAAGGTAATTCTCCTTTCCTCACTTTGCATAGGGACAAAGTAGTTCTTTATTCATGCATCTGTTTGCCTCACTTTTTATTTTTGTTTATTTATTAAATGTATATGCATTCTTTGCATGTCCACCATACATTTCTTTCTATATATAGCTAGAAATTTCTAGCTATCTATTTCCATCTAAAAAGTTTAGTATTTCTTCTCAGCATTTCTCCAGATAATTTCTTCACTTAAGTTTGGCTATGAGCTGTCAAACAACCATGCACTTTTTTGATCAGTATTTACTCTTCAAGTATTTTTTAGTTACTAAATTCAATTTTGAGGCTGCCTAATTCCTTAATAGTGCTGGGTGATGTATAGTTAAAAGAGTAGAGAGCTAGAGAGATAGAACCACAATTAATCTCAAAAACATATTAGCAATAGAAAACACAATGTGAGGACTCCACAGCCACTGATCAATGATACTCAGAGACTGGATCAACAGCTTCAGCTGGCCTATTTCCCTACCAGAGCTACCTCTGAAGGCTTAGCCGTCTATAGGTAGTTCTCGACTTAAAACCATTTGTTGAGCAACCTTTTGAAGTTACAGTGGAACTGAAAAATGTGACTGATGACTGGTCTTTGCACTTATGATCGTTGCAGCAACCCCACAGTAATGTGATAAAAATTCAGGTGCTTGGCAATCGACATGTATTTATAATGACTGCAGCCTCCTGGGGTCATGTGATCACCATTTGTGTCCTTCCAAGTGGGCTTCCTACAGGCAAAGTCAATGAGAAAAGCCAGATGTGCTTAATGATTGTGTGATTCATTTAACTCCAGTGATTTGCTTAACAAAAGTGGCAAAAAGCTTGTAAGATCAGGCACGATTCACTTTACAGCTGCCTTGCTTAGCAATGAAAATTCTGGTTCCAATTGTCATAAGTCAAAGACCTGTACTTTCATCTAGTAGTATAGACCAGATTTCTGTGCCCAAGAGCTGTAACCTTTGAAAACCCATTCCCTCATGACAACTATATCTCCTTCCGGATAAAAGTTTGTTACTCACTTACATGTGTGAATTAGATTACAATAAAGAAATGGTTACTTATTTGTAATTACAATTCTTCAAATGATCATCAGTATTTTTACAGAAACCATTTTCTTACTCTCTTGGTCTCGGATAAAATCATTGTTCCTTCAAATCTGGCTGAAGGAAATGAAGAGTTTCTTTCAGGGTTTTCACAAATAGCCTTTAATGTATAGAACATTGTGAATAGAGCTTAATGCAGGAGAATAGTCCATGTGTGTGAGTTTACAGATCAAAGTACAGGTAAATAACTAGCTCTTTTTAAGACAAAAACGTATAACTTGCAGGAATGTATTTAAAAGGTTTTTGGCTTGTTGGTGTTGGAGATACGTTACAACTAGAGCTGGAATGCAGAGAATGTAAACATGAAATTGTCACTTAGAACTCACCGTGGGCAACATTAAATGAGTTTATTGTTATGCTTGGAAAGTGTGGGGGAAAAAGACACCCAGAATAACACCCAAGAGGATATAAACTGGGGAATTGGCCTTATTTGTCACAAGCAATTAAATGCTTTAGAACTTCATTCTGATATTGTAATAAAGCTCTATTTTGAACCATGCCTTGCCACATACTGGGAAGCTTCGACTTCATTCTAGCTTGGCTATGGAGCATATCAGCTGAAAATGGAGCAACTCATATTTTTGAGATATATATTTTCAGTTTTTCAAATTGTCATGCACATTAATGCATTTGAGATCTGAATCACTTACCAATGAGGCTTGATGTTGGAACTATTATTTAACTTTTGAGTTAAATTAATGTTTATCCCAATTGATTTGGTCCTTCTAAGTCTTCTGTATGGTTTTCAATCTATCTGGAAGAAATTATTGAAATAAAAGCTTCTGTTGTATGGGTTTTCCTGATGTTTTGTTTGTTTCCCTTGCATTTTATAAAGCAAAAATAACTGTCAGTCATGGTCAAGATACCACATTTCCGAAAAATTTTGTGCACTTCTAAAGTAATTCAGTCTGGCAAATTTAATGAAAATTTTGGTCATTTATTGTTGTCTTTTAGTCTTGAACTAGTGTAGGGCATTTGTATACTACACCATTGTAGTATAATACATAATATTGATTTGATCACTGAATGTAATAATTTATTGTATATTCTTTTTGTTTATTTTTGTAGTGCTGGCCCAAGACTATAATAAACATGTGACAGCTTGAAGTTTGATCCCCATTAATAGTTGAAGTGCAATGTTTCAGTGCATGGTGCTCACTATTGTCCTCACAGTCTTCTGTTCCATATGCTGACTTGTGAGGTAGTTTTGAGGCTGGGGTAGCCCCAGAGACTGCATGTTGCTCTAGCATTTGTCACAGCAGGAAAGGAGCTAGTTTGGCTCATTTCAACGCCTTCCTCTGTATTCTCATGGACAGCCATTCTGAAAAGCAGTGCCAGATGCCTTCCTGCTGCTTTATTTGGATTAACTTTCTACAATAGCAAAACAATGGAGTAATCCTTTTGATGGCAGAAAAACCCCTTATACAACTGTTTATTCTCCTGATGCATTGCCTGAGATGAGGGTCTCATCCGACCTCATGATGTAGTTGACTCATCAACTGCAAATGAATAAATTAAGTTAATTTTCCTACCCTATTTGGCATTACATTCATCTGGATTAGAATAAGGAAAACATCAGCATTTGCACATGCATCAAGTACTTACTGTATAACACTCAAAGCTTTTATTGGACAAGTGGACTTGCAGTCTGTATATTTATATATTTTATTTTAACAAATTCTTTTACATGCTCAGAAATGGACAATCAAAAGTTCCACTTTTTCACAGTTATTTTCACAAAATATGCTATTTTGAACTATATAGGCTGTCAAAATCTCCCTGAGAAAGAGGAGATCCTTTAATATCCCACATGCAGTCCTCATAGTTGCTCCTTATGAGTAGACCACAGAAATGGTTCTGCAGTCGGCTTATGTGTTGAGCTGATGGGAGTCAGGAAGGAGCCCTCTTTGTTCTCAGGCATGAACATACAGTAGCTCTTTTTAAGGACATAAAGCTCAACCAATTTCTTAATCACTTTGGATATATTTTATTACCTTTGAAATATTAAGACCCTTCAGAATGGAAAGTTATATGATATTCAGTGGGGGAGTTGCCTTCTCCTTGGAGAAATATGTTTAAATATGATTTTAAATTTTTGAAAAAATATCACTTTTTGGATAAAATAGCAAGAGGGGTCGTACAATATTGATTTCAGAAAGTAGCAATGAGTTAAGGCTTCAGATGGACTTGGAATTACAATGTTAAATTAATTACAAGCATCCTTCTATGGCAAATAGGTGGTTTGGGTTTCTTTAAAAGAAAACATAATATAGGACTTTTGAAGGTTGGACACCAGAGGGAGGTAGAAGATAATAAAGAGTTTAATTAAAAGTTTAAAATGGAGCAAAATACACCAACAATGGAATTTTTGATGGATATTTTTGAACAATGGTCTTTGAAATCATTTGATATAATAGATAGCTAGTCTGTCAATGAAGTTACAGAAGAAGAACAAGCTATACTGGATAAGTTCAAAGTTAATTTGAATGTAGATTTAAATGTGACAAGTAATGAGAAGTATATGGAAGATGCATTGAATATACAAACAAAATCAGTTTCATTGTTTAAAGGAGATATACAAGTAATCAGAAAAGCAGTTTGCATAACGTTTTCTTACTGTATATACCTGTGATGGCGAACCTATGGCACGCGTGCCATAGGTGGCACGCGGAGCCATATCTGCCGGCATGGGAGCCATTGCTGTAGATCAGCTCCAGTGCGCAGCTCCAGCCCCCCCTCCCCTCCCAGGAGTCTCCAACGGCCCATTTTGAGGTAAGTAAAGGGCTTGCGTGGAGGCTCTGGGAGGGTGTTTCTGGCCTCCGGAGGGCCTCTGGGGGTGGTGGGGGAGGCCTCTGGAGGCTGGGGAGGGCGAAAGCCCGGCCTTCCGGGTCCACCGGAAGTTCGGAAACGGACCGTTTCCGGCCTCCGGGGGGTTGGGGAAGGCCGTTTTTGCCCTCCCCAGGCTCCTAGAAAGCCTCTGGAGCCTGGGGAGAGTGAAAAACGGGCCTTCCAGTCCCACCGGAAGTCGACAAACGGGCCGTTTCCGGCCTCTGTAGGGCCTCTGGGGGTGTGTGGGGAAGGCCGTTTTCGTCCTCCCAAGGCTCCTAGAAAGCCTCTGGAGCCTGGGGAGGGCGAAAAACGGGCCCACCGTGCCATCATGTGCCAAAAGCAGGGGGAACTTGGGGATGCGCACGCATGCGCGGGACACATTGAATTATGGGTGTGGGCATGCACATGACCCCCCCATGCTCCCCCCACTTTTGGCACGCGACGGCAAAAAGGTTAGCCACCACTGGTATATACTGTACAAATCAACTCTGTTCAAGTTTTGGAAGATTCCTTGAGAAGGGACAAAAAAAGCTGAAAAGAATTCAACCTCTGGGACTTTATTTGAAGATGTTAAAAATCAAGACAGTTAAAAGTACAGGGAAGAAATACAAGGTTGGCTTTTTTTAAAAAAATCAAGGTTAAAATAGATAATTAGTTATATCTGGCAACCCTTCCTGGACTTCTGCTAAGAAGGAACAATTGATGTGTCCTTTGGATTTTGTTTTTAGTTAAGAGATGGTGAAGAGAGTACTTGTATTTCATGAGATGGTGAGGTCACCAAAATTGTTTATACTTGTTATGTTGAAGGGTGAAGTTACTTCTTTTTTTCTTTTTCCTTTTTCATTCTGTAATAGTTTTTATTTTTTTTCCTATTTATAATTTCTAATTATTTAAAAAAAATCACCACAAAATCTTGCAACCAATATGGAAAACATTTGAAAACACAATTGAATTATTAATCTGGATAGCTATAATATACATGTTTGATGCTGTCATAATAGAAATCAGCACATTTGGGAAATATATCTGTGTGTTTGTATGTTTTTGTGGTAGAGAGATTTTATTACATTATTAAGTAGAAAATTCTTTATTTTGAACTCAGGTTGGAAAGCAAGAGATAGGAATTAGTAATACTTCCATCTTGTAATGCTAAGATTATGTCAGATCTGTTTCATACAAAATTACAGTTGTAAAAATCTGTTTCATATTGGTTTCTGTTCTGTTGCCTTCCAAACAAGTTTCCTATTCTAATTTAATCTGGACAAAATCTGAAGTGGATAGGTAGAATATATTTCATAATATTTCTTTCTTGACGTTGAATAGACCACAATAGGAAGCAACTTTTCAAGACATGCTGAAAAGGGCTGTCACATTATAATTTCCTTTTTACATATTTATATTAATAGTTTTTCTTTTTGTTACTACATAATGTGTACAGATGTCTATTCTGGCATCAGATATGCAGTTGGAGAGTAGGAAGCAGAATTGTTTTAGAATGGTCTTTATTGCTTGCCAAAAGTACTAAACTGCTTTATTTATAGTTGATTTATTTATGGATGATTTCCAGATAACTGCAAATAATTTTAAAAATATCCTCTTGAAAATCTGTGATGAATGTATAATTGAGATATGCTGTATATTAGGGATTTTTAAAGACGTTTTGGAATTTTTCATATGCTATTGACACCTCATTAAGAATAGCTTGCATTTGTGCTACACAAAAGTTATTGTCCAATATTATCAATTATTTCCACATTGCAGTTGCATACAAAGATTTAGGTGGTTCTATTCAAATTGTATATTTCAGTAAGCCCCCAAGTAACAGAAGTTGTGTACATAATGCAAAATTAAATGTGACATTTTTTTCCATGTAGAATATATGCCCAATATATATAGTGTCAACTTCAAAACGAACCTGGCAGGGGCCATTTTCCTGTTCCTCAGTTGCCACACAGTGTGGGGAGGGGGGAAGGAGGATGGAATGCTTTGCTAGACACAACACAGAGTTTTCTCTGAGAACCAAGGTCATCTCCACAGGTGATGGATAAGATCGGGAGGAGTGTCTGGAGAACCTGCTAATTAACCTAATTGGCCAATGTGACCTCTGACAATTAGGGAGGGAGTTATTTCCTATTTTAATTATACTGAAACCGCGGGAAAGATTTACAGTTGGCTTTACATTTAATCATGCCGATATGATGTGCCCAATAAAGAAGTTCTTTGAGAGAGGTCTGAGTCTTGGAGTTCTGTTTGCTTGGGCTCGTTAGTCGGAACCTTGACATATAGTTGTTTAATGATTCAAATAAGAAAACAGTGAATATGGTAGGATATTAATCTAGTTGGTTCAGTGCCTTATTTATATAATGTGATTAAAAAGGCCAAAATTAATCAGAAGATAATTTCTGCAGTATACAAACATTGTGGCCCTTTTAACCTCTTATTTCCATAGTATATTATTACATATCTCTCATGTCCACATCATTAAATAACAATCTGTGTGGGGGAGTTGTCTGAAGGAAACTTTTTTTTCTAATCGCATTGTCTAAAGTATGCAAAGGAACTCTTGAGAAGCCTGATAAATTTTGTTTCAAAATGTTTTCGACAAAGATTGAACTGTCATAAGCCAGACAAGATGCAGTTGGTTTGGAGAAAGATTGGTGAAGCTTTTTTTTTTGGGGGGAGGGGGAAACACTACTTTCATGAGATTGATTCTAATATGCTTCGGAGTTGTGTGGAAATTATTATTATTATTATCATTACTATTATTTGTTAAATTTATTTGCCACCTATCTTGCCATGGGTCTAGTAGCAAAAGAAATACTATACATATGAAAGGATTCAACTAAATATGAATATATCCTAGAAACTAATATCTGAAAGTCAGTGAAGAAATTGAACTGAAAAGAGGTAGATATTTCAGCAAGGCAACAGTTTGAAACCAAATCAACCATGAAGTACATTAGAGTAAAGAAAGATAACGGTTTTGGAATAGCTTTCATAGTCCTCAGGCTTGAATATAATTGAAAATGTTTCAGACATGCAGAGTATGCAAGGAAAGCTAAGAATATTTCTGATCTAGAAGAGTTCTACAAAGAAGAGTAAGAAAAATTCCAAAAGCAGAAAAAGAAAGACTCTTATCTGACTATAGAAAATGTTTGCAACTTTTTTTTCCTGTTCAAGGAGGTATTACAAAGTAGTGATTGGAAGGATGTCTAAACATCTGCACTTAATATATTCAGGGTTTTCTTATTAATAAACTGTAAACAACTGTATACAAATATTTAGTGTGCATTCAGATTTGCAAAAATATACGTTTAACGTTGCAGCTTTCTGTTCACTCAGGATTCATTGAAATGTTCAGTTTGCGTAGAGATGTGTAATGCTTGTATGCAATAATAGATATATTATAATCCTGTAAACAAACACTAGGATCGAGACCAAATTTTATGATGCGCTACAATATTTCCATATTATCCGGGACTCAGAATTACAAGAAATGTACCCAGGTTTTAATTTATTGTAATGATAAAGCATTAGCTTATTTAAAACATCCTGTCAATATAAGACCTCACTGAAGTTTATTTTATGTTGACTTAAAACAAACTTAGTATTGTAATATATTTTATGAATTATTTCTCCCTATTATTATTAATTCATTTACTTAAATGATGTACAGGTAACATCATCGACTTATGACCACAATTGAACCCACAATTTCTGTTGCCAAGTGAGACAGGTATTAAGTGAGTTTTGCCCCATTTTATGACCTTTCTTGCCACAGTTGTTAAGTGAATCACTGTAGTTGTTAAGTTGGTAACATGGTTGTTAAGTGAACCTGGCTTCCCCATTGACTATGTTTGTCACAAGGTCGCAAAAAGTGATCACATGACCCTGGGACACTGCAACCCTCATAAATATGAGTCATTTGCCAAACGGCTGAATTTTGATCATGTGACCATGGAGATGCTGCAACAGTTGAAAGTGTGAAAAATGGTCATAATTCACTTTTTTCAGTACTGTTCTAACTTCAAATGCTCACTAAGCAAACTGTTCTAAGTCGAGGACTCCATATATATGAATCTGTTCAGAGTTTTAGAAGGAAGCAGAGCTCTGCTTCAATGAGGCAATATAACAGCCAAAAGATAGAGGAAACAAAGAGAAGTGCAAATTTGAACAAGTTTTAATTTGGCTTGGATTGAGGCCTTGGCATTTATTCCAGTGATGGGAGGCTAAAACATATAAAGAATGATTGCAGGAATTGGGTATGTCTAGTGTTCCAATATCTGAGGGGCTGCCATAAAGAAGAGGGGATCAACCTATTCTCCATAGTGGGTGGAGCTAACCTCCAAGAATGGGGATGACACTGTCCCTTCAGCCAATGAGGACTGAGTCTGTCAAATTGTATATCTTCGTCCTCTTGCCTCACTATCCCCTCTTTGACTCAGTCCTCAGCCTGAACAGGACATAAAATTTCTGCTCCCATTCTGTGAGGATATCTTCACCAGTCATCGAGTTGTGAGTCTCCCCAGCTGACTACGGTCATCTGTCACTGGGTCGAGGGTGGTCGTGGCAGCGGCTCCGGCCGTTTGCTCCGATTTGAGCCGAGGGCCTTTGCCTCAGGGGGGTTCCATTCCCTCCGTCCATTTGTGGCCTTGACGAGCTTGACTCGTCCTTCATTCCACCAGCTCTTCAATTCAGCGGTCTGGCCATCGTTTGAGTGACCAACGTTGCGGCGGCCATTTTGAACACCTTGGCTTATTGCGGCAGCCATCTTGGGAAGGTCGATTGCTAACCACCTATCGGGCCTCGCCGGGCCTTGTGGATAACTGCCTCTCGCCCTCTATCGGCGTCAAAGGCCTATTCTGTCTGACGCCATAGCTATCCCCATGGCTGACGCTAGCACCACACACAAAAAGGCAAGGGCCAAGACTCATCACTTGGTGCCGGGGCCTCCGGCTACTGCATCGTCTGCCTCTCAGGAGGTACGCCCTGGTTCCTCCCGTCCCTCACAGGCGTCTCAGAGGGACGAGTCTCGCCGTGCCAAGAGACTTGATAAGCTTTGTGCACGGTCTGACCAGAACAAACAATCAGCTGGAGATGTGGTAGGTGTTCTGCCGCCTGCCCAGGCACTGGGGCCTTCTGCCTCCTGAGCTGAGTCGTTGTCTTTGGACAATCCCAATTTGACCATCGCTGACCAGGACATCTGGGAGGCCCTGCCCTGCGATGTGAGCCAGGGGTCAATGGTACTGGTGCCGCCAGCTACGCTTCCGCCTTCTGCTGAATCTTCGGTCCAAACTCCTGTGCCGGCTTTAGACCCACAAGTGCAAGCCTTGATCGCGGCTGCGATCAGACAAGGCATTGAAGCTGGCCTACACCAAAGGGAGAGGCTCCCCTCTGCTTCCTCCCACCGCGCTGGTCCCTCTGCCTTGATTTATCCCATGGGATGTATGGATTGTAGAACTCGGTCTCCTGACCAGTACTCCCGGGATCCCTCCCCCGGTTCTCAGTCAGACTTGGAGGAAGGAGAACTTGCCTTGGATCTATCGGATGATGAGGGTCTCGACCCAGATCCCCCCACTTCATCCGGCCTTTTTACCCCGGCTCTGTTCAAGTCGCTCTTATTCAAGGCCCGCAATGCAGCCAATTTGGGGCCTTCTACGGCGGACCTCCCTGAGTCCTCCGCGACCAGGGACCCCTTGTTTGAGGAAACCATTTCGCAAACTGAGGTGATCCCGGCGCCTCCCCTATTTGTTGAGTCCGTTCTCAGACAATGGCAGTCTCCCGCCTCGGGGCCTCTGCCCTCCCATTTAGACAAACGTTACTTTAATGTCGCCCCCGAGCTGGCTTCACAGCTGCTCCTGCCCTCCATCGATGACCCAGTGAAGGCATTATACTCGTCCAGTCACCTGCCGGGCGCCTCTGACGAACTCTTAAGGCCGGAGGACCGCAGGACAGAGCAGGTGCTCCAGCGGGCTCACTAGGCGGCTGCCTGGGCTGTCCGCGCTTCAGCCACCGTTTCCTTCATTTCCTGTACTTCCCTACGCTGGCTCCGTCAACTTCAGGACCACCTTCCAGTCTCAGACTTACGGGCCAGTCAGGATTTGAACAAGCTACTGGCCGCCGCCCAGTTCACCTCGGACGCCACGCTGCAATCAGCGTGTTTTGCGGCCAGGGCTATGGGGGCCTCAGTAGTGGCCAGGCGGATGCACTGGCTGCGCAGTTGGTCTGCAGACGCTCGCCACAAATGGCATCTGGCTTCTGCTCCCCTGGGGGGGCAACAGCTGTTTGGGGAGTGTCTGGATCCGATAGTGGTGGAATCGCGGGACAAACGGAAGGTTCTCCCTTCTGTCCCCCGTAAGACTTCCTTTCGTCCCTTTGCCTATTCCAGACGCCCCTTTCGAGTCACAGACCAGGGGACGGGATATGGAAGGTCTCATAACCAGTTTGGTTACAGACAACGTCAAGGACAGGATAAGGGAGGGAGAGGCAGGCAATTCAAACGGCCCTTTCAAGGCGCTGGGGGGCGCTCCTTCCGAAGGGCCAAGTAATCCATCGCCCGATCCTCCCATTGGGGATTGCCTCGCCCTTTTTGCTGACCAATGGGAGGTCACCACCTCTGACGCATGGGTCAGGGAGACAGTATCTTCTGGCCTCTCTCTTGAATTACTCTCCACCCCTCCGAGATTTTTCATTCGATGTCCCCTATCTTCTAACCCAGACAAACGGGCACTGATGGCGGTGGCCATCCAGCACCTGCTGGATATTCGAGCCATTCAGCAGGTGCCTGAGGACCAGCAGGGACAGGGGTTCTACTCCATATTGTTTGTAGTTCCCAAATCCTCGGGCGGGTGGAGAGTGGTTCTTGATTTGAAGCGTCTAAACCGGTTCAGTGTATATAAGAGGTTTAAGATGCACACGCTGCATTCTATTTTGAATGGGATTCGGAAGGGGGACCTCCTCGCCTCTATCGATCTCACCGAGGCGTACCTGCATATTCCAATTCGGCCTTGTCAACAAAAATATTTACGTTTTTGCTACGCAGGTGCTCACTATGAGTATAGGGCTCTTCCTTTTGGCCTCTCCTCGGCACCCAGAGTATTCACCAAGGTGCTGGCGGCACTTGCCGCTCATTTGAGGTCTATTCCAGTGCGCGTTCAATGTTACCTGGACGACATCCTTATCCAATCATCATCCCGCCTACAGGCGGAGCACGATGTCCAGGTAACCATTGACTCCCTCCGATGCCACGGATTTTCAGTAAACTTGGAAAAGAGTCATCTCTCCCCTTCCACCAGATTGACCCACTTGGGGGCCATTGTTGATTCTTTGGAGGGCATGGTGTACCTCTCGCAGGAGCGACAGGACGATATTGTAAGGGTATCCCTCCTAGTCCTGGGGCAACAAAGGGTCCCCTTGAAGTTACTTTCTTCCCTTCTGGGCAAACTGATCTCTGCAATACACATCACCCCATGGGCCCACCTGCACTCCAGAGACTTGCAGTGGTTTCTCTTACCATTTCAGAGGTCTGGCCGCAGTACTTCAGCCTCCCGGGTTGTGGTTCCTTCGACGGTTCGGCATTCGCTCCGGTGGTGGACTTCGCCGGCCATCGCGAAGGGCAGTTTCTTCCTGGAGCCTCGCAGGGTCGTCATCACTACCAATGCCAGCATGTACGGTTGGGGGGCCCACATTCAGTCGACAGTGGCTCAGGGCACGTGGTCCCCGGCCGAGACTCGGCTCAGTATAAACATTTTGGAGCTGAGGGCGGTCTATCTGGCCCTACGGCAGCTATGACACCTGGTGTTGGGGCAGCACGTCCTTGTGTTGACAGACAATGTCGCTGCCAAAGCCAACATCAACCGACAGGGGGGCACTTTGTCCCGCAGTCTCATGTCCGAGGCCAGGACCCTGGGGTTGTGGGCGGAACGCAATCTACTCTCACTATCAGCGGAACATATCTCCGGGGTGACCAACGTGACGGCGGACTGGCTCAGCTGCACCACCATCGACCAGGCAGAGTGGAGTCTTCATCCTTCACTGTTCCGAGATCTGGTCCGCCGCTTCGGTCTTCCGGTTATCGACCTTTTTGCCACCCCGGAGAACGCCAAGCTGCCCCGGTTTTTCTCCCGTTATCAGTCCACGGGAGCGGAGGGGGTGGATGCTTTCCAGTGCAACTGGCCGGCCGGCCTGCTATATGCGTTTCCCCCCTTGCCTCTCCTGCCCAGGGTCATCAGAAGGATCTTGCAGGAGAGGGCAGAGGTCATTCTTCTCGCCCCTCACTGGCCCAGGAGGGCCGGGTTTGCGGATCTCAGGGCCCTGTCCGTGGATCGGCCGTGGAAAATTCCACCGACAGAGTCGTCGCTCTGCCAGGGGTCTGTGGTGCATCCGGAACCGCGGTGGTACCAGCTGACCGCCTGGCGCTTGAGCGGGGCTCTCTCCAACGGCGACTAGTTCCGGACTCTGTCATCGTGACCCTACAGGCCTCCAGGCGGCCGTCCACTGAAAGAATATATTCGGCCACCTGGGCGACGT
>QLTV01000770.1:3629368-3657369 GCA_003457575.1 Thermophis baileyi | reverse complement strand
TGATAAATTCATATTTTCATCAAGCTCAGGAGATTGTCCTGCCCAACTTTTGTCCCAATCCTTCTCATCCACTGGAGAAGCGATGGCACAAGCTAGATGTTCGCAGAGCTCTTAAGGTTTACATCGAGCGAACTTCGACTATCCGCAGGACTGAGGCACTTTTCGTCTCCTTTCTTCCTGTGTCTCTGGGTCGCAATGTGTCTTCCTCCACCGTCCTGGGCCTACCGGACGGCAAATTGTAATCTTATTTGTGTCTTAACTTTGGGAGTTGCAAGACGAGTCTGTGCTTCGTTCTTCGTCAAAGAGGGGATAGTGAGACAAGAGGACGAAGATATACAATTTGACAGACTCAGTCCTCATTGGCTGAAGGGACAGTGTCATCCCCATTCTTGGAGGTTAGCTCCACCCTGTGAGAAGAGGTGTATCAGGTAAGACCAACGCCCCTTCTCCAAAGGACCTGAAGGCAGAACAAGAAGCAACAGATGGAAACTAATCAAGGAGAGAAGCAACCTAGAACTGAGGAGAGATTTCCTGACAGTTAGAACAATTAATCGGTGGAAAAGCTTGCCTCCAGAAGTTGTGGGTGCTCCAACAATGGAGGTTTTTAAGAAGAGATTGGACAACCACTTGTCTGGAATGGTATAGGGATTCATGCTTGAGCAGAGGATTGGATTAGAAGACCTCCAAGGTCCCTTCCAACTCTGTTATTCTGTTGTTATTCTGTTAAGATGAGCTTTATAAGAAATAAGAAATTAACATTTTTGCTCATGCTTTGGTCTCATAAATGGTGCCACAAAATTAAAGATTGAGTTAGGAAAAAAAATCATATTGGATCAAGCTAGTAGGAAAAGTCACAAAGGTGCTTTTTCGAAAGGCAACTGGCCGTTGTTTTTCCTTGAAGATGTTTTGCTTCTCATCTGTATGGAACTGAAGAAGCTTCTTGGATGAGAAGTGAAATGTCTTCAAGGAAAAACAAAGTCCAGTTGCCTTTTGAAAAAGCACCTTTGGGACAACCATGACCTGGATGATTGAGAATCTCCATAGACATTTAGTAGGGAAAGGGACACATGAATTATATAAATTTTGTTTGATTTATGATGATTTTTTTTAAATCTAGACTCTAAATTCCAAACAACAGAAAATACATGGTTATTTTCCACGTGAGGGTATGGGCATTTAGGTAACGAGTGAATTATGGAGCTTGTTTTGGTTTGGGGTAACATTGCTCAGAGAATTTCAAATGGCAAAGATTTGAGTTGATACCTTAGCATCTTCTAATTATCATGCAATAATATTTTAATCATAGAGGTTTATGATCGGAATGTTTTCCCCTTTTATACAGAATCTATGTATACAGAGGTCTTCCTTCCACTCATAAATTTATATGGGTTTTAAAATATTTGTACAACAATATACATATTTACCTAGTTTATATCTGTTGTTTTTATTCCCACATAGAAGGTTGAAAACATACAAACTGCCCTGTAGTGTAGTACATTTAAGGTGAAGGTGGAATTGAAGAAATTAATTTGAATTGTAGAGATCATCTTTTACTGTGCTTAAATTGCCATATCAGAGTTCTTTCCAAACTTTCAACATACACTCAATTGTATGTTACTATAGGTATCATGCTACATTGTATTGCTTTCTAATTACATCACATTTTGTAACTGTTAGAGTAACCATTTCCTTTCTTTGATGTGGACTTCTTTTTTAGTCCATTTAGAAATAACAGGATGCTATCATTATGCCTGGAAGGGCAAACAGTACTAGAAAAATATATATTTAAAATTGCACAGAAATAAAACATGCAGGGAAGGAGGACAGAATGATATCCTGAAGGAATTTATGACTGACTCTAACACTGAAGTGAAGCCCATACAGCAGCTGGTTTTTTGAAGGGTGGGGGAGGCTATCGTCAAATATGTGAACATGTCCCTACAACATGTTAAAAATAATCTTTGTTATTTTTTGTATCCTGAAGATAATTTCCTGTATTGGTTATGTGAACAGTCACCTTGACATGATAAGCTTATTTGCTGTCTCTGGTATTGGCTGCTGTAGCTTGATTTTGGAAAAAATCTGCCAAAATTAGAGAATGGAATATAAAATTCCCAGCCCCTACAGATGGCAGAATATTTGATATGTGGTATTTGATATTTTGAAGAATTGGTATAGTGGCATTATATTTGTTCTTTATTTTGCTATGTAAAAAGGCCTTTTACAGAATGTTAGGGTAAGTTCCATCAGCCCAGTTCTGAAATACTGAGATATTGATTTCTTATAAAGATCCGTTAATCATTTTAATCTCTACAGTGACCTCATTAGTATGATTAATTTTATTCCAAATGTTTTGGTCAAATTCACTTTTATTTGCTTCACTAGTTAAGAGAAAATGAACTTCTGATTAGGACATAATTCAGATAATATTTATGGCCTTAGCCTTCAGCATACATGGTTGCTTACTGGAAGAAAGGACAAAGCCTTTTCCCATTCTGCAGCCAACATTGAAACAGCCTTATATTCAAGAACTGATTATATTGTTCTGATTAAATTATCATTTAATAGCAGTGGCTTAAAAGGATAAAATTATTTTTTTCTTGCCATAGACCACAACTCTGAATATGTAGTATCTGTTTATTTCATTTTAGTTTTAATCATGTAGACATTTATCTCATTGATGATGCTGTGTACAATGAGAATAGCTAATATGAAATTAAAGTATGCTGACAGCTATTATTTATCCAGTACTGTATATCAGTAATTCCCCATAATGGAACTGAAAACATTTTTGTTTGTTTACAGTTTTTTTTTAAAAGATAGAACTAAAGTTTAAAATCTTGAAAGGTACGTATTTTGGAAATAAGTTAGATGCTGATAACATTGATTCTTTTTTGTGTGAGTGAGAAACAATGTGCTTTTCAAGGCTTTTTATCAAAAGAACCCTTGTTTTATTGCATCTTGTATAAATGGATAGCTGATATCAAAGGTTATGCAATACTGACTACAAGTTGCTGGAAGGTCATCGTAAAAATATACCTGTCCATTTATGACCTTCCCAGGTGGCTTTTAACAAAATCAGTGGTGGGAGCTGGATTACTTAACAGCTGCAGTGATTCGCATAACAGCCATGGCAAAAAAGGTCGTAAAATCAGGCACAACCCACTTAATAACTGCCTTGCTTAGCAGTGGAAATTCTGGTCCCAATTGTGTTGTAAGATGAGAACTACTTGTGTGGTATTTGTAATATTTGTATGATATTTTTGATGAATGAAACCAAAGAATGAAGGAATCTTTTTGAGTTTCAATAAATATTCAGAAGTCTAGATACCTAGATTTATTTGTTATTTGAGAGAAATGATTGGCAAGTACTGCTTTAATCTTATATAAATGGCTCATAGTTTGAATAGGCACATACAGAATTATGCAAGTCTATTTTTATTATATATTTCAGTTTCTAGGATATATATTATAGACTATATAGTCTTGAAGACTAATCATGCTGTTAATCATGCTGTCCAGAGTTGTGTTTTAAGATAGGTGACCATACACATATTATAAACAAACAAACAAACAAACAACAGATTGAATTTTACATATATTGTACTATGCCGATTCACATGTTTTGTCACAAATAGTCCTATTGCATTCATAAAACAAATGGAAAGTACTTCTTCAGAACTTTCCTGAGAGAATTCTCATCTCCAAATATGTTTTAGGAAACAATGAGTCACTTGCACTGCACAACTAGTCCTTGTTTCAGATATTTGTTTTTATTATGTGATGGCATTTTCTTCTACTTTCTCAAATAATCTATGTGGCAAGTCTTTCAAAAATGCCTATAATTGCCATGTTTTAAAGTATTATTCCAAACAGTTCTGAACCTGAGAAGATTTTCTGAGTGAATTTCGTAATAGCTTAGTGAATTTCATGATAAATTGATAGGCTGCTCTGTTTTGATCTTGGTGATTGATGCTCTCCTCTCCAAACAAAACAACAACAAAAACAAACGAACAAACAAAAAACAAACAAACCCCAAAACCCACCAACTTGAACTAGCCACAGAAAAGGGAAAAGAACTATCACCACACAGTGCCCCATGGGCGGTCTACAATTATTATCATAGTCAATGGTTTTGAAAGAAGCTGAAAGATGAAAAAGAGCCAAACAGTTGCACCTATGCATCCCAAGCAGAGATAGCAATAGTACTTAGACTTGTATACCACTTCATAGTGCTTTACAGCCCTCTCTAAGCGGTTTACAAAGTCAGCATATTGTCCTCAACAATCTAGGTAATCATTTTACCGACCTTGGAAGGATGGAAGGCTGAGTCAATCTTGAGCTGGTGAGACTTGGGCAGTCAGCAGAAATAGCCTGCAATATTGCATTCTAACCACTGCGCCATCACAGCTCAGAGATTATCTACAAGTGCAACCAGTGCCATCTCTATATTGTGTCCTAGTTCTGAACCTGGATCGAAAGCTTACTTCCCCCAGGACTTTTTAAAACTGCCATTTCACCATCTATTCAGTAAACTTTTGTAGACTGGACAAAAGTAATCCAGAACTATTGGATCCAGTGACAGCTTTTTATGGAGGGGCATACAATAACTTCCTTCACAGCTAAACAAATGGTTAGGTTAATAATCCCAAGGATCCTGCTTACTTTTTCAGAAGTAATTGGGTATATTAGCCGCAAACTGAAGTCATTTGTACATGCCATGTCAGCTCTCTTGTCCATGATCAAATCAAGGATGAGAGTCACATTATTATATACTAGCCCAGGGCCATCAAGGATCCAGCAGTTGATATGAAGGGTCAGTGCTGAAGGCTGGCAAGTGGGACTGACCATTACTCCTAAGAGCATCCAGTTCTCAGATTCCCACCATATTTTTCTCTGCCTGTCAAATTGTACTTTCCTCTTGATGCCACCAGCTCTCATGGCTGTGGAATCCAACTAATTAACCTCACCCTGCCCAACAGATTGTAAATCTTTCATGGTCCACAATAAAAAAAAAGTCTGGTGAAACAAAATTGGCAAGCAGGAACTTGGGGTAAGGAAAGAAGACAAATTGCCAGAGTAGCCACGGGGCTTGGATCAATAACAACTAGTCCCTTGACCCAAATTTGCTCCCCTCACACCAGCTATTTTCTGCCACATCTCTGGTCACAGTGCTATAGACCTTGTTGTAGAACTGTAGAACGTCCCAAGTGTCAGAGAGCTTCTTGATGCTGGGCAGGCAAGACCACCATGTTTCTCCCAGACAGGAAAAAACAATTTCAAACCTCTTCTACATTAGCAAATGTAGGGCTAGGGACTGGATATCTACCACGATCTGGTAGGCAATCAGCAAAAACCAAATGATGCAACTGGTAAAGCTACCAGCACATTCTGGCACTGCGAAATGGCAGATTTCAATGCATCAGTCTTGCTGCATGATTGCCAATTCAGCTTCTTAGCTGTGAAATACTTCTGGGTACTGCTGCTCATTCCCACTGTACCACTGCTGCCCTTACATATCACATCCAAGCAAGAAGCAGTAAGACTATTCTAATTCTCTACAGTGGTTAGTCACTGCTTCCTCTTTTTCTCCTTGTAGCCTTCCACTAAGTTGCTTAATGCCCCAATCTGTCCAGCATTTACCATAAAAAGAAATGCTAACAATGAATCTGAAACTTGTGTTATGACTATGACTCTCCTTTGTCCCTTATATTGTCTATTATACTTTTATATAAACAGTTTGCTTTCTGAAGACTAGAAACCTCTGGATATTATTTCAGAAGGGACATATTTCATCAATGAATTAATAGTGGCTTTAGTATTCATCCTACCTCAAATTCCAGGAACATTTGGAGCACATATTTTAATCTTTTAAAATATTTACGGAATTGTTTTTCACGCCCGATACCATTGTATCTTGAAGTTAGAGGCATGTGATTGAGAAGGTTGGGAAGAAACTGTGATTCTTCTGTGAACTACCCCTCCAAGAGCAATAAAGTGAGTGTATGTTTAATATTCAGAAGAATAGTAGAGACTTGATCGTGGAAGAAGAGGGAGGCCACTTGGCCAGTTCCTCTTTCCATCTGCTGCTCCCAGGATCACTTACCATGTGCTTCTTAAGATCCCTCGAACATCAATAGCAAAGAATGAAATAATGGGAGAAAAAAATGGCAAAAGTTATTTCCATCCTCTTTCTCAATTTAAGAGGACATATTTGACTCAAATTAAGTATCTTTTTATAATGAAAATAAGTATATGTTTTAATTTCCGTAATAGATTAATTTGGTCAGTACAAAAAAGATGTGTGAAGAAATATCATTATGCCAGGGGTGGGTTCCAACGTACCTCTCTGCCGGTTCGCTCCCTCCTGCGCCGTGTGGGCACACCTCGGCGCGCGCATGCGCAGTAACAAAAAATGCGAAAATAATAATAATAAAAAAAGCCGAAAACAAGATGGCAACCGCATGCACAGTGCCGGGACTTGGCTTCTGCGCATGCTCAGAAGAAAAAAAAAAATTCAAAAAAAATTCAAAAAAAAGATGGCGGCGCCCACGGACCGGCACCAACCGAACCGGATCAGTGACATCATCGTGACATCATCAGCGGGTCGCTACCGGTTCAGGCGAACTGGTCTGAACCGGGAGGAACCCACCCCTGCACTATGCCAAAATAAATTTAATTTGTGGCAGCATGAATATATCTGTCAGGAAAGGTTAGAAAACAGCATAAGAATGATTGGAGCTCTGTTGTTGTAGGGTACAATAACAGAATCTTGAAAACCTGTCAGAGTTTTTTCCCCCTGCTAGTTCATATAACCATGTAGAAAAAATGCAGAGTCTCTTTCTTATGTTCCCCCCTTTTGTAAGACTATGTTGTCATTTACATTCTCTTTTATTATCTCCTAATGATTCTGCAAGCGGTTTTTGTATTCATTCGTTAACTTTATCTCGCATTTCTCTACAATATCATTAATTTCATTATGTGATGCAATCAGTGCTTATGTTTGAAAAGAGTTCCAGAAACTCATCGGAATATGTGACAAAGAAGCACTGCAAAGCATCTGAAAAAAATGATTCTGAAGCATAGTGGTTTAATACATTAAGACTGAAATTCCATATGCTTAGAAATACCATTTATTGAACTTGAAGCCATTCTTACAGCTAGTTTTTCTTCTGTTTACATGTCATGTTAGTTTTACCTTGAGGGCAGAGTCCTGAAGATACCTAGAAGTAGATTTTTATAGGTTAAAAATAGCACTTTGAAGTATATCCGCAAACCTATTGGTTTACAGCAAGCTGCAATCATGTGATCACCATTTGTGACTTTTGCTAACGGCTTCTGACACCAGAAAAGTCGCTCCCATAAATCACTTCCACTGCTTTTTCTCCTGATGGCTCCACTTTGTAGCACACACCCCCTCCTGCCCACACTCCGTAACAAGCACTTGTCCACACACTATAGTGTGGACCTGCCTGCAGCACTCCCCTGGTGGTGGGTAGCTCTTCCCAGCCTTCCCCATAACACCCACATTCCCCTTCATTCCGTAATTGCACTCTTGTCTCTTCCTGTTTAAGAACCCACATAGTCCATAGATTATGATGTGGCTGGGACTGCTAGGATTGCCATTGCTAAGCAGTGCCCTCAATGTAACATCGTCCTTTATAACTACATCACTTAGCAACGGCAATCCCTGTTCCAGTGACTGTTGTAACCTGAGGGTTGGTGTTATAACTCCTTTTAATTGATTCTACCATTTGTTGGAGCTTTTGTACTAAAAGACTGCCTGCTATTCAGAGAATTCTGTGTATTCTATGGTTCTATTTACTGTAGTTTACAGTAAATACAGGTCCTTTATGTATGACCTTTTTTAACATACTCAATTAATTTCTTTTCTAGTGTACCTGTAGAAAAGACATGGTGACAATATCAATGGACATCTTTGTGAGAAAATTTCAGCCAGATAGATACCAACTGTGGAAACAAGGAAAAGATTTATATAATATTGATCATACAAAGCCCACGCCTGAAACCACACCTGAGGTAAAGGCCTGGTTGCAGAGAAGAAAGAAAACGAAGAGATGTTCCAGGTGGTAATAATGTTTTCCACTATTTATAGTTAAACTTAAAATATATGCTTTCGTGTCTCAGATATTGTTTTTAGAAGTCTTTTATTTTATTTTAGTCATAGTTAATTTGTGTCTTGTTAAATTTAACACACACACACACACACACACACACACACACACACACACACACATCTATTATTATGTGATCAAATAAACATATTTTAATAAGTAAACATTATTTTTTAACACCCAATATCTATTTTGATGTTTTCCCCCAAGATAAAAATACATAGTTATCTCTTCCACTTGCCTAATATTTTTACAGTTTATGTATCTATATTAAAGTAAACCCCCTTTCTTATCTAATATCCTTCAGATATTCTAGACAATAGTCCCCATGCCAGTGTTGATGAAAGATCAAACAATTATGGGAACTAGAGATCAATACATCTGAACACTTAAAAACATAGAAAGCTTTAATAGACGTATTTATGTAGTGTTGTCTGTTTTTCTGTTAGGTCAAGATTTATAATTTACAGATATTAAAAATACTTCAAAAATTGGCATCTGTGTTTATTCTAAAGTGCGATAGATATTTTCAGATTTCTCTTTACAACCACACCAAAGTTTGAAAGGAGACAGGGAAATGCACCATGTTAAAGTTTGCTGAAATTTCTCTTCTGTGTATGTCATATATAGTAGTAATTACAAAAATGTCTAGTAAATAGAGACTTTTAAAAATAAAAATAGCACACAAAAAATATAAATCTAATATCACAGTTAGCAGCTCCTGACAGTCATAATTCATTCATAGTTCAATTTCATAAAAGTTTACAGTAGACAAAAACTTCTGCATTAAAAGCCTCTTTTAAAAAAACCCAGTCTTGTGATGTAAATTAGGGAATGAAACAAGCTCTTTAGGAAAAGAATTCCAGAGTAAAAGTAAAAGAATAGGGTTTTTCCTGGGTTAGTTCTAACCAAACATAGACCCTTTGCAAATGACTTAATCAACAGGTAATCTCTTCTAATAGGACCTAATATACAACTAAAAATCTGATTTAGTAAGATCCTTCATTTTTATAGATATTTGTTATGTTGTATTATAAAATACCTTTTAAAAATAATGTATCAGATCGGTAAATTAATAATTGGTAAAATAATGTTTAATATGTTTAATCAGTGTTATGACTATAATATACCATAGTAAAATAGACGTAGCTAAATTTATTGCACTTTGGATTTAAATGGCCGCTCTGGATATGGAGAATATGCTCCATTATGTAGCACTATGATGAGAAATATGAACTGTGCCTACAATATGTCTCAGAATGATATTTGACTAAAACAAGAGAACAATCAGAAAAACGTATTTCAGAAACCACAGTTCCTTAGACTTATAAAAAATTGCAGAAATAATTTGAGGATTGTTATTTGATTAATAAAACTTTTGATGATCATACATCTTGATTACGATTATTTCCTTCACCCCAAATTTCCAAAATAAATATTGACTGAGTTTTGCTTTAACTGATCTCCAAATCTGATAAAGAAATTGAATTATTTCTTATATCAAACCTGGGAATGTTATTTAAAAGTTTCCTATTCTCATTCCAATGTAGCAAATGATTGAATCATTGCCTAATCATTGCTTGACTTCTATGACAGATACTCCCTTACCTGGTCTCTTCTTTTTTATTGATAACCTTCTCTCCAAAAATGATAATTCTTACAGGATATTACACTTTAAACAAACATATCATGTCTAATTATTAATACATATGCATATTTACATTTACAACTTGATAAGCTTTGGTTTTTCATATGTAGGTCATATAATTGTTTAGTGTTACTTTTGTATTGCTACAGAGTTTGGCATATTTATTATACAACTACGATTTGTACTTGGCAGAGAAATTATTTTCTTGTCAGTAGAACCTATATTTATCTGGATAGCCAAGTTAAAATTAAAAATGGATATATTGTAGTAATTATGTTGAAAGTTTTATCAGATGTGTACATGGATTGTAGTTATCCACTATGCTAAACTGGTGGTTGCATTTTTGTGCTGCTTAATTAATAGTCCTGACACAAATGAAAATACAGCAAGAGATGTTCATCTCCAAAATGAAAATAAAATGTTCAGTTTCACCTTCGCTCTAATATGTCACAGAAAAATATTATAATTTTACTCTTGGGAATAATACATTTTCAGACAGAATCCCATGTATATAGAAACATCAGGTCAAAGAAAAAAAATTAAGTGATAACAATCATTTATGTTAATACTGCTTAATTTAAGGTACTTATGTAAAGATGGAAATCATAATTGTGACAAATGATTTCTGCAATAGATTTTTAAAGGGAAAGTCATGACCATGTTATATAGCATTACTAGACAAATAATAGGCACCATCAGCTTCAACAGTGCCTTCATGCATCAATGAAAAATATAAATCTTACTACAGCTAAAGGGAAATTATGTAGATTTTAAAAAATGTATTTATTAGACTCAGCAGATTGAGAAGAAATAACCATAGTTTTTGGTTTATTTAAAAGAACAATGGCAAAATATAATGCAGCTTTGAAATTCTTACTTTAAGCTGGCAGAGTTTTCTAGTTTCAGATATATTGGAATTGTTCTGGAAGACACTCTTTACACGCTTCAGCACTCAGATACATTTTCTGGAGCCATTTATCATGCACAAGTGAAAAACTTTAGGTAAAATTAAGTTGGCTCTCAGACAGAGACTTACCTATTTCCATTTTGTTTCTAAAAATAGGAAACTTTCTTGTTGTTAAGTAATAGTCCATTTCAGCAGCATGTGTCAAAAGATGGGAATTCATTCTCAGATAGAAGCAGTTTGCTAATAATTAAAGTGCAATAAAATGTGTGCATTAGAATTTGAAAGAGCATCAGTCATGTTCTCCATCTTTTGTTGATTGTGTATAATCTTAATAGCTAAATATACTTTCTAAAATCCTATATATTGCAGTCTCGTAGTTTCTACTATAGAAACAAATTCTCAATCTATGAACAGGTAGTCCTTGAGTTACAACGATTTGTTTAGTAACTGTTAGAAGTTACAACAGCACTGAAAAAAATGACTTATGATCATTTTCATACTTACAACCATCACAGCAGCCCTGTAGTCATGTGGTCAAAATTCAGACGCTTGGCAGCTGGCGTGTATTTATGACGGTTGCAATGTCCTGGGGTCATATGATCACCTTTTGTGAGCTTCTGACAAGCAAAGTCAATAGAGAAGGCAGATTCACTCAACGATATCAGTATCTTAACAACTACAGTGATTCACTTAACAATTGTGGCAAGAAAGGTGCAATAGTGGAGCAAAACTCACTTATCAACTGTCTTGATTAGCAATGGAAATTTTTGGATCAATTGTGGTTGTACATCGAGGACTACTTGTAGTTCAGTTCAATTAGCTGTTGCTGAAGTTGTACTTGTGACAGGTAAAAAAAACACTGTGTATTTTCTGTAAATGCTACAGAAGAGTAAATTGTCAAAATGTCTTCCACATTTTGTGACTCAGCATCATTGCTAAAGATTGATAGAATATGATTAGAAGCACTGTCACATTCTAAATAATGCTGAACCAAGTAACCAACTTTGTAACTTGCTTCAACAGGGTTATTTGAGGTCATTTTAGTTTAATGCTAGTTTTAAAGTGTAGTAATGACAGATTAAAAGGTTAAATTCAGCCCATTGTTAATCTCTTGCTTAATAAATTGTAAACACTATCTCTACACAAAAAGATGAAAAAATGTCATTTTTTCCATTTAAAGCAAGCAGAAAGAACATTTCTATTGGTAGATATTTTATCTTACTCAAGCCAGACATTCCATTTTGACAGCAGTATCTCTTATAACAGCTTCCAGCATACCCGATCACGATCAAAAAAGCTTAAAACTCCTGAAGACAAGAAGCCATCAACCATAGTGGTTGGTACAGAAATCACAGCTACTGAAGCAGCTGCAGATTGCTTCAAGGTCAAAGACAAACCATCACAAAAAGTAAAGCCAGGAGACACAGGAGTGCCTTCTGGGGAAGAACAAATCCCAAGCAGGATGCACATAGATCAAAATTTATTGGATAACAAAAAGATACTGGGTGAGATAAATGGTATTTATTTCCCATATAATTTGCAGATTGTTGATATTGTGATCCTATAAATCTGCAAATGAGAATTTATACCCTATTCTGTTCCATTATGCTTCTTTATTTCTGCAGTGATATTACACAATCATGATCATTTATGTTATGCTTAGTACCTTTGTAATATTTGTCAATAATACAAAATAATAGAACATTGTCCCAATAAAACAATAATAGTTCAGAAGCCAACTCTTGCTAAGCGCTCTTAAGGTTCAGCTTTATCTCATGATTTCCTAACAGCTCAGGAGTGGACAATAACATGGAAAATAATAACTACTAATATATAAAATATCTTTAGGAAAGGATTTAATTGCAAAAAGGGCCTTCAAGTAAAGTACCTATGTACCTTATAATGTATAGTTTTTCACAATGTTCCATATAAGCATATTTTTACATGGCACAAAACTACTGGAATTACAGGCTGGTTTCTCTTAGTAAGTAGAAGGCTCCTTCCTCACTTATATTACTATTAAAGATGTAATGTCTAAGCTTGTTCTGTAACTATTTACCAAGGTTTAAAATTGTATTGTGCTAAGCTAATAAAATAGTTTAAAAACATAGAGTTGGATTTAGAACTTCCTTCCTTGAAAATTGAAAAGACTAATTTTGTTCATGGAAGACTGAGAATCTAACTTGGCATTTTTAATATTATAATGGAAGATGTAATCTTCATTGAGTCTCTCCTTGCAAGAATACTAATGTCTCCAAACAATTTGATAAAATGGGTAGAGAGACTGTTCGTAACAGTGGGTAAAATATATTGTGGACTGTAAAAAGAAGTGATACTAGAAAACGTGTTTTTATTTATAGTATTCATTATGAAAATATGTTTTCATTACAGTACAGTATTCAATACAGGATACATTTTTTGCCTGTAGAATGACCCTAGTTCCAATAAATACATACAAAAAATATTTTGGTTAACAAATTCATTTCTCCAAAATTTAAAAAAGAAGAAACAACTTTATTCAATTTTGATCTAAACGTTTAAAAGGACCAGTTATTTCTCAACTGTTAAAAATATTTGATGTTGAAATCAATTAATTATCTGTCTCTAAACTCAAAATGTCTGCAGATATGTTTTCTGTATAATAATGAAATGAATAAGAACTGTTAGTGTCTATTTTGTCTTGATGGTGAATTTTATTTAGGTCATTCCCCTTCAAGCTCACAACTTGATCAAGTTCCTGAAATGCATAATATAAAATCAGAAAAGGAAGAGAGAGAAGTCTCTGACCTTGCACTTAATTGTTCTGAAGAATCTAAAGTGGCTTCACTTTCATATCCTGGCTGCAATCAAGATGTTTTAAAAGCTTCAAATATTTCAAGGCAAACTCCTGAGGATGCTGCTTCTGAAATGGAGAGCTTTGAGAAAGAAGAAATTAGTAGTGTATCCACAGAAGAGGATGAGATTAGTGATGCTGAAAGCAATAAAAGTGGTCTGGAACCTGGGGACATATCAACGGTAAGAATGAGGAAATATGAGAGAATATGAGAGAAAACCTAGTATTTAGTTAGAAACAATAATAAAATTCCCCAATTGGTTTCTAACATTTTTCTGTTAGAATAAGGCATATATCCTTTTATAAATTGTTTTAAGATACATTAATAATGCTTGCAACAATTGCATGTAGATCAGCATTATGTTGCAATTATGAGCTATGTGTAAGAATGAGATAATGGAATAACCTGTGGCTATAGTTTTGTATATTTGTGTATGGTTATGGCAAGGATTTGAACTAGTGCCTTTATAATTGTTTATAGCATATTAGTTTCTATTAAGTATTTAGTTTTTTCCCCATTTGAATGAGACTTCAAGAAATAATAACTTGGAACTAGATTTGCTGTTGGCACTTGCAGAGTTTTGGATTGCCAGGATTCCTGAGAAAGTGGTAGGTATATTTTAAACCCAAGAATAAGGCAGCATTTTTTTCCTTTTACCAACATAAATAATGAGCTAATTTTTCTTTTATAAAGGGATGAGATTTAACAATCCCAAAGCCAGTCCTTCTGTCTTAATATAATGTGCTAATAAACATCTCCTCAATAGTGAGATTTTGCATTTCAATTTATATTTACCGTATTTTTCGGACTATAAGACGCACCGGAGTATAAGACGCACCTAGATTTCGAAGAGGAAAACAAGAAAAAAATATTTTTTGCCTCCGCGCGTCCGGTTTTTGCCCTCCCCGGCCCCCAGGAGCACTCTTCAGGCCTCCCAAACCCTCTGCGCGTCCCTTTTTGCAAAAAAATGGACCCATTTTTGGCCCTCCGAGCTCCCCACGTGTCCTGTTTATGCCCTCCCCAGCCCCCAGGAGCACTCTGCAGGCCTTCCAAACTCTTCACACATCCCGTTTTCGCAAAAAATGGGCCAGTTTTTGGCAAAAACGGGATGCACAGGTGGGCTTTCGGGAGGCCAAAAACAAATTCAGTCTCTAAGATGCACAGACATTTGCACCCACTTTTTTGGGGGGGAAAAGTACATCTTATAGTCCGAAAAATATGGTAATTCATTTGCTTGGGTACTTTTTGTTATTCCTAAATGGGTTTCTGAATATTTTCTAATAAGTTTGTATGCTGTGTCTGTCTACCAAGGAATTTATACAGATGTGATTCAAATACCTGCACAAATACCTTGCTTTGTTTCGTGACTCCACTATATTCTTTAATCATAAGACCAGCTGTGTAATGCATTAAGCTAACAACTCTTCAGAGTAGCATACAGACTTGGCTATCCCAGCACCTTAGAAGTATATGATGGCTGTAAGTTACTAATAAATTATATTCTGGTCTCTATCAAGTGCTTTCTGGAAAAAACAACATGAATCATCACATGACTACCTTTTGGATGCTAGGCAGGACTGCATTTACAGTGTCCCACAATCACATGACCACAATTTATGATTTTTTGGGAAACCAGCATTTAGTTTTGATTTCCGCCAAAAAAGTCTTATAGTGAACAATTAGTTTTCTTAACAACCATGGTGTTCATTTAACAACCGTGGCATTTGCTTTATGAGTACTATGTTTGCATATCTACTATCACAAAAATATCATCAAATCAGATGCAGCCATGTGATGACCCGCTTTACAACTGTCATGACTTATGACCATAATTATGGGCTCAATTATGCTTGTAAGTCAAGGACTACCAGTATTGCTATTATCAAGATTAAAATTAGAGAATAGTTACTTCTCTGAAAAAGTAGTGTGTTTTCATATGTTGCTGAAATTCTCACAGTGGGTGCTAACAATGTAGAATAGCCTCAATTAAAAGAATATGAATTCCCATTCCTGTACCCCATCTTAATTAGGAATGAGCAGATCATAATATCTTAGAGAAAATTTAAATATCCACTAACCCAAATAATACTGCTCAATGTGAGGTGCCAAGATCCTTTTAACTTTCCAGCTGATACCATAGTAGAAATTGTATTTTTAAATGCTCTCATTCTTCATAGTATCGACGGGAGAGTCCAGGATGGGTTACTCTAGTCTCGTAGCTCTATTGACTGAGTTGAATTTCTGAGGACACGCTTCCCTGGTAACGGTCCCCAGTTTTTCAACTCAGTCTCAGATCTGTTGGACGCTAAAATTTCAGCTCCAGAGAGCTTCTGAGGAGAAATTAGTTTTTTACCATTATAGAAATCCCTGGATTTACAGCAAACAGAGAAAGAACTTTTAAAGGCACGCTGTACCTCACAGCTGATTGGAGTTCTCTGCTGCGGCGGATAGGAGCCCGGGGCGGCTGCCTGCTTCGGTGATCACAGGCCGAAGCAAACGATGGGGCCTTTTTTGACATTTTGGCGCACTGCGCCTCTCAGCTGATGAGCGGTGGCTCTCCGCAGCGGCAGATGGGAGCCTGCGACACCTGACAGCATCGGCGTTTGCAGCCAAGCCCTTCGTCGACGAGGCTTCGCTGTTTGAAAATGGCACTTCGACGTGGCCCCTTGGCTCTCTGCGAGGGAGGATAGAAGCCTGGAGGGGTCGGCCATTTTGGCGCCATCTTTGGATCGCTCCCAGCACCTCTCAGCGGCAGTTTCAGGCCAGTGAGATCGGCGTGGGCCCATAGTCATTTCGCGACTGCGGAGAGGGGCCTGGAGTCCCTGACCGCTCCGACGGTCATACTCCCCTTGCCAGGGAGCCGCGGCAGCCATGTGAGTGTGTAAGACTGCCATTGATCTCATAGTGGCTTGGGGATCCTGGCCACACAGCTTCTGGCCCTTTACCAGAGCTGTATCAGGAGAGGGAGTCACTTGTCAACGGTTCGGCCACACTCCTGAGCTCTCCGATTGCCGCAGCAGCTGCGAATCGCTTAAGACTGCCTGGAACGTAGCGGCGAGGCCAGCGTGCGTTTGCAAGACTGGGATTCTTCCAGCTTGCTTATCGATCTTGATTAGCTTTAACACCTTTGGGATCGAGGCCCGAGTGTAATCTGTGGCTGCAGTGGGGCCTGAGCTCCTTCCCAACCTTCGGAGCTTTATCTAGGAGCTAGAAACGATGCTGAGCCAGCAGCAGGGCTTTCGAGCACTTCTGCCCCAATTTCAGGCCTGCAACAACAAAATGGAGTATAGTGGTGCAGGCTCTGGCCTACTGCAGGAGGAAGCATGGTCTCCTCAGGCCACAGACAGGACTAGTAGGGCCCCAGTCAAACCAAGGTCTGCCAGCCTAGCAGCAGCAGCAAAGATTAAAGTTAAGGTTCGGGCCCAGAAGAAATCCTCCAGAGCGGAGGAAAGGGCTGCACAACAGAGGCAGAAGGCCTTGGATAAGGAGTTTGCAAGAGCAAAGGAGGGATCCAATAGGCGAAGTCACTCTGCTCACAAGATGGCCGACAATCCAGTTGCGCACCACTCCCCTGAGAGGGCCTTGCAACAGGGGCAGCAGGAGGAACACCAAGTGATACCTGCAGGTGCCTGGTCTCCAGTGGCCTTTAGTGACCAGCTTGGACAAGGCGGACCTTTAGGGCCTGCAAGAAAGGCTGGACTTTCTACTCATTTGATGTCACAAAATCCTGTGATAGCCATGGAGAGAGGGCTGCCCTTAGGGGGACATAAACATGCCCCAGAGGCAACGTTTACCCCAACAGTGGCGGGGCTCCGCACAGTGGTATTTCAGGAGCAGGATATGCCTTCCTTTATGAGGCATTGGATATTACAGGTGATCAGGGAGGGGATTGCTCATGGACTACAACACAGTCAGCAATTACCCATGCCAGTGCCAGTTCCTGCCATGCATACTGACCCTTGGGAGCCAGCAGGGGAGGTGGCAGGTTATCGAGGGCCTTATTCTACGGAACATTCTGCCCAAAGCCAATCTTCCCTATCAGAAGGAGAGCTTCAGGGAGAGGGGGATTTTTCGGACTATGAACAAGACCCCCCCTGTAGGCCGGCCTTTAAGGGCCTGTTTAATCCAGCTCTCTTTAAGTGCCTGCTGGCCAAAGCACGGAGCACTGCGCGCCTGGGGAAGGGCTCTATTTCACAAGAGCCAACCCCGGAGATGGGTGAGCAGGAGGACTTCCTGTTTACTGAGCAGGCCACTGAGACAGATGACATCCCAATCCCCAGGATGTTCCTGGATGTGATAAAGAGGCAGTGGACCTCACCAGCCATAGCTTCCCGACCCAGCATGGACTCGGAACTCCTGGAGTTGATCCAGGTTCCAAAGGTGGATACCCCAGTAGCGGCTTTAACCTCCTCCTCTGTCGTACCACTGGACGTGGAGGATGCCTGGAAGGCTGAGGAACGGAAGGAGGAGATGGCCCTCCGCAGAGCCCATCAGGCAGACTTCTGGGCAATCCAGGCCTCTACTGCAGCATCCTTCTTCACCCGAGCATTGGTGCGCTGGCTCAGACAACTCCAAACTCAGATCCCAATGGAGGATCTCCGGGCTCACCAGGACCTCTGCAAGATCATTGCTGTAGCTGAATATACCGCGGATGCGTCTCTGACTGCCACCAAATTTTCGGCACGCACCATTGCATCTTCGGTGATGGCCCATCGCATGTTGTGGCTGCGACATTGGCGCATGGATGCCAAGAACAAATGGAAGTTGGCTTCCGCTCCCTTTGGGGGGGGGAAGTCTATTTGGGCAGTCTCTGGACCCATTCTTAGTGGAAACCAGAGACAAACGGAAGGTTCTCCCTTCCCAGGGCAAACGGGCTGATTTCCGTGCCTCACCATACTCCAGGCGGCCCTCCTTTTGACAGGGGGAAGCTGGGGCTAGCTTTCCCCGACAGCAGAGGCCCTTTCTATCCCGGTCCAACTACCAGACCGAGAGATCTGGTTTTGGAAGCAGAGGCAGGCAGCAGCCACAGGGCAAGCACTCCTTTCATGGCAACAACAACAGCAGGGCATTCAGATGCCACAAGTGACATCGGGCCTCAACCCCCCATAGGGGGCCACCTCGGTCTTTTTTCAGACCGTTGGGAGGATATCACAACGGACGTCTGGGTCAGGGAGACTATAAAATCAGGGCTCTCCGTAGAATTCCTCTCCTCTCCCCTGAGGTTTTTCCTCTGCTGTCCCATTTCCAGAGACCCGGCAAGAAGGGAACTCATGGAATCGGCGATCCAGCATTTGTTGGATATTCGGGCCATTCAGCCAGTTCCGCCAGACCAGCGGGGGCTGGGCTTCTATTCAATTTTGTTTGTCATCCCAAAGACCTCGGGGGGATGGAGGGCAATTCTGAACTTCAAGGGACTCAACCGGTATCTGGTCTACAGAAGATTCAAGATGTATTCCCTTCATTCCATTCTGGAAGGAATCTGGCTTCTGTAGACCTGACGGAGGCATACCTCCATGTCCCTATTCGTCCAAGTCACAGGCAATTCCTGAGGTTTTGTTATGCCGGGTGCCATTTCCAGTATGCGGCCCTCCCATTCAGCCTGGCATCAGCCCCAACGGCATTCACCAAGTTCATGGCAGCTCTGGCAGCATACCTCAGAGCCTTACCCATTCGGATTCAGTGCTATTTGGACGATTTGCTAATTCAGGCATCCTCCCGCCCGCAGGCGGAAAAAGATCTAAGCACGACAATCCGGATCCACCGGGATCACGGGTTCTCAGTCAACCTGGACAAATGTCATTTGGTATCCACGACAAGACTGGTGCACTTAGGGGCGCTCATAGACACAGTAACTGGACAAGTCTTTCTTTCCCAGGAGCAACAGGACAGTATCAAGGCCTTGACAGGCCAGATTTGAACAGACAGAGTAGTACCGTTGGCGTTGCTGTCCCAACTCCTGGGGAAAATGATATCGTGTATTGCCATAGTGCCTTGGGCATGGTTCCACGCCAGGCCCCTCCAGTGGTTTCTGCTTCCCTTCCAGAGGGCGGGATGCAGTACCTGACGGCAAAGGTCCGAGTACCACCGGGGGTGCTTTGCTCATTCCGCTGGTGGGGGTCCTGAGCCATCACACGGGGCTGTTTCTACAAGGAACTGGACAGACTGACAATTATGTCCGATGCCAGCCTCTTCGGCTGGGAGGCCCACTTCCGTTCCCAGGTAGCCCAGGGACGGTGGACACAGCAGGAGCTCTGGCACAACATCAATTGGCTGGAGCTCAGGGCGGCCCGCTTGGCCCTCAGGGCATTCCAGCAGGGGGTTGGCAGGACATCATGTCCTCCTCCTGACAGACAATGTGGCCACCAAAGCCCATGTCAACCAGCAGGGGGGTACTTGGTCGAAGTCCCTCATGATGGAAGCAGAGACATTGTGCCGGTGGGCAGAGACTCATCTGTTATCGATCAGGGCAGAGCACATTGTGGGAGTATCCAACGTGCAGGCAGACTGGTTGAGCAGGGCCACTGTCGATCAGTCGGAGTGGCGCCTGCATCCCAGTTTGTTCGCAGAACTATCAGATCGGTTCGGCCACCTGATTCTGGATCTCTTCGCCTCTCCATCGAACTCTCACCTTCCCAGATTCTTTGCAAGATTCCCAGCACCGGGGGCGGAAGGGGTAGACGCACTACGATGCCCGTCGCCCAGGGGTCTATTGTATGCCTTCCCCCCTTTTCCCCTGATCCCAGGGGTAATCAGGAAGGTGTTGTCAGAGAGGGCAGAGGTCCTGTTGGTACCTCCTCATTGGCCCAGACGACTGTGGTTTGCCGATCTGGTCGGCCTGTCGATCACCAGACCTTGGAGGATTCCCCCGGAGAGAGTCTCTCTCAGCCAGGATCCCATCATCCATCCATAGCCTCAGTGGCTCCAGTTGACCATTTGGCGGTTGAGCGGAGGCTTCTGAAACGGGAGAAGTTCTCCAATAGGGTCATCAGGACGATACAGGCGGCCAGGCGGCTTTCTACCACTCACATTTACAATGCAACGTGGAAGACTTTCAGTGACTGGTGTGCCAAGGGACATATAGATCCTACCTTGGTCTCAGTGGCGGATGTACTGGAATTTTTGCAGAAGGGCCTGGAGAAGGGGCTCTCCCTGAACACCTTGCGACTCCAGGTCGCAGCCCTGGCTTCAGGTTTGAGGTTTGGGGACTTAGGCTCCCTCGCTCACCACCCCAGGGTGCGAGCCTTCCTCAGGGGTACCTCCAATTTAAAGCCCCCAGTAGTGCACCGCTACCCCACCTGGGATTTGACCAGGGTGTTGCAGGCCCTTACCAAGACACCATTTGAACCCTTAAGAGAGGCCAGCCTACGTCTCCTCTTGTTTAAGTGGCTTTCCTAGTGGCCGTCACATCTGCCAGGCGGATTTCAGAGTTGGCGGCATTGTCAGTGAGAAAGGACCTTTGTGTTTTTCATTCGAACAGGGTGGTTCTGCGGTTGGACCCTGCCTTTCTTCCAAAGATTAACTCCTTGTTTCACCGAGCACAGGAGTTGATCTTGCCTGATTTCTGTCCAAGGCCTCGGCACGCCTTGGAGCAGACATGGCATACTCTGGATGTTAGGAGGGCCCTCTGTATTTACATCACAAGGACCACTTCCATTAGGAAGACTGAGTCCCTGTTCGTTTCCTTTCAGCTGTCAACTCTGGGCCACAGGGTGACGTCTTCCACGGTGGGTCGTTGGCTACGGGCATGTATTACCCAAGCCTATGAGCTTCAGGCTCTCCCGGTGCCTCGAGGGATTACAGCACACTCAACTAGGAGTGCGGCCACAATGGCGGCCTGGGCAACGCAGGCTTCTGTAGAAGAAATTTGTCGGGCAACGACCTGGACATTCCCGTTGCCATTCATCCGCCACTATAGACTGGACGTTTATGCTTCCACTGAGATGGCCTTCGGCCGGCGTGTCCTGCAATGAGTGCATGAGGAGGCGGGCACTTCGGACCAGAGCAGTTCCTGCCCGTAGGACAGCCAAGCATTAGTATGTCCCATCCTGGACTCTCCCGTTGATACTATGGAGAAGGGGTGTTGGTCTTACCTGATACACCCTTTCTCATGGTGATCGATGGGAGAGTCCAGACCCACCCAGTGGACTGTCTGGTCCAGATGCCGGGAAGGAATATGTTCGGACTGGAGCCAGAGCCGAACTACAAGATTCGCTTCATCTTCATTTTCAACTGGGGACCATTACCAGGGAGGCGTGTCCTCAGAAATTCAACTCAGTCAATAGAGCTACGAGACTAGAGTAACCCATCCTGGACTCTCCCGTCGATCACCATGAGAAAGGGCGTATCAGGTAAGACCAATGCCCCTTTACTAGAATGATATATTCTAAATTTATCTCCAAGTGTTCCCAATCCTTTTTCCACTTTGTGATGTGATGGCAAAAGTCATTTCTATTTTTTTTTCTTGAAGACTACTAAACTAAATTAAATTGGCATTGCAATTGGAAAATATGTGCTGTCTGCTAACCATGATACCAATACCATGATTTTTCTGTTCCATCTTATTGTATGTATGATCAAAATTGAGGCAACCTTTTGCAACTGGTCATGAGCATTCCCCAAAAATATCCATCATGAAAGCAAGATATTGTATAATACATTGCATAATTTCTCTTCTCTTCTCTCATCTTAAACACAGTATATGTTGTCTTTCTTAGATATTTGAAGGAGAAAAAAACAAAACATCAAAAAGTTGGCGTCATCCGCTAAATAAACCCCCTGCCAGATCTCCTATGACGTTGGTTAAACAGCAGGCAATAAGTGACGAAGGTGAGCATATTTTAAAAGCACCATGTAATAATATATTTTCCAGCCAATCAATTAATATGCATACATTTTAAATGTTGCTTAGTGATAAAGATGAAAAGGTATTTGATCTCATGCCAAAAATTCAGTAATTGTAGAATGAACTGCATTAAATGTTTTTGGCATGTTTCCTGAATACATAATGTCCTTTCCATCCTACTATTCTCTTTGTCTTCTGAATGCATTGGAAAAAGACCTGGTAAGATACTCAGAATTGTTGCTTAAATACTATAATTACTTCTGCCCAGAACATAACAGCTTTAGAACATCATAAAAACATTGTTTTAATGAAGCATTAAAAAAGATATCAAACCCACTTTCCAGGAAGAGAAATTGGATCTTAAGTGCACATTTGGAACTAACCCAGTTTTGGGTCAAAAATGTTCAATTTATTTCTCCTTTATTAAATTCTTAATTTTGTACCTAATTTCAAGTATGAAACAAGAAAAGGTGTATCTTTTTATATTGCTAATACACTAAAGTAAAGGTTTCCATGTCAGTCGTGTCCAACTCTAGGGCTCAGTGCTCATCTCCATTTTTGGCCGAAGGAACTAGCATTGTCTGAAGACCCTTCCATGGTCATGTAGCCAGCATGGCTACAGTATATGCATAAGGTGCATGGAATGCTGTTATCTTCCCACTGAAGTGGTACCTATTAATCTACTCGCATTTGCATGCTTTCGAACTGCTAAGTGGGCAGGAGCTGAGGCAACCAATGGGAGATCACCCCATTGCAAGCAGCTCGGGTCTCAAAGCTGGGCTGTCAGCTCTTCAGCTGACAAGCTTAACTTCTTTAACAGCTGAACCATCATGCTCCAGTGCTATTACACTACACAATTAATTAAGGTTTTACAAGTTTATCTTCCCCACCCCTAAAAACTCCATATCTACTTTTCATCTCTGAAGTACTGCTATTATGATTAGTCATGGTGTCCTTTAAAAAAAGGAAAATGCATTTTACAGGCTTGGAATATTTAAGCACAAAACAACGTATTTGTTGTTTTCTCTTAAAATTCATGGTCAGTTGGAGAGGAGATTGTTTATTTCTTAATTTGTTGATTTTTGTTCCATTCCCCCCCCAATAGTGTTATGATGTGGGTTGCATAGAGAAAGTAAGATTGGCTTTAAATCACCCAGTGAGTCATGTGTGACTAAAAACTGAGTTTCCCTTAGGCAAGCCCAATATCTTAATCTTAATCTTAATGTTAGGATTGTGCTTACTGGAGAGATTAAACATTTTAAAATTATGTGGGGTTTTTTGTTTATTAATCTGTCAAGTTAATTTAATTTAAATTAACATGTTAAAGAAATACGTCTGGTGATTTGGTTATTCCTAAATCTATTTAAATGTGGTTAGAATTAGTGAGTTTATCTCCTGGTTAGTACCATTGTCAGCTTTTAAATAGATTGCAAAACAAATAGCACCATTAACACCATAGTCATATTTATTTTTCTGTTTACATTGCCCTGTTTTGAAGTTAATCAAAAAGTAAAATTAGTGTACAATAGCTATTGCAATTTTTATATTTTATATTTTATAACTTTTTTTACATGCTTGGATTTTAAATGTGCAACACTGGGTATTTTGTGGCTTCATAGATACTATGTACAGCTGCCTCCAATTGAATAAGAGATGTGGGGTGGGCTGACTCCTGTATATTACTTTACAGTTTTTAAGTCAGAGAATTCTGAGGATTGCTGAAACATCTATCTGTTTAAACAATACATTTAAGGAAAACAGTAGACAACTACAAGGAAAAAAAATATTGAGTTTGAGAAAGTATAGTTTAATTTTTTTCTAATTTGGTTTGTTACGTGTGTAAGAAGGATAGCTGATTAGTCTGAGAGATTGTGAATTTCTTTGAGAGTCAGAATAACATTGAGAGTGGTAGCAATTTGAAAGAGGTAGTAATCAGTTTGTCATAAAAAAAATCTAAGTGGTAAATAGCAACAGACCAAGATTTATCAGACAGGGAAGCTGCCAATGGTTGTTGGTCATGATAGTTATATGTAGCCTTCAGAATCAGAATCAGCGTGCCTCTAAATAACAATATAAAAACAGTAACCTTTTTGAAGTGACTGTCAGGTACTGTTATTTAGTTATTTAGTGTTAGCTGAAAACTGCAATAAGGTTGCCCAAATTACTAAATCTATGCTAATCTGTCTTTGCTTACTCAGTATAAAGGAAATGCTGCAATTGTCTATAGTCTTTGATTAAACTAATGCATACACCTAAATCATATTTTTTTGCTGCTTGGAGAACTGAAGGATGTTCAGTAATAAACCTTGGACATCTGTCTCTTGCCTTAGTATTTTACAACCATAGAATTATTCTCTTTGATATTTATAGACTGATAAGGGATAGATCAGCTACAGAATATAACTTGGTTTTTGTTTTAATCTCCTTGGTGAATAATTGAATAGATCTATAGCTGTGTGTCAGAACTAGTACTGGAGAAGTTGGGGTGATGTCACCAATTCACTGAATAGAGTAGTTCAATTAGTTGTGAAGCATCTGTCTTCAAATTATAGAAAGTTCTGAGCCATCAACTGTATCTATGTAATATATGCATGTCCTAAGGGGACAAGATTATGAGTGGGTTTAGAATGTTCCTCTAATTTACACACAAAAAAGGGCTGTATTAACATTGTAACCCATCTGGTAAAATTATTCAATTTAAATGAAATTGCTGCATTTTAAATTAGAGATTAAATAGTTTTGTGTCTAAAGATGATAGTAAACCTTGGTTGAACCTAAGTAAAAGGACATTTTGAGTTGTCCTTGTCAGACTTTTCTCAGCTCCAAAGAACTGAAGGAGCAGAGATTTGGAAGTACATTTCCCCTTACCTGTATCATTCTTCCAATTTAAAAAACCAAGCCCTACCACATATATAGAAATAGTTGGTAGTGTAGCCTTGTAAGTACTCAAAAATTACTAGTCTGCAGAACAAATAAAAAGTGTGCTGTGATGTATCTTTGTACTTCTTTTGCTTTTCATGAAATAGTAGGGATAAAGTTTTATTCATATTCTGCTAGTTGTGTCAAGTATGAAATTTCTGATTGGCTGTTGCTACCAAGAAAGTGCTTAAGTACAAGATTATGTTAATAAAATTAATGGGTATGTTGCAGAATAGAGAAGGTAAATACCATCTTCCATCTTGTCATGCAACCACCATACATGCAATACTTGTATATTATAATCTGAATCTGGGAAAGAGTTGAAAGAAAAAACAAATAAGGGTTATCGCATAGACACTCTCATAGGAGTAGGAGAAGTTGAAATGGGTTAAGAAGCTGGCAGGAGTAGGAGTCAGGTGGAAGCTGAAAGAGGAGAGAAAAGAAACAGAATGTCTTGCAGGCAAAAATGGAGTTCGTCAATCTCAATTGCTGAAGAGATGCCAGTTCCAAGATGAGTCATTGTGGCGCAGTGTTGCAGGCAAACTCTGCCCACAGCCAGGATTTCAATCCTGACTGGCTCAAGGTTGACTCAGCCTTCCATCCTTCCAAGGTCGGTAAAATGAGGTCACAGATTGTTGCGGACAATATGCTGGCATGCCCAGAGAGTGCTATAAAGCACTATGGAGCAGTATATGAATCTAAGTGCTATTGCTATTGCTATGATTCAAGGCCAGAAAAAAAAACCTGTCATAAGGCTCACTGTGTATAGAGGATCACTCAGTGTGGCATGTGTCTGGTCTATGCAGAGGGAGAAGAGAATCCTAAAACATAATAAAATAGCTTGAAAATTTGATAATTGTAAGAGTTTGTCAGCTAACTTTTAATGGAAGTCCTTGATTAACTCCTCAGGGGTAGTTGGCTACATTTTACTTTAGGCATGGTGTTGTTTTAGCAAAAGTAATATTGCAGCTGGCAAAGAAACAGTCTTGGAATTGTCTTTCAGAAAAATCAATGGCTTTTATCTTTGTTTTGCTAAAAATGAAGAAAATTGGAATGATTCATAAGAAAGATCTGGTATTGTCATATTTTGTCTATTCAATCCTGAGAATCTTTGACATGGTAATATTAGTACTGAACTGAAATAAGGAAAGTATTAAAGCAAACTGAAGTAATTTGAATTGTGCCTATACTGATTAATTTTAGAAGTGCTTCAGCATCATCTTCTTTTTTTACAAATGATTTAATTCAGCTTTTGTGTACTGTATTGTGTAATTCAGCAATATTAACATTCATTTACTACTAATTATTAACATTAATTTCATTGCTAATTGTTTTCATGAGCATCTTACTTCAGCTTTGTAAACCATAGTTTTGGATGTTTTAAATTGTAACAAGGAGTGGCAAGAGAATATTGTTCTATTATAGAAACATTTTTTCCCATCTCAAAAACACCAGGCACCATGTTAAATTCCTCTTTGGTGAAATTTGCAGTAGATGTTTTGTTGAATCTAAAAGGATGAGAATTACATGGTAATACATGGATCCTGCAAATAATCTGGCTCTGTTGTTACATTCTAAGCCAGTTGCACTATGGTATAGTATTAGTCCCAGGAGATGTTGCAGCAGATACAAAGAGGAAAGAAAAATTGAGAGTGTACTATATCTCAAAATGTTACATAATAAAGAGATTTAAGTTGCAACCTACTCTGGAGTCTGTGACAGAAACCCTTTAAGAAAGAATGCAACATGTAGGATCCTTGGTGCTCTCTGAGCTTGGTGGTTTTCTTGCAGATGTTTCATTACTCAAATAGGTAACATCATCATTGCCAATCACAGAACTTGATGACAATCAAGTTCAGAGATCACTAAGGGTCCCACAGTTCAGTCCACAGCTACAAATATTCTCTTCTATTGGTAATGTACCTTCCAAACTGGTTTTAAAGACAATCCAATGAAAAGCACATTATAGTAATCCAGCCTGTACATTACCAGTAAATATGCCAAAAATACCAAATCTTTTTCATCTAGAAAAGGAGCATATGTGGTCTATAAGCCAAAGATGAAAAAAGACTTTCTGTAATAACACCAATATAGTGTTGAGCAGGGGTGGGTTCTAATTTTTTTTACTACCGGTTCTGTGGGCGTGGCTTATTTTGTGGGTGTGGCTTCATGGTCATGTGACAGGTTGGGCGTGGCTTCATGGTCATGTGACTGGGCGGGTGTGGCTTCATGGTCATGTGACTCGGCAGGCGAGGTTTGGTGGGCATGTGACTAGGTGGGCATGGCCAACTCAATGTCACTCACGTCAAGGGGTCCCTCACCTGGCCCCTCCCCTCCCAGCCATTCCTTGTCACACCCAGCCTCAACGTATCTATAGTTCTGTAAAAATGTTGCATGGTCATGTGACTGGGCGGGTGTGGCTTCATGGTCATGTGACTGGGTGGGCGTGGCCAACTCAATGTCACTCACGTCAAGGGGTGCCTCGCCTGGCCCCTCCCCTCCCAGCCATTCCTTGTCACAACCAGCCTCAACGTATCTATAGTTCTGTAAAAATGTTCACCTTTTTTCTACTTTATTATCTACATACTATAGATGTACTTTCATGGACCACTGAAAGGAGAAAATGGCTCACATGCTTTGCCCAAGAGTGTGATAGGCAACAGGCTTTTAAGGGGCTGCCAGAAAGAAGGGGGGGCAATGTATTGTCAAAAGCATG
>QLTV01000770.1:3603715-3616851 GCA_003457575.1 Thermophis baileyi | reverse complement strand
GTGACCGCCTTATGCCACATTCCTCCCATCGACCAGTGAGGTCGCACAGGGTTGGCCTTCTTCAGGTCCCGTCGGCCAGACAGTGTTGGCTGGCAGGACCACGGGGGAGGGCCTTCTCTGTAGCCGCTCCGACTCTGTGGAACCAACTTCCCCCCGAGATCCGTACTACCCCCACCTTACTGGCCTTCCGTAAAGCCGTTAAGACCTGGCTTTTCCGGCAGGCCTGGGGCCAATAGTTGCCCTGATTGGTCCATGCATGGTTGTGTGAGTGTTTTATTTTAAATATAGATGTTTTTTTTAATTGCTTTTATATGTTTTATTTTTTATGATGTAAGCCGCCCAGAGTCCTTCGGGAGTTGGGCGGCATATAAATTTTATAAAATAAATAAATAAATAAATAAAAATAAATAAATTTACTCTTACGCATTTTCATGAAGTTGCCATCCATTCTTTTTAACTTCCACTTAAATAATTGTTTGCTTTTACCTTCAGAATATAGTTATTTTATATGTCAATTTCTTTTAAGAACTGCCTGAGGTTCTCTTAATTGAAGAGGAAATACAAGAAACAGAATCCTGGGCCAAGCCTCTAGTCTATCTTTGGCAGAACAGAATACCAAATTTTACTGCTGAAAAGGAGTACAATGCAGCTGTTGCCAAGTTGGAACCCTATTGTGCCATTTGCACACTCCTCAAACCTTACTATAAGGTAAGGAAATTTTTATTTGAAAAATAAAAGTACAGCTACACAGAAATTCTAGTACTTACAAAACTATTTTATTGTGAAACTACAAATTGTCTCTTTATTCTTAACATGTAAAGGTTTGAAAGGTAAATACACCTCCATCCAGCATGTCAAAATAAGTACTCTAATTCAAGAGAGGTTTGTGAAATCGTAATACTTACCATTAAAAAAGGAAGGAAGTGAGAACTTTGCTTCTTGCTCTTAGCAATGATCTTTGTTGCTTAGTTGCATGATGTGACAAAAGAAATAGAGGGGAAGTTTGTGTGTGTGTGTGTGTGTGTGTGTGTGTGTGCGTGCGCGCGCGTGTGTATGTATCTAAATCGGGTGTATAATTTCATTCTTAGGAGATTCCTCAATGTAGATAGGCACATACACCCAAATTTAAATAATACACATTCCTTCTATCCTGGATCTCCTCTTTCAGTTATGAAAAACTGATTCTCATATCAAGCTCCTTTCCATGTGTGCATAAAGGGGAAAGATTTGATCATTTTGTAATTTTTTAAATAAACTATATTTAAACTTTTAAAAATTCTATTATTACTTAAATATAACAATATAACAATTATATTTATTTTTTAAATTCCCATTTTACATCCAGATTTGGTACTTTCCTGCTTGCTGTGGAGAGCTGAAATGATTTTGTATTATTTATGTCTTTTGATTTATTACGTACCTCACAGAATAGATACTTTACGTATTGTATAAATCATAAAATCAAGTAAGATATAAAATATCGATCATATCTTAAATCCCAGCATAAAGCACAATAAGAATGGATAATACAAAAATTTAATCTCACACATGGAACTAAAACAATTAGATCAATAAGTTATAAAAAAATCTCAGGAGAATTTTTAAAAGCCAAAAGACTGATCCTGATAATGAAGATACTGAGTTTTTTAAGGACAGCATTCCACAATTTGGCAGCTGATGCGAAAATCCTGTTTCACGTAGCTGTCTTTTCCATTTCAGACTGGAATAAATGTTTTCTCGTTCTTCTACTGTTTACATTGCAATTATTTTGACTAACTCTCAATATAAGAGTTCTTCAGTGCATTTACTATAGCTTTGGCTGTTCAGATATTAATGATATATAATCATGGATAATAATCTATTTTATCATGTTGCTAAATAAAATAAATATCCACTTGGGTACATTGATAGTTGTGATATAGAAGGCATGTTCTCTCTGTCTTGCATATATTGTACTCTCTATATTGTACTTATCCTTAAAGTTTATCAATATATCAGAAGATGAACATCACATTGGTAGTTAATTAATATAGCCTCCATTCTTGACCAGAGCTTAGATCATTCTTTTGAATCTGAATCCAATCTAGTGTAACTATAGAAGGATGATATTCTTGGTTGTACACCTCATGAGACAAAATTTCCAGGTCTTAATCAAATGCTCCCTGGCCACAACAGATGCAATTTTACTTTATAGAATGATGCTTGATGCTTCCCTCATTGTCAATGTACTGATTTCTGCTCTTTTCTTATTTTACCAATAATAAAAATTAATAGTAAGAACTGAATTTGGTGACAGAAAGAAGAAAGATTTAAAATAAGTGCCAAAGTCTGCTTCAACTTCTAATTCTAAAATTAGAAGTAAAACTTCTAATTTTGCCAAAAAAAAAAAAAAATCCCTTCAAAAATAAATTGCATTGAATGTGATATTATTATGAATTATGGAAAATTTACAAAAACAAAAGAAAATTGAGTAAACGTCTTTCTATTTAAAATTATTTTTCAGGCTGATAAACCTAATGAAGAAATATATGCCTGGTCAGAAACAAAACAAAAAGAAATATGTGTGTCCAGTGAAAAGACAAAACCACTTATTCCAGAGATATGTTTTATTTATAGCGAGGAGAATACTGAAAACTATCCATCCAATGGCTTTATTGAAGAAGATGGGACTAGTATACTAATATCCTGTGCAAAATGTTGTGTACAGGTCCATGCAAGTATGTATCATAGCTTTACATTCCACTTTCATTTTGTTTGCATTATTCAGCTAATCTTTGAGTAACTACAATAATTAATCTATCATTACTCCTGGAGGAAATGTATGATGATATAGAACTCATTTGTATAAAAAAAATGAAAGGGCCTAATACTGGTGAAATCAGAAAATGGGTTTAAATATTCTATAGAGCAGAAATAGAGCATGATTTGAATAACTGAGCTGTTGTGTTTGCATGAGTCTATAATTCTACCACAATGTTTTACACCATTACCTAAAAGTTTAGGAACTTAAGTTACTTGATTGAATTGGAGCATTACTCATTTACACAACCCTTCATCATAGAACTACAGTAATTATTGCTACAGTAATCAAGTAGTAATTTTATCACATGGCAAATATATTGGATTAATAGGCAAGCTATCATAGTCAAAGAATTTTTAAAGACAACTGTTTTGAGGAATGAGAACTGTTGCTAAGATATATATTTCAGCTGCGTATTTTTGAGAAAATGCTTGTTCTTCACTTTTTTTAATCACAGCATACAAATCTACTGTCTTTTTTTTAATGGTTCAGTTACATGTTAGCTCTTTAGCTAGATAAATAACAAAGTGCAAAATCTGTTATATCATTTTTGCTCTTTCATTATAGGTTGCTATGGTATTCCTTCCCATGAAATCCACGATGGATGGCTTTGTTGTCGATGTAAAAGAGGAGCCTGGACAGCTGTAAGTTATGAACTTCATTTAATTGTTCATAATCCCAACCGACTAAATCTCCAGATTTTATGTGACAATAAAACATAAATGTATGTATCTCAGAATCAGCAAATATTTATTTTATGAATTTAACATCTTGTTTTAATAATTATTGTTCAGAATGAATGTTTGATTTCATTTTGGTATATGGTAAATAAAGTGTATAAATTAACAGCAGTTGAAAAAAAAAATCCAAATACTGAATATCTTGATACTAATAGCCATCAGAAATTCCTCTCATTATTTGTTGTTGCAATGCTGCTGATAGCCAACTAGTTCCAAACTGTAGCTAATCAACTGAGGCTTTTGATACCATTCTTTTAAATTGCTGAGTACTGCACAAGTTATTCCAAGTTTGCACAATATTCCATCTAGAAAGATTAATGGACTGCCAATAATTTATTACCTCTCTTTGTAGCTAGATGAACAGACTGAAATTTAAAATTGATATCAGTGAAGGGTAAATACTAAGTTCATAGGTGCAAGGCAGTAGACTGAAATCCTTTGTTGAATACATATTATACAGGTAGTTGGTATATAAAAGAATCATACAGAATATAATGTATGCCCCAAAATAGCAATAATTTGAGATATTTCTTTTCTATTGAGATTTCAGTTTTATGATGTAAAGGTAATGCAAATGTTTCCCATGTTCTTCTATTTTAAAAATGTATTTTATGTGGGATTTGGGGGGGGGTGCTAATGTACTTTTAATGAAAATATTTATGCCTTATGTTTATGTTTTTCCATGTCTGGAGTTGAATGGTTTCAAGATGCATACCTCTTACTCCTTGAATACCTTTCTTATGTTGTTCCAGTGTTAAGTTTCTTTTCCTGCAAGAAATGCTCAATCCTTTTATAATTGCTGGTTTCCTCTAAGAATTCAGTTTATTTTTACGGTAAATTCAACTGGATGAAACCAGTAATTAAAATCTTCAGAATAATTAAGTTGTAAGTGTAGAAGATAAAACTACTGAAATTTGAGCCATCTTTCACATTTAGGGACAGTAATAAGACATAGTAGCACTTTAATTTATCTCAAGTTAGTTAAGACATTTCATGAAACTAAAGGTGATTAAAAGGGTGGAAAAATCCCAAATCCACAGTGTGTTGAGGGAACTTTTTATAAACATGATGTATATAAAGGGACATCAATTATTCAGAAATATATGTGTGCTACCTTATTATTTTTATTTTATAATTGCTAATAAATTCAACATGTAGTCCAGAATTTACCATTCATTTTGTAAAAAATTGACATTTCTTTCCACCTAAAGCTATTGTAGCCTTCCCAGGTAAACCAGACAGTAAACAGGACTAGGTGAAGTACCTCTACTTTATTGCAAGGCTACATTAACACAATTTTGCAAGTTTGATTGTACAAACTTCCCACTGTCAGTTTTAACTACTTGATCTATTAGGGCAGGTCCTTCCTAAGTTTCTTTCTCTGACCATTAAGCCATTGAGGGCTTCTATCTCTCAGCATGTCTTCCCCTCATTCCCCAAGGTCATCCATACATTCTATTACAGTTATGAAAGTATGCTTGAAATTATATTTACTTACTTGCTTATTTGGGTTTATGTGCTGCTCCACTCATGTGTGACTATTAGTAGATAACATTCTCCCATCCAGTAATGAGATTAAAACACTTAACTTTTTAAAAACAGCATTGCCTAAAAGTAACAAACAAGCAGTACTATTCTTGGCGCAGGAAAGAAGACATTGCAACAGATTCCCCAAGGCCCTCTGAAAAAGCATTTCAAAAAGCCTTAATGGCCTATTGATACCGTAACAGTTTTGGACACAGTCTGATCTCTGAGGGAAATACTGTTCCAAGAGAAGGGGGCAGTGACATGAAAGGCTGTTCCTGAGGTCTCTCAGATCGGGGTGCTCAGTGAAAGATGGCAGAAGGCAGCCTCAAGATACCCAGATCCTTAGCTAAGTTGTCCCTCGTAAAAACTGAGCAACTAAAAACAACACTGGGCTACTTTTAAAAACTACTTCATTTTACTAATTAACTTTTGTATCTATAATTATTCATAACATATTTGTAAGTTACCTCTAATGTATCCTTTGTCCTACACAAATTGGAAAGAGAAGCATTAGCAATGAACTTTGCAATAAATAATGACTTTGCCTCAATCCCACTATGGAATATATTAGTATTTTTCACAGCAATTTAATTTATTTTTCTTTTATGAAAAGTAAGAAGTAGACTGAACAGATTGGAAGGGACAATAATTCCTTCTAGCTGTTGGTAAAGAACAAACAGAAGATAGCAAATATGATGTGTGTATTAACCAAGGCAGGGAAATAAAATAGCAAATGCCAATTTAGAACAGATTAATACAAAAACGGTGATTCACATATATAGCTAGTTCAGTGTTTGCTTGGTGAGCTGCTATTAAAATGTTCCTAGAGTCCATTTCTGAATCTGTAATACGTTTTCGTTTTAGCAGGGTAGGCATTCTTTCCAGGCAAAATTGAATTTTTCTTCCCTTGCTGGCTACCCGATAAAATTGCGAAAGTTCCTTATCAGGCAATCAGAAGTTCTAGGACTTATGAAATTCCTTTTGTTACAGCTTCTGTAAGAGTTGTGGGTGGGTTTAGAAAGGAGGGGGAATGGCAGAAGTCAATTCCAAGAACTGTCAGTGTGTCTTTTAAGTCAGAATGTAATTATCAGTTTAGTTCAGTAAACAGAGATATACAGCTCTGCTGCTCTAACAAGAGTTTGTCAGTTTTCTTTCAGCCAAGGAACTGACATGGCACCTTTTAGCATTAGTAAGAAGAATGATCATGAGTTTCCTTGTTTAGGTAGCTTGGTTATGTTTAGAATGATGAGGGTTTCTCATCTAATAATACCTACACATGTCTAATTTACGATACAGACCTATGAATGGATAAATGTAAGAGTAGGTTTTAGTGCTGGAACCCAAAACTGAACTGTAAGTATAAGCCTTGAGCAACTCTATGAACAACTGTTTCACAACCTATGTTCCAGCGGAAAGTGAAACAAGTCAGTCATAAATCAGAAAATACTTCATTGTATTTGCTTGTAGAGCCATAAATCAGGCATCAGCCTTCCATCTGGGTTGCAGGGGATCAGGCAGTAGCACAGAAATAAAAGTCCAAATACAGAAGTCAAGCTTCAGTGCAGAGGTAGGTGCAGTTGATGGATCCAGTCCAAGAGTCAAGAATTCATGCAACATGCTTAATTCATATAACGTTCAACATCGTCTGATGTTGCAAATGTTCCTACAAAGTATCTCTCCTCAGTAGGACCCTTAATATCCAAGGCTTCTTTACCACTGGGGTCAGACAAGGAAAAATGTCAGTTCCCATCAGGTGGTTTCTACTGCAAGTGGTTATTCCTTTGCTTTGCTATCATCTTAACCTCTATACATGCTGCTGGCATTCTCAAAGCTTGGGAGGCCTTCCTCCAGCTCCAGGTCAGGAACCTCTATATGAGAGAGAGGGGAAGGCAGCATCTGCATTGGTTCTTCTTTGGTTGACATTGGAGCTCAGGTTTTTTTTTCCTGAGTTATACTCATTCAAGGAAGAGCCTACCATCTCACCCAATCATTAGCTCTGATAATTTATCACATCTGTCTACTTTATCCATTCTGTTTTCATTAATCTTGCTATTATATATTTTTTTGTAGTCAGTCTCCAATTGAATCACATGTCCAAAATATATGAATTTCTGTTTGCTGATCATCTCAAGCATGCAATAATTCTTTCATCCAGGATCAACTAATTGATTCTTCTTGCAATCCATATTTAGTAATTGTCACTAAATCCCTAATATGAAGGCATCTGCATTCTGTCTCTTACCCTTTTGCAGTGTCCAGCTTTTACTACCACATGTTAACGGTGATGGAAAAGTGCTGCTTTAACAATTTTGATCTTGACACGCAAATATCTTTTTCATTGACTTTGTCTCTAGGATTTATGTTTACTTCTCCCGCACATTGTCTACCTTTATTCCTGAGCCCAGAGATAGTAAAAGGTAAATGTAAAGGTTTCCCTTGTTCAGTCATGTCCAACTTATGGAGGGTGGTGCTCATCTCTGTTTCTTAGCCGAGGGAGCCAACGTTGTCCAAAGACACTTTCGTGCTCATGTAGCCAGCATGACTATACTCTGAGGCACACAGAATGCAGTTACTTTCCCACCAAAGTGGTACCTATTTATCTACTTGCATTTGCATGCTTTCGAATTGCTAGGAGGGCAGGAGCTGCAGCAAGTAATGGGAGCTCACCCTATTGTGCTTGGGTCTTAAACCCGGACTGTCAACTTTCCAGCTAACAAGCTCAGCATCTTTAACGCTGATCTTTACTTCTCCTGCACATTGACTGCCTTTATTCCTGAGCCCAGAGATAGTGCAGTCTACCATTTTCATGTTTTTGCCCTCTGTTTCACTAATCATTCTGATTAATATTATCTTTCTCATCTTAAAATTCAACTTCACATTTTACTTTACAATTTTATTTTCACTTTAGATTTTATGTTTGTCATAAACTATTGTAAGTGTGAATTACTTTCAAGTAACTAAGTGCTGCCATCAGCCTATCTCCATCTACTGGCATTTTGGCCTCACATTTTGATTCAGCTTTTATTTCTTGCCATTGTTACAAGATATTGGCAATACAAGTTAAATAGATACATGGATAATATGTATCTTGTCTCATTTCCTTTCCTATTTTGAAATATCTCGTTTTTTCCAAACTGTTTTTAGTCTAGCTTTTCATTCAATGTAGATTTCCTTAGAAGAATAAGAATATGCATGGCACACTAAGGAATATTTATTTCTGGCATCATTTAGATAATCAAAGGCCTTGTTATCACTAACTTGGAAAACAAGTGATTGGTAAGAGCTCTGTGATGATCATGATCTCATGACAGAAATAGTACAACTTTTTGTAAGTACTCAGATTAGATATAATTCAAGTTGTTCAATATGGCCCTGGTGCAATGATGTCATTATGTACATGTCATTTTAATATCCTCATAGCTTATTACAGACATTACTATTATAGTCAGAAAACTACTATTATCTTGCAGTCTTCATTATCTGTCTTTTTTGATTCTGTCTGTTCATTTGATATTTCACTCTCTATGTATGGCTCTAATTTTCTTTTTAATATTAAGAAATGCTTTGCTTATGTGAGGAATTATAGAAGTTGTTTTCTTGTATCTTCTTCAGTATTAGGCATATATTATGATTATAAAAATAATAAAGGTGGAATAAAAATCATACATAAACAAACATAAATAAAACCACATTCTTTCAACTTCTAGACTAGAGTCCATATTTATTGGCTTAGCACCATTAGTATTTTAATTGTTCATTCTGTAATCTTATTTATGAACTGTTTCAGAATAATCTTTCCACCTCAGATATCCTTTATGATTTACTGTTTATTAGTCTCTAATTGCAAGTATCCTTTTAATTTCTCACATATTTTAAAACATGTTTTGTTTTCCTTCTTTTTTCTATTCATTGGCATTCTTTATCAATATATCTTTTTGTATCTTTTTTGCATGATGTTGAAAATCTGTTGCATACAGTCTTTGCATATGGACATTTTTGTCCAATGATTTCTCTATCTTTTTTGGGGAAAGTGGCTTCTCTTGTTATAAAATAATGAACACTAGAAGTATTCTGCTGGATTGTATTGTATTTTTCTGTCTTCTATTTTGAATTATTCATTGATTTGATTCCACTGTTACCCATGTGATAATGTCCAGCATAGAGTTTGCTTTTATGTTGGTTGAAGCAGGTGTTAGCAGTGAACATTTGCAAGACCCAATTGACTATGTCTAGTTCTTCAGTTTCTCCAGCTTTTGTATCCTAGTTATGCAAAGTACCATGCTCTTTCTAAATGGTATTTAGCACATGTTCTAATCTGCCATAGAATTCTTCAATTTGTATTTGCTATTATATTTTGAAGAGAAATAATTTAAAATGATGTTAATGTTCACTGGATATATACAGTATATTACAGTATATGTGGTATGTAGAATGAAATGCAATTATAGAACAGTTTCTAGTCTATACTGCCTTTCCCCTCTTTTTTAGTTCTTTTTAGAAGACCTCTAAAAAGGTATCTATGAATAAATCCCTTCACTACCTATAGTCTTCCCCACAGTCGTTCCTTTTGGCAATACTCACAATGACTCAATTCCTGCATCATTCAAGATGTTTCACATCCCTTCAAAAGATTATATGCATTTTTATTTATGTTTGCACTGTTTTCTATGTGTCTGCTAATAGTTATTGAAGAAGATGAAGAGTTCTATATTATCCACCTTTGGTGTGGGACTACTTTAAAGAAAATCAAGGGGAAGAAGGAAATGAATGGCCCTGCTTCATCTAGAGAAACAAAAGAACCCAACGAGTTTAATAATTCATCTGTCCTGTTCTTAAAAGTGAAACTATATTCACCCTCACCCATAGCTTCTTGATTGAGAGGAAATGCCTCATTAATCTTAAACGTTTTGAGCAGAAACTATTAATAAAGTCAGGAAGAATAATGACTAATAATTCAGGGAACAGTACATACTCTAGTATGTAGCCCTAAATTTATCCTTCTGGCAGTCTCTTCAAACATGAATGCCTTCATTTTATTTATAAGGCTAAATGGGAAAATAAGAATTCTAACAATTTGTGTTAAAGATTGAAAATCAGTAAATGTGTATAAATTAAATAACAATTTTCTATGGTTTTCTCATACTAAAATATTTAGTATGTTATTTTCATAATTCTGAGCAGCAAATGTATAATGGAGAATATAAACTGGAAGTCTATAGCTCATAACATATTCAGGACATACTGTAGTTCCATATTGACCTTATCTAAAGTGAGTTCCATTTAACTAGCTACACATGCTTCTGAAAAAAATGAATATTAGATGATCTGGTATATTCCAAAGAAATCACTGAGGAATGGATGGTTGGTACTTCCTCTGATTAAGTGCAGTTTGAAAGAATATGTGGATATGTGTTCATCTCAAGTTTCTGTTATACAAGGATTCTGTTCTCTTTTAAAACCAGCTTGGGTCATTTGTGATGGCTTACCTGTTTTCTAATACTGAGTGGTTGTCTTTTTGACTGTTTGATTGCATCATCGTAGCTTTGTTGTGTTTGCTAGAAATCTTCTGAGTCACTTTGCCTAGAACTCCTGGGGTTCTCTTCCTTCCTGCCAATATTCAAATGTTAAACACAAAAAGGAATGTTTGTTTGTTCCTTCCTTCCTTCCTTCCTTCCTTCCTTCCTTCCTTCCTTCCTTCCTTCCTTCCTTCCTTCCTTCCTTCCTTCCTGTTTTGTTCTGCATTTCTGTGGAATAAGACTAAAGATCTTTCGTTTCTCAAGGATCTGGAGTGGCTCAGCAGGCAGGGCATTGATTGAATACTGTTCTTTATACTCTTCCCCTTGTCAGCTGGGGGAATACTGATTGGCCTAAGCATGTTCTCAGCATTTCAGGCTGGTACAAGTGAAGATGATTGAAAATTGGCTTCCAACTGTTGATTGAGAGGAGTGGAAACACTGTTGTATGGAAGTGCCTTTTATTTATGTATTTCTCATCTTTTGACTCCCAAAAGCTTAACTGATGACAAAATTGGCTACCTTTTTGGGATGTAAGTTTATTTTCTATGCATAATCCTGATAAGCAAGACTTGCATTCTAATATTTTATAACACATTTAACTTTTCCTAATTTAGGAGTATATGCTAAAACATTGTTTTTAGGGGAAAAGTTACACATTTTTCACTTTCAATTTTTCTAATGCTTTTTTAAAAAAGTCTGTATATGAAATTTGGGGAGAGGGAAGTTTGAATGCCAAAAATGTTTTGGAATATACCTTTGACAGTCTATTGGGCAAGGAAATACACATATTATATTTTCTCTTGAGACTTCTTTGTATACAATTTTAGCATTGTATATTATTAAAAAAAATCTCCTAACTTAAATTTATCTAGCTGCGATGGATAAACATACCAAAATATCTAACAGACAGTCCAGTTTATAAGCTATCCTTGGTGTAGTTTTTACGGTGACAGAATTTTCATAAAGCAAACATGCTGAGAAGTATGCCTTGCTAGGTTTAAAATGTCAATATTCAGCATTGTTTCATTTAAAAAATGGCTACTCATTCAATTCTTCACCCATACTATTTTTGTCAATAGTTAATTTGTAAGCCAGGAGTCCTTTCTTCTTATACTTACTGATGTAAAAACCTCTTACCCCCTCCCTCCGCCCTTCAACCAATGAGGGCGGTAATATTGCTGCCGTCACAGAAGGTATTATGGGTTATTGGGTTACTTTCAAGGAAGTTATTAGTGGGTTCCTATCTATCCTTTCTCCTCTTTCTAGAATCACCTATCAACAGAATGATGCACAATCAACTGCTGTCTTGAATATGTGGCAGGCAGGATTCAAAGTTCAAGCTATCATTTTCATTATTTCCAAGATATATTGCCTTGGATGATTATCAAGACAGTGGCATTTTTTCGCCATATGAAGCTTGTTTTTTTTTTCTTCTTATTCTCATACCACTTCATCTGCTAATGGGAGAAAGAACAGGTGAAGTTCTGTCTGAAGCCTCAAAGCTTATTTTTTTACCTACTAGAGATAGGCTGATGAACATTTCTATGGAAACTGAAAGGCAATTTGCTAGGTGTGGGGGAAGTAGTCCTTTCCTGAAGTATAAGTATAAATAATACATGCAGATTCCCCAAAACAACAACAATCAGACCCAAAGGGGAACAATTCCTGGTACCACTTCAGAATTTATGTATTCAGAATTTATTTAGAAAATTCTTCTAGTTTAAACTAATTAAACTGAGGCTAAATTTGAGATCTACTTGACCAAGATTGGAGAGGGAAAGACTTAAGGAAAGATCTGTATTAAAACAGAAAATAGAATTGACTGCTATGATGCTTTAAAATTGAAATTTGGCTTAATAAATATGGAGGTCTCCATAACCACATTTATTAAAAGAGGTTCTGCTTAACTTGGCAATTTACCAATAATCCCTGTCATGTTCCCATTTGTCCTTTCCCCCAATTCAAATGCTGGAAGCCACGTTAAGTTTTATACTACATTCCCTCCCCAAATATCTTCTTTTATCAGTGAGATGTCTCACTGGTTGCAATTGTTTTTTCTGCACTGCTAACTATCCATGGAAGTCTGTACTTGTCCTGTTTGGTTGCTGTGCCAAACCAGACAATTATACAGGTACAAATGACAGATTCGATAATTCCCCTGTAGAACTGTACCAGCAGATCAGGGGTGGGTTCCAATTTTTTTTACTACCACTCTGTGGCGTGGCTTAATTTTGTGGGAGTGGCTTGATGGCCAAGTGACCGGGTGGGAGTGGCTTGATGGCCATGTGACTGGGTAGGAGTGGCTTGATGGCCATGTGACTGGGTGGGAGTGGCTTGGCGGTCGTGTGACCGGGTGGGAGTGGCCAACTTGTAAAATGTGGTGAAAAAGTGACTTATGACCATTTTTCACACTTAACGACCGTCGGTCGTTAAGTGTGAAAAATGGTCATAAGTCACTTTTTCACTGCCATTGTAACTTTGAACAGTCACTAAATGACTAGTTGTAAGTCAAGGACCAACCTGCACTTAAAAGCCACACACAGATGAACATAT
>QLTV01000770.1:3569060-3593050 GCA_003457575.1 Thermophis baileyi | reverse complement strand
AGAAATATCAAAGACTTGGAAAAATGTACATTATGGCAGTATATTAATGCCAGAAAGTTTTCTTTAAATGTAGTCACACTAACTCCTCCCAATTATTTAAATAGATCTACTCCAAACATGACTAAGTCAGGGTTTAACTCAGCTGCCTTATTTTAATACTAAAACAAGACACTGTTACATTTCAGATTATTACTTGTACAGATGCTGTTAAAACTGATGTGGCTTTCTGCTATTTAAAAGAAGATACAATAGCACTGGGCCTCTTCAGATCAAGCATTTATTTTAAAAAGCTTCTTCATTTTGCTAAGTTTTCTAGAACAATAATAAAGCAGTCTTTAAAAAATAAGTCTAATAATTTGAACATTCTATAGGCATTTATAGTTATTGACTTACCTCCTTGCAGCAAACAACAAACAGCCAGTTTCAGCACAGCCTGATTAGCACAAGAAAATAAAAATTTGCCTCTGCCTCTACCTCCCAGCAATTTGCCTCCTTGCAGTTTTAGTTGCACTTTCAGTTTTAGCACAAGCAGCTAATAGTTTCAGGCTGCAGGGATTGCCATAGCCTATTGCCGCCTGCCTGCAGCCTGAATCAGCTGATGGTCAGGAGGCCGATAATCAGTTGCTTGTGCTAATCAGGCTCTGCACTGTTTGCTGCAAGGAGGCAAATTGCTGGGAGGCAGAAGCCAAAGGGTGGGTGTGGCTGGGCGGGGCTACATTTGGTGTATAAGACGCACCCAAGTTTTCACCCTCTTTTAGGGGGGGAAAAAGTGTGTCTTATACTCCGAAAAATACGGTAATGCATGGACAACAAAAAACATATTTTAGAATTAACTGAAACCTTGTAGAACATTTGCGTATGGTTATTTAAATAACCATACCCAATTGTTTATATACCAAACCGTAGAAAGGTCAGGGAATGGATTGGATGGGGGGGGGGGTTGATTTTTATTTGAAAGAGGATGTACAGTCAGATGTACTAAATGCTTGGAAAGCTAGATTTTTCTAAAAATAATTTTTGTGGTGGCTTCTAACCATAAATAGAGATATGCTATTGCCATCTGATTAAAATTCTGAAAACAATCTTGAGATGGTGAAAGGCATCAGGCATACAAAGGAAAAATGTAATAAAGCTTAGCTCATGAAAAACAAATCAAGTTTATAGATATCCATATCATTAAGAACACGGGGGAGGGCAATTCTAGATTTACTTACGTGATAACCATGGTTTATAAGCATTGGGGAACCAATAGGATACATTAAATGGAAAACTGTTGATGTTCCATAGTCATATTTGACTACAAAAGGGAAAATTCTTAAAATTGAAGGGACTGATGAAAAAGACACTGACAGGAAATATTAAGAGAAACAAATCTGTTTTTGTGTAGTGTTTATTTAAAATCATAAGAATTGAGACTTATCCAGGATTGGATAACAGTCCTGGACTATTTCCATCTAGTCTTTAATATTCTCTTTTTGGGGAAGATGGTTGAGAAGGTTGTTGCGGAGAAAAATAGAGGCGAAATGAATCTTGTTTCCATGCTCCCAATCCTCAAGAATAAGACCGGAGGCCAGGAAAGAATAAAAGTAATATATTTGCAAAACAAAAATAAGAACATCTAAGTCTGTGTCTACATGGTGAAGAACAAAGAGAACAAAGGAAAGATTAACACATGCGCAGTACAGGTATCACATGACTGCATATCAGTGTACAATGTCGTTTCAGAATAAGAGTCCAGCTGATAAATTAAAATGAACATACAGTAGTGACATTTTTTGCATGTGTCATTGCTATAGAAGGTACAGGATAGATAACTGAGCAGATTCGATTCAATACAAGATGACCCAAAGTCAAAGACAGGAAATTTGACTGTTCTTTTTGGTTTGGGGTTTTTCCATGAGACATCTTAATGTGCTAACAATGTTCATAGTGATTATTTAAACATATCTTGATTCTCCTGTAACCATAGGTTTAGAGGACAATATATGATGGATTTATTGAAACTTGAGGGAAGAAAAAATAGCACGAAAATTATCTTCTCTTAGGACATTTCAGTTGGGGCCTTCTTATCCTCAGTAGTGTTTTGATTGTAAAATGAAGATTAAATAATAATAGTACCTTTCCCCCTCAGATAAAGATTTTTTGAAACTCAAATGGACCATAGCATATCAATATGTATCATGTATGAATTTATCTTTGAGATCCAAGTCTTCCACAGCTGAAAATAAGGAAATTGCCAGCAGTTGCTCGAGTCAGGAGCACAGATGTTCATTATACACATGAAGTGTCTGGTTAACTCACAAACAGCAAGAAGAATATTTTATTTTTAAAAATAGCTAATGTTTTCACTCCCCTCAGGGAAAAAAGGGTAAAACAGCTTTTATTTACTCAAGCAACGAACTGTTCATATGCTTTGGACTTTTACATTGTCAGCATTAATCTTCATAAAATTCCAGATGTTCTGAGTGAAGTTTTGTAAGTGTATAAAAAAATGAAAAAACCATTTAAAATACTGGCTAAGTCAATTCAACAATATTTTAATTATGAAGTTCAGAGCTGGTTTCCCTTCCAGAAAATTTTTTGGGGGTAAAAAAAAACATTGAAAAATAATTATGCAGAACTATATTGTGAAGATTTTTATTTTCACATTCTTGCACAGTTGCATTCTTTTCTAATATGCTATTACTGAAAAAATAGGAAGTACCGTACTTTTCGGAGTATAAGATGTACTTCCTCCCCTAAAAGTGGGTGAAAATTGCGGTGCGTCTTATACACTGAATGTTGCTGAAGCCCCACCCACCCACCAGCCCCCACCCTTTGGCTGTTTTTAGCCTCCGTGTGTCACATTTTTGGCCTCCACACGCCCCATTTTTGGCCTCCGTGCATTGCATTTTTGGCCGGTTCCAGGCGGTGGGGATTGGCGGCGGCGAACGGGCGGTGGCGAATGGGCGGTGGCAGCAAACGGGCTGCAGCAGCGGCAAACAGGCCATGGCAAATGGGCGGCAGAGAACGGGCCATGCCAGCGGTGAACAGGCTGTAGCAAACGGGCCACAGTGAACGGGTTTTGGCAAATGGGCTGCGGCAGCGATGAACGGGCCACAGCGGCGACAAATGGACCATGGCGGCACTGTACGGGCCGTGCCGAACAGGCGGCTGCGGCAAACAGGCTGCGGCAAACGGGTGGCGGCGAATGGGCCGCAGTGGCAGTGAACGGGCCGTGGCGAATGGGTCGCGGCAGCAAATGGGCTGTGGTGAATGGGCCAGATGAATACCGGATGGATGGGAGGCAAAGGCAGATTTTTTTTCTTGTTTTCCTCCCCCCAAAAGGTAGGTGCGTCTTATAGTCCGGAGCGTCTTATACTCCGAAAAATACGATAACTTAAAGACCGGCTTTATTTTTAAATAATAATTGTAAAACTGCAGTAATTGTACAGCAGAGGCTGATGGCCAAATGCAGTTCTATCAAATCTTAAAGTGCCCAGAAGCTTCCAAAAGTTGTTACTAAATTTTAATTTCAATGCAACTGAAGTAAGATGTTATTAAATTATGCCCTGAGAATAATCATATCAACTGTATTTAATTTTTATTAAATGGAAAGGGGAGGAAATTTAGTGTTTTGTCCTGACCCGCCCTCCCTTTTGTATCGCAGCATACCTCTCAAAGACCAAGTGCTGTCTTCACTCTGGATAACAAAATAATGTACCTCATATAAAGCATTAGAATAAAGACGGAGCCAATTGTGGCAACGCAGAATGATAAAAGTAAAATAATAATTATTATTATTTATTAAATTTGTATGCCACCCAACTCCCAAGGGACGCTTATGTATAAAATTATAAAATAATATAAATTACTGTATTTTGAGATTAATATAACAGTGATTAAAATAAAGACTAATGCTTGGATGCCAATTTCTGGACTTCATTGTGTTGTCATTAAGTCTTCTTTCTTAAAATTTCTTTTGAATGTTAGCAGACTGAATGACATGAGGAGCAATACTTATCTGTACAATGACTGGCAGTGACTTTTTCTTTTCTGCCACATAGTTTCCTATTATTTTTACATTTCAGACATATTTCTCCAAGCAGAGAGGAAAATGAGTTTTGAACAGACTGAAGTTGCCTTGGGCTTTTGATTACCTCATATTTATATTTGAGAAGTGAATCCTATATAAGCATGAGTACTTTCTGGGTGAGGGTAGTATTTTGAAAATAAAATTACAAAGCAACGATAGCAAATCTATGAGATTTTTATTATGTGGTAAGGTCAAAGTTTTATCTGAATGTGCTTATAAATTTGCACCTGAAGGCAAATAACTGTGGGTCTGAAAACAAAAGACCATTGTTTTGACCCTTGAAAAAGGTGATCCACTTTAAAAATAAATTTACTTTAGTATGCCATTTTTAAAAATAAAATAAAATAAAATAAATAAAATAATAAAATAAAATAAAATAAAATAAAATAAAATAAATAATAAATAAAATAAAATAAAATAATAAAATAAATAAAATAAAATAAAATAAAATAAAATAAAATAAAATAAAATAAAATGGAACAGTTGGCATAGTAGTGCTAAAAGTGTCCATACTTTAACCCACTTTTAAAATAAAATCTAAAAACAGAACTAAACCAACTTGCTCATTGTCTTGGATTTAATTTTACAAGAAAATAGATTAAGTACAAAGTTTTGAATAGCTACACCCTTTTTCTAGCAGTGTACAAATATTTGACACTGATACACTATGCTGTTGTCATGCAATTCCTGGAATATAAGCAACTATTGATTAACTTTCAGCATTTCAAAAATATTGCTGCAGGCAGTAATATGAAGGAAAGTCATTATACTGAACATTAACTTACACATTGACTATCTGACTTCCATATTTTCTGTTTTGGAATAATATTCAGAATTGTTCAACTATATTTCTATAGTGTTTCAAAAATAATATTAAAATACATTGATGAAGAGTGAATGCTTGCATTTTTCAGTTAGAAAGTTGTTAAAATATAGTTAGTAGACTAAAAATTCACTAGTTTTTTTGTCAGTTAATAATTTATGGTTGCATTAAAATGATGCCAGTGCGTAGAATATATCTTATACATTTTTGTGGGTCTGATTTTAGTAGCATAAAAATGAATGAGACAGGTCATCTACTTTTTCTCAAAATTATATGTTGCAGTAAATTGATTTTGCTGTGCTTAATTTTGTATCTAAGTAATATAGCTGTAAAATATTTTTTATAAAATATGTATTCGATTGATATACTACTTTTAAAATCCTAAATATATGGAAGTGAATTGTAGAATGTAAATTTACTATTATTATTTCTAAATACAGAGTTCTTACTTTTGCTTACAATTATAATTTTGAAAAATTAATCCATCAAAACTATTCAAGACTTTAAATGATGGAAAAATATTAAATACATTCCACATACCTCTTAAGAATACATTATTTTACAATATTTACACATTAGAACACAGAGACATTTATGCCTGTACATCAATTATTAACCAATATTTGATGTCTATAGCAGAGTAAGTGAAATTTTCTCTTAAGTTACTATTTGATATATAAGTTGTTTACAAATTGTTAAATATCAGCTTTTTTAAATCCATAAATAATTTTGTCAGTGGTACATATAGTTTATTTACAAATATTGTGACCTAAAAGTCTGTATTTATAAAGAATAATTCTGAAAGTAAGCTCTAATAATTTACTTTCACACATTTGAAGTACTTAACAATACGTATCATGTTTATTTTAAACAATTTTTAAAATTTATTAAAATTAAATTTGATGAATTACTTTTACATTAATTTATCATATATGAAATTAAAATTAATAAATCATTACTTTATTTAATAAATAATGAAACATTTCTCATAAAGATATAGTTGCAGCTTTACATATCATTTCCTTATTGTCCCAAATATGCAATAAATCAGTTTTAACAAACCTCTGTTTAATGTATTTTGGATTCAATGGATTGAGTGTTTCCATTCTTTGCATGCCTTAAATCCCATTCACAGTTTTGCATATGTCTAAAATATGTATGCTTAAAATCTCTTTTGGATTTAACAGATGTTCCTTTTCGTCTTGTTGAGGATTCACTGTAATGGATATCCATTATGGAAGCCCATATAAAGTATAAACAAATTCTGAGAAATAAGAGGTGAAAGGATTGCAACAGCAACCTGGCTAATATTATCATATTGATTTTGTTCTCAATAATTCCTTGATTTTATTTACATGATATTTTATTAACCATATCCAATAGATAACAGTATTTTGTCTGTTGATGCAGTAAGTGCAAATCCTATTAATTCCAGGCAGGATATTCTTTTATATTCTTCTTGTGTTTCTGCCAAAAGACGTAATATAGTCTTATATCCAGAGTGAATTGTAGATCATTATTCTTAGAAAACAGTGACTAAAAATTAATTTGCTGACTGTGCATTTTTAATAGTTTGGTACTTTTTCCATATTAAATATATACTGTAAATAATGTGAAACATAGATATTACATATTCTTATTAAATAGATTACACAGCAATATAATCTAATATAATATAATATAATCTACCAATTAATTTTCATCCAACTGGCTTTGTGCCTGAGACAGGACTAGCCTGATTTCTAGCCTGATGCCTTAATCACAACATCAAGGTAGCTCTCAACAAATAAACAGTAGTAATAACACAACATTTATTAAATATGGCAGTAGAGCAAGTTATGGCTAGAAAGGCAGAATAAAAATAGAAAGTCTTGTATAAACTGATTTAAGTTCATTTGTTATGGAAAGCTTAAAGGCTCAGTGCATACTGTAAATATAAATAGAGTTTAATTTTAGTGTTAAAATTTACTACAAAGCAAAATATTAAAACTTCAATTCGGAATAAACATTAATCAGAGTGGACTCATTTACATCTAGAATCAAAGTTAACTGGCACAAAGACAGAATATAAATATAGAGGGGATAGGGCAGGCATGTCCAACCCGCAATCCATGGACGGCTAGTAATGCAGCCCCACAAGATCGTAAACTTTTACAATTATTATGTAATTTATATACATTAGGTATATTATATATTTTATATGTGGCCCAAGACAATTCCTCTTCACTCAGTCACTCAGTGCAGCCCAGGCAAGCCAAAAGGTTGGACCCCATGGGTTAAGGGACTTGCAAGTCTGGTGGGGCAAAATTATTTTAATGATATTCCAAAGCGAACTCTGTAGGATATAGGTTGTCACAACTTTTCCAATTTCTGAAGTTTCCGAAATTAGAAAACTGAAAATAAAACATTAAGACAGTTGTTGAGGCTTATTCTAGGAAAGGTTTTTACATGTAAGAGCTTCACTACATGGAATTTTTTTAGGCATTCATGAAATAGACATTGTGATTTTATATTTTGAAACCCACTATTATGTCTGCCTTTTGTTTTTCAACTCTAGCTACAATGCAAGTTCACATGACAAGTAGAGAAGCCAAAACAGGATGATCTTTTCCCTCTAAATTATTTTGTTTAACAATAAATATCTAAGAAAAGTGGAGTTCTAGACTGACTATATTTTTAATGAGGTAATGAGCTTCCTGAGTGAAGTGGTCTACGCTTTGTCTCATTTTTGAAATGATGAATTGACAATGTCAAAATAAGCAGTATACTAGAGGGAAATAGTTTTCCTGCAAAAGTTTCTCATTCTTTATGAGAAGCACTGTCATAATTTACTATGCAAGAGTCATTTTGTGGGATTTATTTGAAAGAATGTCATTTTTGATATGTTTAGAGATTCTTGACCCATATTTAATGCTCAAAATTTTAAGTGTTCTGAAATACAATAAATCAGCTTCTGATTTTTTAATAAAAATGAACAAACCGCATATCTTTCTAAGTTGCTTTCCTCTTAGAAAATAGTGTTTATATCAGTTTTCCATCAGAAAGATACTATCACAATTGGTTTTGTAGATCATTCAATTCTGCATGTTTTTATTCAAAAACATGTATTTAAATGGTAACACTATGCTGAGTTTTCATAAAGCATAAAATTTTATAAAGCTACAATCTTATGTAGTTTTTTTTTGGGGGGGGGAAATAGACTACACTGAACGCAAAGCATTCCATTCATAGTTTAATAACTGGATACAAAGACAAGTAAGAATCAACTTAACTCTTTTTTAACATAAAACAAATTAAATACTGTGAAAAAATATAAAGAGTGAATGCTATTACAGAAGATAAGCATACATTAAATTTCCAAATGAGATATTGTCATCAAAAAATTTCAGAGCTAAATTGCTTGCAGTAAGCCATGAATGAAATTCCTTCTCACCAAAATTAGATTCTCTTATTTGAGGATGGTAGTAGAACATATGTGGAGATAACATGTTCCAAAATATCCAGAAGAATCCTTGACACTCTGTAGACCAAACATATTTTGAATGCTTTTATATCATGTGATGTAAAATCTTAATCATTATGAACATGTCACCAATACAGATTGTTGAAATAAAATGTTATAAATAATTTTGGTATTCACCATATTACCAATTAATACATTAAAAATATAAATAAGGATCAAAAAGTAAATTTAAAGGGAAATATTACAAGCAATCACATGAGTTGTGGCTCCAACTCATTGCAATACTCTGCTCCTCAAGTTAAATGGTCTTTAAGACAATGTTCTTCCACAGACCTCTTTGAGGAAGAAATTATGTCTGAATTATGGATGTTATTTGCTGAGTTTTTATGAGAAGCTTGTTCTGTATTCTACTTCTGTATTCTACTTTAAGTATGTACAGTATCTGTTTATTTGTGTGTAAGTGATTTTAGGTATATGTGTGTAAGTGATTTTGAGTGCTATAATACATACAGAATTCATAATAAATCTTGTCATACAGTTGACAGTACAAATTAGAAGGTTACAGGAGAAAATTACTGACACAAGAAAAAGACGCTCAACATGAAACAATAACTGGTTGATTTTTAAACCTCTTTTCCTATGATTAAGTTCCACAAACCAAAGGCTCTCAGTGGCTTGCCTGAATCGTTATTTAATTATTTTAAAAAGGAACTCAATAACTTCAAAGATTATATATAATACAAAGCTAGTGCTTGCAAGTTGTATAATGTGTGGTATTTGTTGTTTACATAGCGAGACACCTGAAGGTCTACTTATTTTAGACATTCCTCCAAGATTTTGATTATAAGCGCCTACAACATGAAGTTAGAAGAATAAAGCCACTTTGCATAAAGATCTATATGAAGCTAACTTCGCTGCCTTTGGGGTAATGATTGTCCCTTGTGAGTAACTGTAGATACACTACTATCCCTCGTTACTATCTGTAACTGTATAGTACTATTTTTTTCTCCACAACTGAATTACAAAGGAAAATACTTCTAAAAATGAGTTTTGCATATCACTATTAAAATACAATTTAAAACCTATTGAGTAATTATGTGTTACAGTTTTGTGAGTTTAGTGGCAGGTGTCTCACAAATTAAGATAGTTTTGTTATGCTGTGATTATCTTTCATAGGCTGATTTGGTTCACTCAGTTTTGGGTTCCAGTGTCGTGCATAAGCTTAGTCAGACATGGTAGAAATATATCTTGGAAGATTAAAAGTTTTTGGATGTAGTAACAATATTTTTTATATACCAGATTCCCATTTGAAAGTAAGAATACTTTCAAAAACCAGGGCTACAGAAAGGAAGATAAGTCTATCTAATGCACTAATACAGGGGTGTCAAACTCGATTTCATTGATAGCCGCATCAGGGTTGTGTTTGATCTTGGGGAAGTGGGGGGGCATGGCCAGCTCAACACTCATTTCGGGGGCACCTGTGGTGGCCCGGGCAGGGCTGGGGGGATCCATTGTCTCCAGCAGAGGAAGGAGAGACCAGGCAGAGCACCAAACCCTTGTCCTCCAGAGGAGACTTGCTGTCTGCTGGTGGCCAAATGGTAAGGCAGGGCCTCCCTCCCTCCCTCCCTTCCTTCCTGCCTTCCTTCCTTCCTTCCTCCCTTCCTCCCTCCCTCCCTCTTCTTATTATTCTTCTTATTCCTTCTCTCCATTCTCCTTTCTCCTTCCTTCCCCTCCTTATTTCTTTTTCTTTCCTTGCTCCCTTCTCATCTTTTTCTTTGTCTCTCCTCTTTCCCTTTCTCCTTTCCTCTCCCTTATTGGATGCTCAAATGCAAAAAGGGAAACATTTCTCCTTCTGTTTTGCTTTTAGTTTGTATTGCTAGCCCTATGTCAGCCAAAATGGAATCTGGGGAGGCTACACGCGCCCCCCCGGGCTCCGTTTTTGCTGGCAGAGTGCTGCAGGAGGCCGTCTAGGCCGAAAATGGAGCTTTCCATATCCAATGAAAGCTCAATTTTTGCTGTCAGAGGCACTGCAGGCCAGTCCTTCACCGTTTCGATGGCTGCCCCACAGGCCAGATTTAAGAACCCCACGGGCCATGGGCCTTAAGTTAGACACCGCTACCCTAAGTGGATTTTCTGCGAATAGGATTTTCCCATGTATTTTGACAGGAAATGTAGACAAGGCAGGCTGGAAAAGTATGCACCCTCCTAACCATACACATGTGCTCTGAATCCATTGGCGATGTCCACCTTGCTGTCCGAATACATGGAGACCTAACCCTAACCCTAAGTGGATTTTCCGCGAATGGGATTTTGCCATGTATTTTACCAGTGAATGTAGATAAGGCGGGTTTGAAAAGTAGGCACCCTCCTAACCATACCAAGTGGCTCCGAATCCAATGGTGATATCCATTTTGCTCCCTGAATTCATGGAGATCTAACCCTAAGTGGATTTTCCGCGAATGGGATTTTGCAATGTATTTTACCAGCAAATGTAGATAAGGCGGGTTCGAAAAGTAGTCACCCTCCTAACCATACCTATAGGCTCCAGATCCAATGGTGATGTCCACCTTGCTCTGAGGGGGGCGGTGAGTGGGCAGTGGCTCTGGGGCAAGGCAGGAGCCGGGGAATGGCGCATTCCCCGACCTGGCCACAGCGGGTGGCAAGCAGGCGGTGGCTCCGGGGCAAGGCCAGAGCCAGGGAATGGCACATTCCCTGGCCGAGGCGGGCGGTGAGCGGGAGGTGGCTCTGGGGCAAGGCCAAAGCCAGGGAATGGTGTGTTTCCCGACCCAGCCACGGTGAGTGGGCAGCAGCTCCGGGGCAAGGCTGGAGCTGTGGAATGCCAAGGCAAGTGGCGAGCGGGCAGCGGCTCCGGGCCTCGGGGAATGGCATGTGCCTGGAGCCCCGGCCCCTGACCCAAGGTGAAGGGTGAGCGGGTGGCATGCATTGCTTACCTTTGGTGAGCTGAGTGGGCATCAGCGAGGCAACTGGCGAGGCAATTAGCTGGGCCGCATGGCGAAGGCAACATATATAGGGCGGGGGTGGGTGGGGCGAGCACCGAGCGGCCAGAAGGGGCAAGCAGTGACTGGGCGACTGGGCGGGGGCGGGGCTAGCCAGAGGTCATTACCGGTTGGGCAAACCAGGTCAAATTTCCCCTACCGATTCGCCTGAACCGGTGCGAACCAGCTGAATACCACCTCTGTTATGCACCATCCTAACCATACCCAGGGGCTCCGAATCCATTGGCGATGTCCATTTTGCTCTCCGAATTAATGGGGACCTAACCCTAAGTGAATTTTCCGCGAATAGGATTTTTCCATTTATTTTACTAGAAAATGTAGAGAAGCCAAGCTCGAAAAGTATACACCCTCCTACTGATATTGGTGGGCTCCAAATCCAATGGCGATGTCCATTTTGGTCTCCGAATTCTTGGAGACCTAACCCTAACCTTAAGTGGATTTTCCGTGAATGGGATTTTCCCATATATTTTACTAGAAAATGTACATAAGGCAGGCTCAAAATGTATGCACCCTCCTATCCATACCCAGGGGCTCCAAATCCAATGACAATATCCATTTTGTTTTCTGAATTCATGAAGACCTAACGCTAACCCTAAGTGGGATTTTCTGCCAATGCAATTTTTCACTGTATTTTGCTATGAAATGTAGATAAGGCAGGCTTGAAAAGTATGCACCATCCTAATCATACCCATGGGCTCCGAATGCATTGGCGATTATCCATTTTGCTCTCCGAATTCATGGAGACCTAACACTAACCCTAAGTGGATTTTCTGCAAATGGGATTTTCCCATGTATTTTACTAGAAAATGTAGATAAGGCAGGCTCGAAAAGTAGGCACCCTCCTAACCATAGCTGTGGGCTCCCTGTATATTACTAGAAAACGTAGTTAAGACTGGGTGGAGAAGTATGCACCCTCCTAACCATACTGATGGGCTCCGAATCCATTGGCGATGACCATTTTGCGATGAAATGTAGATAAGGCAGGCTCGAAAAGTATGCACCATCCTAATCATACCCATGGGCTCCGAATGCATTGGCGATGTCCATTTTGCTCTCCAATTTGATGTAGACCAAACCCTAACCCTAAGTGGATTTTCCACGAATGGGATTTTTCCATGTATTTTGCTAGAAAACGTAGATAAGACAGGGTGGAAAAGTATGCACTCTCCTAACCATATAGGTTCCGAATCCATTGGCGATATCTATCTTGCTCTACAAATTCATGGAGACCTAACCCTAACCCTGTGGATTTTCCGCGAATGGGATTTTTTAATGTATTTTACTAGAAAATGTAGATTAGGCAAGCTCGAAAAGTATGAACCCTCCTAACGATACCGTTGGGCTCCGAATCTAATGGTGATTTCCATTTTGGTTTCCAAATTGATGGAGACCTAACCCTTACCCTAAGTGGGATTTTCCGATAATGGAATTTTTCAATGTATTTTGCTACAAAACGTAGATAAGACAGGGTGGAAAAGTATGTACTCTCCTAACCATAGCCATAGGCTCCGAATCCATTGGTGATGTCCATCTTGCTCTCCGAATTCATGGAGACCTAACCCTAAGTGGATTTATCGCGAATGGGATTTTCCCATGTATTTTACTAGAAAATGTAGATAAGGCAGGCTCGAAAAGTAGGCACCCTCCAATGGCGATGTCCATCTTGCTCTCCGAATTCATGGAGATCTAACCCTAAGTGTATTTATCGTGAATTGGATTTTTCCATGTATTTTGCCAGCAACTGTAGATAAGGCAGGCTCGAAAAGTATGCACCCTCCTAACCATACCGATGGGCTCCCAATCAATTGGCGATGCCCATTTTACTCTCCGAAGTCATGGAGACCTAACCCTAACCCTAAAATATATGGAACTTTCATCTACAAATGCTAATTACAGAATTTCACTTATACTATATGTGTGACTTTCATGCATATTTCAGGAGCAAGCACATTTAATAAAGCAGTCAGTCTTTGAAGCAGAAGTAGATGTTTTTCTGGAACTCCCTATCTTTCTCCATGATCCAGCGTATGTTGGCAATTTGATCTCTAGTTCCTCTGCCTCTTCGAAATCCTGCCTGTACTTCTGGTAGTTCTCAATCCACATACTGCTGGAGCGTAGCTTGTAGGATTTTAAGTATAACTTTACTAGCATGTGAAATGAGTGCAATGTGCGATAGTTTGAACATTCTTTGGCATTGCCTTTCTTTGGAATTGGAATGTAAACTGACCCCTTTCAATCCTGTGGCCACTGTTGAGTTTTCCAGATTAGCTGGCAAATTGAGTGTAGCACTTTTACGTCTTTTAAGATCTTGAATAGCTCAGCTGGAATACTGTCACCTCCACTAGCTTTGTTGTTGCTCAGATTTCCTAAGGCCCATTTGACTTCACATTCTAGGATGTCTGGCTCGAGGTCAGTGACCATCCCATCGTGGTTATCAGGGACGTTAAGCTCGTTCTTGTATAGTTCTTCTGTGTAATTTTGCCACCTCTTCTTAATTTCTTCTGCCTCTGTTAGGTCCCTGCCATTTTGGTCCTTTATCATGCCCATCTTTGCATGAAACGTTCCCTTCATATCTCCAATTTTCTTCCCCAGTAGTATATTGGACACCTTCCGACCTGAGGGGCTCTTCTTCCAGCGTCATATCTTTTTGCCTTTTGGTACTGTCCATGGGGTTTTCATGGCAAAGATACTGGAGTGGGTTGCCATTTCCTTCTCTAGTGGATCACGTTTTGTCAGAGCTCTCTGCTATGACCTGTCCGTCTTGGGTGGCCCTGCACAGCATAGCTCATAGCTTCATTGAGCTATGCAAGCCCCTTCGCCACAACAAGGCAGTAATCCATGAAGGGGAGTCAGTCTTTTAATGAAACATTAAAGCCGTCAGTCTTTGGTTTTACAAATTGCATTGTAAACAACAAGAGTATATGCACATACGTACACATATACATACTCACAAATCCATAGTTACTATTATGAAGACTTTTTTAAAATTTTTGTCCAGTTTATTGAAAGAAAAATATAATTTTTGTGGTTGAAATTTTTGGGGAAAAAATCTGGCTTAAATGTTTTCTTTATTATAGGTGAGCTGATTATATAGTTATACGAGTTTTAGATCATTCAGTCATTCAAATCTTTAGGTCTAGAATGTTCAGGGGCAGGAAAGTAGGTAGGGACTTGAATACAAACCTCCAAGTCTGTCAAATATTTGCTGCAAACAACCACCAACCATGGTTTTTACTTTTTTTGGGGGGGGGGAAAGGTGTTCTAAATCACATACCAAAATCCAGACAAAAAATATCTGATTGTCAATATATTTTTATTTTTTTATTAAAGCGTTCTCAAATATTGCTTTCAATAGTTAATGTGTATATCTATATCTTTATTACTTGAAGAATGTATAGCCCTTAGTGGCTCTGTCCATTGTAGAGAAGAACTAAAACGAGGTGTCAATTGTTTAAATCATCATCATGCTTCTAGGTGCACAGAGAGTTAATATTATGCATTTTAAATATTAAATATTTTGCTTCCTGCAGCACAGCAGTAACCCCCCACTTCTTAGTCAAAGTACACAATAGCACTGGCAGCTATGTACCTTCTGGGTGGAAAAATGTCACAGAAGACTACATCTTCCTTTGTAATAGTGCAAACACAATGATTATTCAATTATTACTGTGCATATCCGACCCCTATGAACTTTGAGATAGATTCATAGTTTTGTCTTTCATGTGCCAACCTGAAGGTGTGGAAAACCTGGTGTTTTCCAGTTTATCATTTCTACAGATTTTACAGATTCATCTTATTAAAAGCCAATAATCTCCACCAAAATGGAAAGGACCAAAAAACTGCCCTATATTTTACTGAATATTTGTAATTCAAGCAATTGTTGTATTTCAATATACAAGCCAATTAAAGAAAGAATATAATTTATGGTTAACAATGGGGACTTTATTAACATTTAAGAGACAATTATGAATGTAGATTTGTCCACAATGTACTGTATATGGGAAAATAGCAATCTTTACACCAAGAACTGGAGCTGATAATCCATGTTTTACTGTTTCAGCAGAAAAATGAGAGAGATGGAACATACTTTAATTCTAGCCAATCTGCAAAATATTTTATTCAGGGTCTATGTTTTTGTGATTAGCAACAAATACCTTCTATTAAGCCATCCAATGGAATATAAGGACCAATCTATCCTGCTTATACCATTCCATTTTCACTTGTAGCCTCAGCTTACAACCTCTATCAACTGCAGGCCTGTTCAGAAATAATTGCAGTTTAGTTCAATTGGTTTTACTTGTAGCAAACAGACTTCAAAACAACTCCCCCCCCCCAGTAAATAAAACAAAACTGCCGTTTTAAATTCCAGGTTGCTTATTTTAAAATCATTTGGACTCTCAATAACATAATTTGAATAATAATATTTGAAGCCTTCTCGTAACTAACTCAGGTAGCTGCTTTTTATCATTCCCTTAGTGATATTCAAAGCATTGAATATATATTTGTTGCTATTTAATACATTATTTTATGTTATAATATTTGTTTTAATATATTGATTCAGGCTATATATCCTTTCATTGAGGCTTGATACATTGAAATCTCTCTCTCTCTCTCTCTCTCTCTCTCTCTCTCTCTCTCTCTCTCTCTCTCTCTGTAAAGAGAGAGCAAGAGAGTTGCAATATAAAATAAAGTATAATAATACAAAATGGTCAAGTACTCAGTGTGATTTGGATAGAATAGCTATTATTTTCAAATTAATTTCCTTCTCATTTCCTTTTCTCTTTATTCTGAACCTTTTTAAAGAAATAGAATAACATTTCCCCATGTCTTTGTAAGATTAATGTATGTATCCATAGTATTTTCCATGCCTCATCTGTCTGGTCACTAAACTGTCAATAAGCTCATGCCAGAAACCGATATCAATTAGATTTACCCAGGCTTTAGATGTTTTAGTACTTTTTTATTGATAAATTTATGTTTTTGACTTTTTATATTCTGCTTTTATATTAATATTTTATTAGCCATCTTGAGTGTTCCCAGAGTAGAGATACTCTGATAAACTGTTACTGATGCACTAATCTTATGTCGTATGAAAGAATGTTGATGTATCACATATATTCAGGTTGTGATATTTTGAGGCACTGGATTCTTTTCCTTTAGGTTCAACATTTATAATACAAATAAAATATGAACATATTGAAGAAACGATTACAGAATAAAGCAAGTGTATTTCTTAAAAGAAAACACTATGAAATAACTATAATATTGTTTAATGTTTAGTGCTTTTTCAGCAATAGGAGTGGTTTAAGACTTTAGTCTTTAATCTTAAAGAGTCCTTTAAGATTGGATTAGTATTATAATGATAAGGTCTAGCATTTGAATATGTTTTGAGTATTTTGAATATATTTTAATTCATGAAATTAGAAGTCCAGAAGATTAGTGTCTGGAGATAATTGTTCATTGTAAACTGTTTAATAATTGATACAAGATTTAGGCGTGTTCACTCATGTTGAATATTCACTCATTTTGTGTTCTGATTCTAAAGGAATGTATGAAAATATTCTGTAGGTATACATGCACTATATTTTCATATTTGTTTTAGCCACTTTTTATCCATTTAGAATGATTTTGGTGACACCATAATATTTGAAAACATTGCCCCGAGCAAACAGCGTCAACTCATTCTTTTATATTAATTTAGTATTATAGCATTTGTACAAGCAATTCCTTTTATTTCTTTTCCTCTCGGTTATATCCCAACTTATTGAAAGAACAAGTGATTTTCACTAGTTGTAAAAATCCTGATTCCCACTTATGTTGACCTATAGATTTTTAACAGGAATTTCAAATTCTGTTTCCCAATGCATTGCAATGAAATTCCAAATGTCTAGTCTGAAGTTTTTCTGCCTATCTGGAATACATTCCATACTTCTGAGAGTCTAAATACCCAAAAGTACCCCTAACATGTTAGTGGTGCAAATAATATTATGTTTGTACAGGTGTAAATATCATGAATAATCCCTGCTTTTTGTCATCATGATGTAAAATCAATCAGTTGAAACTTTAATTTTGTCAGAATTTGTATAAATAACCATGCTTCTTCTAAATCAGGGGGGTAAAACTAACATCGTCATGGTGGTGTCACGTGACATATCGGGACTTCCCCCCCTTAGCTAAACCGGGCGTGGGCAGCACATGATGCATCTGGCCCACGGGCCAGGAGTTTGACAGCCCTGTTCTAAACCAAATTCCAAAATGTTTTATTTCTTTGTAGAAAATTGTAATTCTCAATTGTAATGATAAAACATGAGGTAAATAATATACATTTGTTTTGTATTTTGACAAATTTGTTATATTTCTTAGTAGTTGAGTCTCAGAAGCATGTATTCAGAAAATGGTTTAATGAACAACAAACTGCAAGGTCTTTCACCAACCAATTTTTGATTTTATAGTTATATTTCCACAAACCTTTCCTACTTAAACCAGAAGATTAAACTCTCAAATAATATGTATCTTCTTCCCATGGGCTGGAGAAAATAAGAGAACAATTGTCTGAATACTTTATGAGTTATTGGATGTTTCCATTAAAATAGTTGAAAATTACAAGAATTGTTCAACACCAGTAATTCATGGAAAGGCATCTTTTTTTGAGCCTATTAATGGAATTCTATGATTTAGAATAGAACTAGCTGATTACCAGGCGTTGCCCGGGTATTTATTTATCCCAATCTTGTATTAGACAGGAAAAGGAATGAATTATATCTATAGCGTCAAATCAAAGCAATTTTATTTACAGGGTTTTAAAAGTATAAGGACCTTGTTCAAATCCCAGCTTTGGAACCTGTGGACAGCTGGGGGATTTAGAAGCGCCACCCCCCTGCCTCTGCCATCATCCATTTTACTATTTCCTCAAACTAGGCCTGGGACTGGAACATAAATCCCTGAGCTGGCCCATGCTGCACCTCCTGCACCCCTGCTGAAATAGGCTGGGTCTCCTCTCTGGCCTCCATACCTATTTCGCCTCAGTTGGGATGGTCCAGTCCTTCGCACGATGAGTTGGGGTGAAGGACAATCCTGGGAACACAGGCTGAAGCTGTGAGGTGGGGGCAGACAATCCGCTTGACAATCAGGCCTAGGCTTCCCTCACACAGTAGGCCTACGAAGCGAAGGAAACCTGATTAGGCCAGTACAGAGGCCTTTGATTGAGTGTGCCACGGCCTAACGCTGAGCTAGGCTCAGTGTACAGAACACGACAGTTGTTCCGAAAGGCCACCCCTAGGGGTGCTATGGGTGTCTTACACCCACAGTGTTTTTCACCAGATAGTAAGTCATATGTGTACCAAGTTTGGTTGAAATTGCTCAAGGCGTTCCAGAGTTATGCTGGAACATACATACATACCCTGTTTCTCCCAAAATAAGACATCCCCTGATAATAAGCCCAATCAGGCTTTTGAGTGCANTTATACACAACACACACATACACACACATACACTGTACAGGTACCCTGTTTCCCCCACATCCCCTCATCCCCTGATAATAAGCCCAATCAGGCTTTTGAGTGCATGGCAATAAGGCCAAGCGCTTATTTCAGGGTTCAAAAAAATATAAGACAGGGGCTTATTGTCGGGGAAACACGGTACATACATACATACATACATACATACAGCCATTTTTATCTATATAGATCAGCGGTTCTCAACCTGTGGGTCGTGACCCCTTTGGGGGTCGAACGACCCTTTCACAGGAGTTGCCTAAGCGCGCGCTAGCCCGCCATCTTGGTGACTGGCAATGCGCATGCGCGAAGTGGGGCCGGGGCGGGGGTTGCGGCGGCGGGGCGGGGGTCGCAGCATTAGGAAGGTTGAGAACCGCTGATATAGATAGAAGAAGAAGAAGATATAGATAGAATAGATAAAGATAATAATAGATAATGAGAAGGTGCATGCTGACCCAAACACCTGCCTTGGCCACAATGCTCATGCAGTATTTACACCTGCAATGACTCCACTTCAGCAGATAAGACAAACAACAATGTTGTTTGTCATTACCCATACACTTCAAAAATGCAGCATTTTTACCTCTCCAGTGCAGAGGCATCCACCTACATAATTGACAATGGTCTTCTCTTGCCCAGACACATAGGGATTCTCGTGTCTCCTTTAAATACATTGGAGCGCATTGCTGAAATGCCAGTAAGTAGCCTCAAGGTAGATGAAATTTTGATATGAGTATTTGTATCACATCAGAATTCTCTGTCAGAGCTTGCCAAGATTCCTCTTTCTAAATATTTGAACATGCAAGCCTTAAATGTGACTGAATATCTTAGGACTGTTTCCATCTCTCATGAGGTGTATGTGTGTGTTTTTAATTTAAATTATCTCTTTGGGTTTGTAGGAGAAAAGAAAATATTTATCTTTTAGCTTATTGGTATCAGCAGGCAAGCTAGTCAGCCTCAGAAGGATGGAAGGTTTATTGGTTAGGAGGCACAGGCACCCAGTTTGTGATAAAGAATTCTTTGCGGGGTTTTTCCTCAGTAAAATAAATTGCTTAGAGCATATTGCTCTGAATTTAATCCTTTCATCTTGGTCAATCAGTTTTAAATGGCTGCCTAGTATGAACTAGTTATTTTTTCCCTCTCAGTTTTTTTTTAAAAAATATAGAAAGATGTATGTTTTGTAACAACTAGAAAGGTAGAAAGTGAAAAGTAGAACTAATTGGAGGGCAGAGTTCAGAAAGTCAGAGCTCATTACTGAATCTTTTAACCTTATCTCTTGAGTTTATTTGTATTACCCCATTTGTAAACCTGGGTTCATTATTCATTATTTAAATAAAGATATCAAAAGTGGCATGAGCATAAAGAAAGTCAGTTTTATTTCTGTCTTTAAAAATGCTTTGCTATATCCTTCACATTGTGGTCATGGCCCTGTTTTATAGCTTTATATGTGAGTGAGGATTGTTTTTTTTGGGGGGGGGGTTCATCTGAATGAGCTTTACTTTTATGAAAAATAGGCTAGCATTTGTTATAAACAGACAGAAATTGAATTGTATTTCTTAGGTACAAATCCATAGTACATAACATACAGGAATTGATGGGTTTGGTCTCCTAATAGGAATTACAGCCCAGAACCTTATTTCTATTGTTTATTTTATTTATTTGATCTTATAGACTGCCCAACTCCATTTGCTGGTTGTATCAAATTAGACCAATGCACAAATAATTTAACAAGGTGATTCATTTGCAACCAATGTATCTAAGTGTATGAGTTATACATGGTTACTCTGTCATGCAAATTTTTGCTGGTTAGATGTCTTGATAAAATGATTTTGTGGGCTCGGGATATTAGGTTAATAGCATATAAAGTGCTATATGGCTCTATCACCTGGCTAGCAGGGTTCAGACACAGATTCTTTTGGATTTGGAAGAAATAACCACACTTCTATGAGTCTCTAAGGCCTTATCCCAAGGCAGTATAAGAAAATAATGTAATAATATAATGCAGGACAGCAACCAAAATATATTCACGAATACAATGAAACAAAGGAAGAAAGACTTTATGGCACTTCTGTCAATCAGAAAATCCCAGAGATTATAGTGGACAGATTCCTTCAAAGCAGGAAATATATCCTCCTTTCTAGGTCTGCTTTGAAGTTCCATCTCATGGGACAGTTTCTGAACAACTTATATAGGCTTTGAACCATCGTTACTCACAACTGTTCTCAATAAACTCATCTCACTGCATTTTACCAAGAAAAGAAGGCTGACTTTATCTTATCTTGGAATGTATTGCCTACCTTTGCCAGATTGTCAGAGATTGCCTCGACAAGTCCCTGCAGTATTATTCTTGGCAAGTTTTTTCAAAAGTGATTTGCCATTGCCTCCTTCCTAGGGCTAAGAGAGAGAGTAACTGACCCGAGGTCACTCAGCTGGCTTTGTTCCTAAGGCGATACTAGTACTCCTGGTCTTCTCCCTCATAATGGATATAGCATCCAGGAATATGCGGGTTAATCCGTCTGCTCCGTGATTGGACTGAGTGAGCCTGTCAAGATGATTAATTGCCTCCCTTGTTGCTATGCCTGGCAGTTTTGTTCACTCAGTCGCTCTGGACGGTTGTGCCACCATTCCTCTGGTCTTATCCCAGATTTCTTCACTTTGGTGTTTCTGGACTTGACTAGTTAAATTTTCCTGTCTTTGGAGCCGGTGGTGAGTTTGAGATTCTTTGTTGACGAGCGGCTAGCCGAGCCTCGGCTCGGGCTGCCTTAGGCAGCACGTTTCTTCTCGAGGCTGCTGGGTGCAGCTGGGCAGGTTTTTGCCCAAGGTCTGAGATCGGAGTGCTCTAATTAACTAAATTTCCACCTTATTTGGCCTGAGAGCGTTCCGTGGTCGATCTGACAGCTCGGATCGGCTCCTTTGATCCCAGCTGTTCGTCGGAGGTCGCGGCGGCCATTTTGGAAGCACCGCGACCGATCTCCTTTTAGTTTTTCAAAATTTGGCTCTCTGAGGAAGAATTTTGGACTGAACAGCTTGCGAAAGGGGTGCCTGGCTCGCTCACGCTTTCTTGACCCTCTGCCTTCGCTCTGGTGGTCCACATTTGTTGCCACGCCCGCGCAGCAGCCGTTTCATGGCCAGTGGCCATTTTAGATTGGAACAACTGCCACGCTGACTGCCTGTGGAGACCGAACAGCCCCTTGCGCCCCTGTGAAGAGTGATTGCCTGTTTCGGTCTCCTTGACTGCAAAAAAACAAAAACAAAAACAAAAACAAAAACAAAGATCAACTCCGGAGGAGCCCGTTGCAGGAGTTTAAGTGCAGTCAGCCACGCCCTGTGGGGCATGGCATTAGTCACCCATATTTACATATATATCTATATATATATTTAGCCTATGGCCATTTGAGTGGAGTGTGTGCGCCCCCAGGCCAACGGCTAGCCATGTCCCGAAAGGGCATGGCTCTTGGTGACTGGCAGAGCCACGCCCTGCAAGGGCACGGCTATTGAGGCTCGTCCCACTGGGACACAGCCTGGCAAGAGGCATTGCCAGATTGCCTTGGATTGCATCTGACTTCCTTATCGGCTGGCATCTGTCTTAAGTCTCATTTCTCTGACCGTGGGGTGTGCCTTGCCTGTTCAGCATGAGAGGTTGCCGGGTGGTGCCTATTGAGATGGCGTCCAAGGCCTCCTGTTCCACTTCGTCTGAGACTGCCAAAGGACATCGTGGTCGCCATAGGTCGTCTGACTCTGACCGGCCTACTTCGTCCAAGGCACAGCCCTCTAAGGCTAGGGCAGCCAAGCCGGGCAGTGTGGCCGAGCAGCGTCGCCACAAGAGGTTAGATAAGCTGTATGATAAGGCGGCATCTAACCGTCAGGCTGCCAGTTCCACCCCGGCAGCAGCGGATGTGAGGTCTCCTACACTTGAGACTAACGTGTCAACAGTTGGGGATTCCAACATGGACACTGTGCTCGCTAATTCCAATTGTCAACTTTAGGGCCCAGAAGGGAGCTTCCTTCCCTTGTCTACAGAGGCCGCGGGGACTTCGGTCCAGCGGAATACGGCGCCAGAGGCCACCTTTACTCCCACGGCCGCCGGCCTTCGGCCCTCAGAGGTGTCCGGTTCGACAATTCCGGCTGACATGAAGGCTATTGTGGCAGAGGCAATTAGGCTTGGTATTGCGGAAGGCCTTCAGCAGTCCAGGCAACATGCTCGGGGCGTTGCCGGCACCCTTTCTAGACAGGGCTATGACGAGGATTATATGGAGGACAACTATGCTCAGTCTGTGGGTCAGGGATCGGACAGGTCGGCTGGTGATGATCAGTCTCAAGTTTCTGCTCGAGACTGCAACTCTGACCTGGAATTGTCAGATGATAAAGACGTTCAACTTGAGACACCGTCGGTAGTCGGTTTGTTTCTGATCCCTCTATTCCGGCCCCTACTCCATAAGGCCAAAATTGCAGCGGGTTTGGCCCCACCCAATTCCGAGCCGGAGCACCAACAGGCTCAGGATTTGACGGACCCTCTCTTTCTAGAGCGCACGTCAGAAGCTGAGGTGGTCCCCTCGCCAAAAATGTTTGTAGACATTATCGCGAGGCAGTGGTCCTCTCTGAGTGGGGGTCCCAGCCCTTCGTCAGCTGAGAAGAAGCTGTATAACGTGGCTCCAGATTTGGCCAGGTCCTTGCAGGTGCCACTGGTTGACGCGCCGGTGGCAGCGCTATATGCATCTACAAGCTTGCCCGGGGACCCGGCGGAGTCATTACGCCCTGAGGACCGCCGATCGGAGCAATCGCTTCAACGGGCTCACCACGCGGCGGCGTGGGCGATCAGGGTGTCCACCACAGCGTCTTTCTTCTCCAGGGCCTCTCTCATTTGGCTGAGGCAGCTGATGGATGGAATTCCGGCCGCTGACAAGCGTCTCAAGCAGGACGTCAACAAACTGATGGCGGCTGCCCAACTGACTGCGGATGCCACATTGAATGCGGCACACTTCGCGTCCCGGTCCATTGGGGCTACGGTGGCGGCTCGGAGGCTGTTGTGGTTGAAGAATTGGCAGGCGGATGCCCGCCATAAATGGCGCTTGGCCACGGCCGCCTTTGCGGGAGATGCGCTGTTCGGGGAGCGCTTGCA
>QLTV01000770.1:3551646-3568133 GCA_003457575.1 Thermophis baileyi | reverse complement strand
GCGGCTCTTGCTGCAGTGTTGAGGGCGTTTCCCGTGCGTGTCCAGTGCTACCTGGACGACATCTTGGTCCAGTCGTCTTCTATCTCTCGGGCTTGGGAGGATGTTCAGACTACGCTCCAGGTCCTGCAACACCACTGGTTCTCCATTAATGTGGAGAAGAGCCATCTCACCCCTAGTACCAGGTTGCTCCATTTGGGAGCTGTGATAGATTCAGTGCAGGGCAGGGTGTATCTCTCCCCTGAAAGACGGGCCAGTATCCAGACATTGGTGTCAATTATTCAGAGGGACCGGTCGGTGCAGATTTCCGTTTTGTCCACCCTTTTGGGGAAAATGGTGTCCACTTTCGCCATTGGGCCCTGGGCCCGGGGCCACTCCCGCGGCCTCCAATGGTTCCTCTTACCGTTTCAGAAGTCCAGCAGAGGCACCTCTCCGGCCAGGGTGCACCTTCCTTCGGAGGTCTTGGCGTCTCTCAGCTAGTGGGGATCCCCAGCTCTTCTCAACGGGGGACTAATTTGGGAACCGGAACGGCTAGTCCTGACTACGGATGCCAGTTTGCCAGGTTGGGGCGCTCACATGGGGACTCACATGGTCCAAGGTCACTGGACCGAGCAGGAGCGCAAGCATCCCATCAACTGGCTAGAACTCCGGGCGATTCATCTGGCCCTCCGGCACTTTCAGCCGCTGGTGGCGGGACACCATGTGTTGGTGATGACCGACAATGTGGCAGCCAAGGCGCACGTCAGCCGCCAGGGGGGCACCAGGTCCCGAGCGCTAATGGCCGAGGCTCGTCAGCTGCCCCTCTGGGGGGAAGAACATCTTCTCTCCCTACGGGCAGACCACATTTCGGGCGCCGCCAATGTTCAGGCCAATTGGCTCAGCCGGTCATCACTAGATCAGGCCGAATGGCAATTGCATCCAGATCTGTTCAGGGAGCTGACGGGATGCCGGTGATAGACCTCTTTGCATCACCACTCAATGCCCAGATCGGCGTCTACTTCACTCGCTTTGCAGCTCCGGGGGCTATGGGAACCAACGCCCTACGAGTCCCGTGGCCCAAAGGTCTTCTCTACGCGTTCCCGCCGCTTCCTCTGATTTCTCGGGTTGTCCGGAAAATCCTGCTCGAGAAGGCGGAGGTCATATTTGTAGCGCCTTTCTGGCCTCGCAGAACGTGGTTTGCGGATCTGCAGACTCTCTCTGTTTCTCCTCCCTGGAGGTTATCTCAGAGGCCGGACGCGCTCAGCCAGGGGTCGTTGATCCACCCGAACCCGCAATGGTTCAAACTGACCGCCTTGCGCTTGAGCGGGTCGCTCTAAGGAAAGACAAGATTCCATCTGCGGTCATCACTACCATGCAAGCTTCCCGCCGGCCTTCGACGACCCGCATATATGATGCTACTTGGCGGGCCTTTTGCAGATGGTGCGATTCGGTGCCCGTCGTTCCGTCAGAGGCGTCGATCGCTAACGTACTCGTTTTTCTCCAACATGGACTGGACGATGGGCTTAGCCCAAACACGTTGCGTAGGCAGGTCGCGGCTCTGTCATCTGTTTTGTCTTGCCCGGGAACGGCGTCACTGACTCTTCAACCGCATATTCGGCGTTTCCTACGAGGTGCGACCAATATCACCCCACCGATTGTCCATCGCTACCCTACTTGGGACCTTCCCCTTGTCTTGCGGTCCTTGATGGGCTCGCCGGATGAACCACTTCGAGAGGCCTCCTTGCGTCACCTTTCCTGCAAAGTGGCGTTTTTGGTGGCCATTACGTCGGCTAGGAGGGTGTCCGAGTTAGCGGCCTTGTCGGTCAGATCCGATTTGTGTATTTTTCATTCGGACAAAGTGGTTCTGAGACTGGATCCGGCATTCCTGCCAAAGGTGAATACGTGGTTCCATCGGGCGCAGGAGATTGTCTTCCCGAACTTTTGTCCGCGTCCCGTTCACCAATCTGAGAAGCACTGGCATACCCTTGACGTACAATGGGCGTTGCGAGTTTATATTAACAGGACGTAAGGTGTCGCCATCTACGGTTGGTCGCTGGATACGTTCCACGATTTCCAAGGCGTACGAATTGCAGTCGAGGCAGGCGCCAGCACACATCATGGCCCACTCTACGCGGAGCGCCGCTACATCGGCAGCGTCGGCAACCCAGGCGTCCCTGGAGGAGGTTTGTCGGGCGGCGACCTGGTCTTCGCCATCGAACCACTTCGAGAGGCCTCCTTGCGTCACCTTTCCTGCAAAGTGGCGTTTTTGGTGGCCATTACGTCGGCTAGGAGGGTGTCCGAGTTAGCGGCCTTGTCGGTCAGATCCGATTTGTGTATTTTTCACTAGGAAAAAGAGGTTCTGAGACTGGATCCGGCTTTCCTGCCGAAAGTGAATACGTGGTTCCATCAGGCGCAGGAGATTGTGCTCCCGAACTTTTGCCCGCGACCCGTTCATCGGGCTGAGAAGCGTTGGCACACCCTTGACGTACGTCGGGCGCTGCGGATATATATTAAGCGGACGGCTGTTTTCCGCAAGTCAGAATCTCTCTTTCTATCGTTCCAACCTGCATCAATGGGACGTAAGATATCGCCGTCGACGGTTGGTCACTGGATCCGTTTCGCGATTTCCAAGGCGTATGAATTACAATCTCGGCAGCCACCGGCTGCTATCATGGCCCACTCTACGAGGAGCGCTTCTACGTCGGCTGCGTGGGCTACACAGGCGTCGCTGGAGGAGGTTTGCCGGGCGGCGACCTGGTCTTCGCCTTCGCTGTTCATCAGGCATTATAAGATTGATGTGTTTGCTTCGGCCGAGGCGGCCTTTGGTAGGAGAGTGCTCCAGCAGGTTGTGCGGGACTGAGTCTCTATCATCTGGCGGACTACGTGGCCCCCCCGTTTTGGACAGCCAGCTTTGGTATGTCACATTCCTGGATGCTATATCCATTATGAGGGAGAAGGGGCCTTGGTCTTACCTGATACGCCTCTTCTCCGAAATATGGATATAGCATCCAGCCCCACCCGGTTGTAGTCCTTGGACTGTCGGTGGCGTTAGACCTGAGGAATGTTCTGAATTTTGGTGGCACAACAGAGTCTGTCGTCTTCGCTCCTTCGTTCCAAACTGCCAGGCATAGCAACAAGGGAGGCAATTAATCATCTTGACAGGCTCACTCAGTCCAATCACGGAGCAGACGGATTAACCCGCATATTCCTGGATGCTATATCCATATTTCGGAGAAGAGGCGTATCAGGTAAGACCAACGCCCCTTCCATTTCTAGCCTGATACCTTAACCATTACGCCAAACTGGTTCTCTATTATATTAGTACAATATATATGAAGTAGCTTCTGGAAAGTGTTTAAAATTACAAGTGCTGAAAGAAATCATTTGGTTAGTTTGGGAATTTAAATTAATTGGAACTCAGAAATTAAACTTTCTGAGAAAATATGGTTTATATACAATTTCTAGGTTTAATCCAAAGTACTTGCATTAATTTATAAAGCTCTTATTACTGCAGTTTTGGATGGTAATTATAAAAAAGTATCAATAACTAAAAGGTTCAGTTTTTCATTATTCTGGAGAGTTCGAAATCACAGAATATATATTTCTTTGTTGCTCCTTTTATAAAAACATTCAAAACTAAATTTATCCTATCTTTGATCAGCAGATATCATGACTGCTCAGACTCAACATACAGCAGGCCCAAAATGCTACTTACAGATGCACTGTCATTTGTTATGCTACTAGATTGTGTGCTGTAGCATGTAAAATCTGCCAGATTGACCACATGAAGTCTTGCTATTTAGGTGTATTCTATGTAATTTTAGGTTTTAACATATTTTATGTACAATTAAATATATTTACAACCTAGACTTAGATTACTTTTTTAAAAACTTTATTTATAAGTCCTAGTCACTTTACAGATGTTTTTCAACTTTGGTAATGGATTTTTATTTACTGGTTTCCAAAACTAGACTGTTTTAGGAGATTATAGACTACTTAAGGATATATTTCTTGTACTAGTCTGAGAATACTGAGATCAGAATAAAAACTGCCTGACTAAAAACTGAATTTATAAAGCTGCATATGATTTTCGGGTCCATATAGATGCAGAGCCTTATTTTTTATTTATGCACATTTGCTGAAATTGGTAATTGATACATATCTAGTCCTCGGGATGTAGGCAGGTCATAATTAGGGATTTTTTTGTCAGTGGTTTATCTATATATTATCCCCCAAAATATTAATTTAGTATCTATTTTGCTATAATCTTAATGCAGAATACAGTTCAGTAATATTTATGTTTACATATTAAAATCTCTGCATTCTATTGGACTTGATCTATGATAGGATTTAGGGTTATATACGGAATCTCTTTTGTTTTTACTAGCTTTTGATTGGTTTCAACATTACAATTAATGTTTATAATGTTTATCTGACACCTATTTCCTATCATTTTTCTCTGTTTATGATTTTGATTTTCATTAATCTGCTTAAAATTTGTTTTTTTAAAAATAGATTCTTGTATTTTTTATAAAGTTTTCAATTAAGTAACCTTGGTTCTTGTACTTTAGTATTCCTCCAGAGCTGTATTTTTGTTTCTGCTATTCGCTAAAGCAACTGGCTTTGTTGCTCTTTCTAGAACAAAATAAATTATTGAGCCAAGGTGCCAAGATAAGAGAAAAAAAGAAACAGCAAAGAAACATTACAGCTAGATGTGAACAGAGAACCAGCATATCTGAGCAGTTCTGTATAAATACTACATCAACAAAAGTGTAAATCTCCAGATATCTACAACATCAAATTTAAATACCTTACCCATATTTCTCCTGCTGAACAGAAATTATTTTGTATCATGTAGTTGATACAGATATGTTTGCCACAGAAACATTTAACTGTTGATTAATTTATATATTTCCTTTTACATACTTAATATCTAACCGGTTATCCAACTACAGTATTCTCTGATTCTAAACCACACGACCAGTTGGGTGCATGTAGTAGCTATAAATCATGGGAAATAAGTACCTGCTAGACAATATTCAAAATTAAATCTGTGGAAATCCTTCCTTCCATTTGTACCTGCAGAAATGTATCTTCTGTCGACAAAGAATTAAGAAAATATCTGGTGCTTGCATCCAGTGCTCCTATGGACGTTGTCCAGCTTCATTCCATGTCACATGTGCTCATGCTGCCGGGGTGTTGATGGAACCAGATGACTGGCCTTACGTTGTCTACATCACGTGTTTCAGGCACAAAATAAGCCAAAATGTGGTAAGGTTTTAGATACTATTGTTTTCTATATTGTTTTTAATTTAGACATATTGTTGCTGACATTATATATCCTGTTACAACCCATTCTAATCTATTATATTAGAATAGGAAAATCCCAAGACTACATAGGCTACGTCCGTGATGGCGAATCTATGGCACGCATGCCAGAGGTGGCACGCAGAGCCCTCTCTGCTGGCACACGCGCTGTCGCCCCAGGTCAGATCTCTGTGGTGTTTCTTTCGTGAGCTTCTGTTTCCCTGCAAACGACGAAACAGAAGCTCACGAAAGAAAAAGATCTTACCTCTTGCCGCGCTGCCGGTGTTGGGATGCCCCGCCTCCCACCGGTCAGCTGGTCTTCGGGTCTCTGCTGCGCATGCATGCATGTCCGCGCATGCGCTCGTTCGCACGTGCGCGCACCTTTCAGTTTGGCCATGCACGCATGCAGTTTGAGCACTCAGTGTCTAAAAGGTTCGCCATCACTGGGCTAGGTCAAGAGAAAAGGAATGAAGATTGTGTGATGAAATGCTTAAGAGTTCATTTAAGGTGCTGATTACATCACAGCTTTGTTGGAGCTACTTGCGCCTTTTTTTTTTTTTAACAACTTAAACTCTCAGCTATATAACCATGGGATATGGTGGAGGTGTTCAGAAAATTTGGCTGATTTGTTCAAAATGATAACAGCATTATCATGCCACAAACTTTACTCCTTTCGAATGGGTGGGTAACATTGGATGCCTCTGAAGAAGCAGCACAGTTTGCAGCACAATGCCACACTGTTGCTGTTGTCACTCTGATTACCCCTTTGCTTCTCACAAATGCCTCTGGCTTAGAGGAGCTCACAAGAGACCCTTACGTAAAAAAATAATTTGATGGCTGTGCAGTAGTCAGGTGAGCATTTAGTGCTATAGTTGGGGACTATAAACAAAAGAGGATTTCTAGAAACACAAATGCCACATGGTATTCAGAGCAAGCCACAAACTGAAACTTTGCTGAATGTTGCATAGGCTCAGCTCTCCTCCTTCATCCAGCCTTATGAACTGGACCATCCTCTGTGAAAATGCTTCACAGAGTACAGTGGTGGAAGAGACTGAGGTGCTAGATCCATGGACAAACCTTTTCCAACCTTTACTTCTTCTGCGTATATCTTTTTTTGAAGTAATACTTCCTATTCCACATTTATACAATCTGGCATCATTTGGTCTGAACTATCAGTATCCGTAAAATATTTTAAAACTGTACAAATCTCAGTTAAATCTGTGCATGTGTATATGCAAAAGGTGAATATCTATAAGTAACTTAGATAAAGCACGCTTTTTACAAGTTTAAGTCTTGATGTGACTTAGACGAGGCAATTTGAGAACTCGTAACAGTTCTTTAGGATCCAGGGAAACAAACTTAGGGAGAGAGAGAAATGGTATTTGAATTAATTATATTGTTTTAATCTTTTAAAGAAAACCAAACCCTTTGAGAAAGCTGTCTCAGTTGGGCAAACTGTCATAGCAAAACACAGAAACACACGCTATTACAGCTGCAGAGTAATAGAAGTTACATCACAAGTTTTCTACGAAGTTATGTTTGATGATGGCTCCTTTAGTCGGGACACCTTCCCTGAAGATATTGTAGTAAGTATTTATTTTAGAAATGTTTTCTTTTGTTTTTTTAAAGTTAAATCAGAAAAATTGAACTATTTTTTGTGACCTTTCAACAGAGATAATTAACTTAATATTCTGTTCATGTTTGTTATTTCTTGCAGCAGAAAATTATCACTTTCTCAGGGGCTTCCCAACCTTGTTTGTGCTAATTAGTATCTACCATTTCTCCAAATGAATAACAACTAATCTTCCAAAGTCTTTTAATTAAATAAGAAATATGTTTTTAATAAAAGATATTAGAGTGGGAATTCTACATGTTGTAGTGTCTCAGAGAGGTAATATAACAAAATTCCTTGATGAATTAACAAAAAAACTTTAATGTTAAAATATGTAACAGGCAACATGATTCACATGAATCGAGTAAGATATTGGGTCTACATGTTTGATTATTGTATTTGTAAACTGTATTATCTAATGTTGCTTAGTTGGAATAAACAAAATGGCATTTTGTGTGTGTGTGTTTTGCAATATATATACTTACATTAACATTTTAGCAGGAAGTTAACAGCACTACTTATTGGGGTGGTTTGTTTGTTACCTCATTCTGGGGTTGATTTTGCTACCTTGTACATCCCAAAATCAGCATTCTGATTTCATGGCTGATCCCTTGCACCTTCATAACCTTGAACGTGCTAAATCTTCACTTGATGCTGGTCCTCCTGTCAGAACTCTTTAAACTCCATTACATCAGTCAGACATTACCAAACTATGACAGCAGTGCATTTATTATGCAGGTTTTCTTTATTTTTGTCCTTTGGGAAACACACTCTCTCTTTCTCTCTCCACTCTTAATATTTTCTTTTGGATATTTAAAAATACGAAAAGGGCCAAAAGAAAAGATGGTTTTCAAGCCATTACACTCTACACTAGTCTAAGAGAGCTATTGAATGCTAGAATTGAAAACAGTTCATTAAAAAATATTTATTTATTGTTTGTTCAATTGACCTCTTGATTATTGTATTTTGAGTCAGGAATTATCATCTTAAATGTTATGCATGGTTATAGTCCATTGTGATGGACTGAATAAGCCATAGTTGTTAAGATATTGCTGTGATTTTTGAAAAATTCTGTTTGCCTATGAAATTTTCACCAGCTATGAGGAAAATAGTGAAGAATTCTTAAGCTGCAAATCTTTTTTTAATCATTTTTGCTATTTTTGACTATATGGCATTTTATTGCTTTTATAAAGATACCTTTTGGAGAAATATCAATTTTTGTTAAAGGTTTTTGTACATGGGTTTATATAAGAAACTCCATGAGCTACAATTGTAAGAAAGTAGAATATCATTGGAAAATATTCTGAAAGAGTCCGTGCCAAATAAGCCCTTACATTTATTTATTATTTGATTGATATCCTGTCTTTTTTGTTTAGGAACTCAAGGTAGTGTGCATAACATTCCCTCTTCCTATATTTCTCCACAACTGTAATTCTGAGAGGTAGGTTGGCTAAGAGAAAAATGACTGGTCATTGAGTATCCATGGCTGAGGGTAGCCTAGAATAATGTCTCAACTAAGCAACTTTAAGATGTGTGAACTTCAACTCCCAGAATTCTCCAACCAGCATGGAAGTCCACATATCTTAAAGCTAGTGAGGTTGAGAAACACTGGATAAGAACTTGAGTCTTGTGCTCTTAGTCTAATATGTTAATAATTGCACTACACTGGCCCTTGAATTTTGTAAAATTGGCAGCCCAGAAACATGAATGTGGTGATCAATTTTTAAACTAGAACTATGGGAAAAATTAGATTTATTGAAAATGAAGAATCACAAAATATATTCATTTTTGAAGCAGAAAGATTGATGCATGATGAAGATGAATGTAAGCATTTATTTGGCCCCAGTGTACTCATTACAAGCGAGTATAAAGGAATAAAGAAAGGTTAGCCATGGCTTTTTTTTAATTAATTGCAAACATAAAATATACACTGGAAATATAGCACCTTAAGAATATGATTTGTGTAGAAAAACTAGAGTCCTGAAATTAACACATTGAAAAAGAGTGAGATTTGCTATGGTCTTTGTTTCCAGTTTTTGGGTCAATATACTGAAGTATAGTAGGAAGAAAGGTTCTGTTTGAGAGCAAGGCATATTGAGAAAAGGCATCACATTTCTTATATGGGTCTGTGTTATGACTTTTCTCTTCTCTACTGTTTTTCAGGAAGCAAACTTGCCCTTCAAACGTTATTAGTAAAGATTATCCTGTCTTCCCTGCTAAGTCCTTACTTATAAGTGGTCTGATGCCTTTTTGGAAGAATAACACTTAAAATGGGATATGTTCAAAGGAGTGTCAGAAGGATTTAACTATTCCTATCCCAGTGGTAATAAATGAAGCCATGCAGAAATGCTACAAAAATGTCATTAATGACTGAAGATGCTTTATTAAGGAACATCTAGATATGACACATATGGGAGGATACATCTTACCAGAAACTTCTCTTTTGTTTACATCTGCATCAGAGCTTGAATTGTGGGAGAGAATAAAAACTACTTACCATCCAAGTGGGATAGTGTGATTTGGAGCTAAGAAAAAATGTAATCAGGGCTAGATATGCCTCAGTGCTTCTCAGATAGTAAAAGAACAACATATAATTGTTTGAAGGAAACACCAAAGAACTTTTAGATTCCTTGGAGAAATCTTTGGGTGTTTTTCATTAGATAATATACCTGTAGCTTCAATAACGGAGAAGATTTTTTAAAAACCGCTTTCCTAATCCATGCAATGTGCATATCAGGGAAGACTTATTTATCAAACTTTGTGCAAAAGCAATGTTGCTGCTATTGAAGAAGCTATTTCTCTAATCTGTTTCCCTGTTCAGCTAGCTCACAAAGATACCAAATGCTTTTTATGTGTTCAAGCCACTGCACAATTTCAGTTTAGTTCACAACTGCATTAATGTGAGACCAGCTACTATTTCCTGTTTGTATATATTTTGATGAGATTGCAAGGTGAAAGAAGAGGTTTAAGGATATTAAACTTTATATTCCTTGATGATAGGAACACAAGTGAGGCAGTATGTTTTCCCTAGAAGACATTTGGAAGTGTATATTAATAGAGAGGCAACTATAGTTAGGAGGGCTGGTTGAAATAATTCAATATTAATAATTCTTTTAGGCTTATAGTTACTATTTAATGCCTTTGTCTTCATATTAATAACAGGAGAAATATGTGGGATGAAAATTTTGGCTTAAGCTATACCATTGAACCTAATAGGTAACTGCTGTACTTTTCATGACCTGGAGAGTGCCAAACAGTGTGTAAGCAGCGAGATGGCCTTGTTGATTAGATTGTAAATCTCAAATAAATTCAGGAAGTGATGATTTTTTAAAAAAATCTAAAACAAAGACAAAGATTTAGATTTAAAATTAGCCAATAAAAATTGTAATTTTAATTAAATGTGATCTTAAGAAACAATATCTGAGAACTTAAATAGTAGTATAATTGTGGGTTATTTGATTAGTGAATCCATAATCTGAAAATCCAATAACTCAGGTTCAAATGAAAAACCTCTTGTAGACGGGGTTCTTAATTATTTTACTAAATATGGTACATTATTAATAAATTGGTACTAATTTCTAAATATCGATCATACTGATATTGCCCTTAAAATAAATATGTTTTAATCAAACAAATTAAAAGCAGTTTATTTTAAAATTAAATACATTTAGGATTCTCCTTGAATTGAAACCCACCCGCATCTCCATAATCATAAGTGGCATTTTAACTTTTCTATCAAGCTTGTTTATACTATATCTTAATACAATCTAGAATTCAACACACTGGTTAAGAACTAGTTTAAGCAGGGACACCATTACGTTCAGGAAGAGAAATCACACAGGCTACCTAGAGAACCTATGTTTATTGAGCCAATAGGCTAGTATTTGAGCTACATGTCTCAGTTTGTAAGTCTTACCTTAGACTATCTGCCTAGGTTCCTTTCCCCCCACTTTGTTTGTCTATTAATTTTTTGTTTGTGGGAACAAGGGGAAAAGTATTTTAATGCAGAGGATCGTCTTCTTTCCATGGCAGATGTTGAAGCAGCCTAATGTAGAGCCAGTCTGGTGTAGTAGTTAAGGTGCTGGTCTAGAAAGAGTTCTAGTCCTGCCTTAGGCATGAAAGTTAGCTGGGTGACTTTGGGCCAGTCACGCTACCTAGGGTTATTGTGGGGAAAATAGGAGGAGAAAAGAGTATTTGATATCTCACTGCCTTGAGTTTCTTATGAGGTAAATAAAGACAGGATAAAAATCAAATTTAAAAAAATATGTTTCTATCTTGCTTTCTATCACATTTCTGCCTTGTCAGCCTTGCAGTTGCAGAAAATTGAATAGGCACATCACTCAGGTGAGGTCCTGGTACATGGTCAAATGGTGAAGGAGTTGTCTCTGGGACAGTCCAAGAACAGAAATCCACAGTTAGGAAGTATACTTTTTAAAACTCTCCCCCCATCTCTCTCCCTCCCTCTCCCGCATGCATATGTATAAAAGTTTACTATTTCAGTTTATAAAATTATGATTCTGACACATTATTTGAATGAATTGGTGTTTTCATGAATCCTAGGAGAATTTTTCTAAAAGCCTGTGTGTTTTTCTTTTGTCTGGTCTCAAAAATATCCAATATCCTTATGTTAAACAATGCAGTTCTGCTGAATAAATAGCATTGTTCAGATAAATTCATCTAGCAGGTTGTAGCACTCTTAGCAGTAACAAAAGATGAATTACCACATGACTTATTTGTACTAATACAAAGAAATCAGCTACTGCAGCAAATTAATTTTAGGTATGTATGTATGGTTTGTTTGGTCAATTTTTTTCCAAAATGAATATTTTCTTATCTGGAAAAAAAACCCAAACACCCATCTGAACGAAAATGTAGGGATACTTTTTTTCCCCTTCTCTCTTTTTAAAAAAAAATCAAAATTAATACACAAAACCCATAACAGAATTATGCCTACCCTAATGAAACCATATCCATTAAATAGAATAGCCCAGAGATCCTTCAGTGAGATGAGAATGGCAGTGATTAAACTTCATCTTTCAAGGTTTTAAACTCCCCATCAGCCACAAAAAAAGGAAAATATGTGACAGCAAAAGTATATGACAAAGAATTTTTTGTAAAGGCTATTTTCCATTTTTGAAATACATCTACATTTCATGAAACATCAAAATTACTATCTTTGGTTTTCTTTGTATTCGAATTGTGGACCTGTTGTGATCATATATTTGAACAAAATGCCAGTATAATAACAAGACAGCTTGAGACATTGTTTAAACATAATAATGTTCTCAGCTCCATGGAGTTCTTTCAGAGCTAAACATATATATTTGTTGGTTTTGAAAAATGTGTGAGTTTATATTTTATAACTGCAATTTACAAAATTTAGCTAAGAGAGCAATTGGTATACTGTGAGAAATAAATATCTATGAATACATTTTAGGCACACACAGAAGAATCTCCAAATACTGTTGTTGATATGCATGGGGAAAAAGGTGACATATGCTTCACTTTTTAATAAGTACTCATCAACTACTAGAATCTGCCTGCCTGCCTGCCTGCCTGCCTGCCTGCCTGCCTGCCTGCCTGCCTGCCTGCCTGCCTGCCTGCCTGCCTGCCTGCCTACCTGCCTACCTACCTACCTACCTACCTACCTATCTATCTATCTATCTATCTATCTATCTATCTATCTATCTATCTATCTATCTATCTATCTATCTATCTATCTATCTATCTATCTATCATCCATCCATCCATCCATCCATCCATCCATCCATCCATCCATCCATCCATCTCCCACATTTATTTTTATTTTTTTTATAAATAACTGAAGACAGCTAACATACCTAATACTCCTCCCTCCTCCTATTTCCCCACAACAACAATAACCTTGTGAGATGAATTGGGTTGAGAGAGTGACAGGCCAAAGTCACCCAGCTGGTTTTTCATGGCTAAGGTAGGACTCACAGACTCCTGATTTCTAATCTGGTGTTTTAACCACTAGACCAAACTGGTTGTCATTAAGACATTAAGGCTGGATTCCCACACATGGCACCCAAGGATGCCATTATGTCCCTGGACAATGATCTTGTTCCCTGTCCAGTCTTTCTTTATTTTTTTCAAGGAAGTTGATCTGTTGCAAAACGTTACTATCTGGAATCATATTTATTTCAAAGAATGTATAGGAATCCCAAATTAATCACATAAGCTTTCTAAGTGAATTAAAATGATGGGTTAGCTTAGAGCTACTAAATCTGAGTTGCAAAGATATGGACAACCATTAAATGGCAGCAAAGAATTAAGACTAATCTGTATCTGTTTGTGTCTGTGAATGGTAACCTTAGAAAATGGGATCAGTCATTGAGAAAGGGGGAGAAAGCTGTACAGTGGGTAGGTGTATCTAGAGGCATTCTCATAAATTTGTGTGTTATGTCCTTCATGGTAGCCATATTGAAAATGGGCAAGGCCTTCCAGTAGCCATTTTACAAAAACACTTGATAAATGTGTTGTGTTCTCAAAAATTCCCAATGAGACCACTAACCTAAAAAAGTAGAGTATCTTAAATTGTTCTAGTTCTACTAGCATTTACTTTATTTATTGTTATCATTTTCATATTAAAAATACATTGATAAGGAATAGTTATTTAAGGTTGGAATTCCCCACTTTCTTTTAATTTTTTTGTCTCCTGTCACTGCTCTTCCCCCATTAAGCAGCATAAATTGAATTATGTGATGGCAGTTTAAATATAGCAAGAGTGGTTCAAAAATATTCATTAATTTACTGTTTCTTTCTGTGATGTAGATAATTTATAATTTGATTTAATATATTCAATTTAATATGGCCACCTACTCTGAAAGACACTGGATGGCATACAAAATCCATAAAAAAAAAGAAAAACAAAAGCCACAAAAACAGGGAGTCTGGACTAAAACAATTAGAACAGCAAAGAGTACAAAAAATAATGCAATAGGCTTGATAAAAAAAAATCACATCCATAGTAACCCCAATCCTGGGAACATATATGCCTGCAGTCACCATTTAAGCCATAAAATCTAAAGCCCTGCTCAGTGAAGGATTCCAGCTTCCTGTTTAGTTAAAGTTTAATAGTAGTAGAGCTTCTAATAGTAGGAGTAGATAAATTTTAATGACCCTATTTCTGAAATAAATGTGTTGGGTTTGAGGTTTTTAATAACAATTGCATCAATCCCGTTTTTTTAGGAAAGTTCTGTCACTCAAACCCAGCTTTCAGGTGAATGTATACTGAACAAACTGAAACAGAAGCTTGTATTGAGAGTGTTAGTTGTATGGATTTGCTGATATGAGAGTTGATTTGATGTAGTGTTAAGGTTGTGGACTAGAAATGAATTATGGTCCTCCTTTGGTATTAGAATAGGTGACTTTTGGTCACTTCCTGTCTCTCAGTCCAACCTTGCAGTGTTGTTTTAAACATTAAGATGTATGAACTTCAACTCTCAGAATTCTGGGAGTCGGGGTCCACACATCTTACAGTTCCAGATTGGGAAATACTGGTTTATTCCACCTTGAGTTCTATAAGATGGGATATAAATCAAATAATGCATTCCATTTACATTCAGAACCAGATGTTAACTATTACTGTTTTGATCTAGCTTGTGAAAATTAGTTATTATACTTTTTAGCGGTTAAGTAAAAAAAAAATTCCTGTTTGTCTCAGCAGTGCAGAAAGGAAGTTCAGCCACAGCCCTGAGAGAATCATACTCCTGTATTTCTGGCAGTGTGGGAAAAGTGACTTACCTGACTTACCTGCTCTGATTTGTACAGAAAATAATGAAACTTAATATCTAGTGAAGAATTTAACTTTTATCATTTCCTTTTAATAGAAGTTGAAATCATGTTTTATTGATTAACTGTCTGTTTAATTCAGTAAGACAGAATAAAATTTTATTACACCAACCCAATACTAAGGAGAAACGTGGCCAGTGAGTTTAGGATTATAGCCGATGCCTCTTACAGTATTTAATTATTTTGGTATATAACTTCTTAACAATGTTAAAAAGTGGGGAAAAGGTTAGACAATTAATCTCTCTAATCTCTCATAATTTCACTAACTACCCTCAAAAAGGATATCAAGCTATTTCTCTTTATGTCTTCAGTTCTCTGAGGATAGTATGCAGGACCATGTTTTCTAGCCTTTTTTATCCAGAAATGTCATCTAGCTCAAAGGAAATTTTTTATATGGAAGTCTTTTTTTTTTTTTGTTAGTTTTACTTTCCCAAGCTACAGGCTCTCAATTTAACATTAATTAAATTGAACTATTTAGAACAGACTTCTGAATATTTGCTGCCAAGATAGTGAGACAAATCAGTCCTGTTTGAAATTTTAGTGGTTCATGCCACTGCATAGTTTGAGAACCCCCAATTTATTAGAGTTGTCACTCAGTGTTTTTTTTTTTTTACTTTTGTTGATGTCATACATTTTTTAAGGATGCATTGGTATGTCCTGATTTCTCATTTTGAGGGGCAAATTTGATGTATTGTTAGAACCCTTGGTTCAGAGAAATATTTTTCCTATTTCAGAGAATTCCATTCATTCAACTTATTGGTCTGCTCTGGAGCACTTTTGCCCCCTTAGATTTTAAAAAGTAAATGCTAACTATGTGACAGTAATCTATTTTTGCTACAGACCCACTGATCTATTACTGGCATAATCCTTGATGAAACAATATTTTTTATTATGAAAACTAGTACTCATTGAGATAACTTAGGTTAATAGTTATTACATTTTATATATCAGAAAGCATGATAGAATCGTCTATCAAAGACAACTGTGTGTCTGTTAAAATGAGTGGTTTATATTGAACTAGCAGATTCTGTGTTGTGATGTTTGAATAGCTTGGAGATTTTTCTTTCTGGCAGATACAAGTGAAACTCGAAAAATTAGAATATCGTGCAAAAGTTCATTTATTACAGTAATGCAACTGAAAAGGTGAAACAAATATATGAGATAGACTCATTACATGCAAAGCAAGATAGTTCAAGCCGTGATGTGTCATAATTGCGATGAGTATGGCGTACAGCTCATGAAAACCCCAAATCCACAATCTCAGAAAATTAGAATATTACATGCAATCAATAAAACAAGGATGGTACATAGAACAATATCAGACCTCTGAAAAGTATAAGCATGCATATGTACTCAGTACTTGGTTTGGGCCCCTTTTGCAGCAATTACTGTCTCAATGCGGTGTGGCATGGAAGCTATCAGCCTGTGGCACTGCTGAGGTGTTATGGAAGACGAGGATGCTTCAATAGCGGCCTTCAGCTCTTCTGCATTGTTCGGTCTCATGTCTCTCATCTTTCTCTTGGCAATGCCCCATAGATTCTCTATGGGGTTCAGGTCAGGCGAGTTTGCTGGCCAATCAAGCACAGTAACCCCACGGTCATTGAACCAGGTTTTGGTGCTTTTCGCAGTGTGGGCAGGTGCCAAGTCCTGCTGGAAAATGAAGTCAGCATCCCCATAAAGCTCGTCTGCGGAAGGAAGCATGAAGTGCTCCAAAATCTCCTGGTAGACGGCTGCGTTGACCCTGGACTTAATGAAGCACAGTGGACCAACACCTGCA
>QLTV01000770.1:3513873-3532716 GCA_003457575.1 Thermophis baileyi | reverse complement strand
CCAACCCTGCTGCTTTGTGTTGAATTATTTATTGCCATGGCTCTTCCCCCTCTCCCCCCCCAAAAAACCCCCACTTTATTTTGCATGGTATATATATATATATATATATATGTGAAATTCTGAACAACCCTTTTCAGCCCCTTCTGTTATCTGTTAGTGAAAGATGTCACTGTGATATGATTAGGAGAGCTATTTTCTGTAATGCATTGTAAAGCTTTTTTCTTTGGCCAACAAAGAAAATGTCTATTTATAATACTGTGTGACAGCAACTACAACAGACCTCCTCCTGCTGGAGATAAATCTGCAGCCTCTCCTTCTCTGCTTTAAAAGACATCTTACATCTCAGCTTGTTAGGAACAAAACTTCTTTAGGTAGAAGGAAATGGTGTGGTGATGATGGAAAACAGAAAAGGTTGGGAGAGATTATGTTTCATTGTTCATATGTCTTTGCTACAAGAGTTCTGATATCCTCCTTTTCTGAAGAATGTAAATTAGCTGGCCACAAAATTAACTCTTTTATGCAATAGGGTATTCCATTAAAGGGGTAGAATATGAAAACACTAGTATTTGCAATTGGCTTGATTTAAATGTAGCTTGACTTTCCATCTTTCCTCTCAAATGACCAGAAGAGGAGTGAGATTCACTTCTGGGGAAAGCCCTCACCCGCAGATAGCTTATATTTATTTCATACCTAGGAATTACAGGATCACTGGATCAAATTTTTGAACTCCGTAGGGAGCGCACCAGTTTGCAACATAAAGTTGAAAATTAAAAGAGGCAGTTATAAAGTGTAAGAAAACAAGCAGCAAGACGGTTCACTAATCCATCTTCACCTCATGATATCCGTTGTTTCCTCATTGTGATAGAGAAATGCCTATAAGAGGCATGAAGTTGTGTGCCGCAGGCAACTCTGCAAAACCAGTCCCCAATTTTCCATGCTGAGCTTGAAAGCGAATTGAGACCTTTGCTTGATCAGAAACTCTGCATTATTGAGGTTTGCAGAGATTTTGGTTACGTTCAAGTGAATGTAGACCTGGTTCTAGTAGTGGGCCTGAGGAACCCAGAGCGGGATAGAGCCCATTAAATGACTTGTGTGATGTGTTGTTGCCAGGGTGGGGGGTGGAGGGGACTATTATTTTATTATTTTATTATCAGATTATTTTATTTTATTATTTTAATTTTTTATACATGATGTTTTTATATTTGTGTAAGCCGCCTTGACTCGCCACGTGCGAATGGGCGGCAATATAAATTTTCTAAAATAAATAAAAATAAAATGTCAATAGAAGACTTTGCATAACTCTGCTCAAAAGAGACAAGATGGAAACTGATAGAACGGAACCAGGATGCACAATCCTTACAAACTGTATGTTACTCTTTATTATTTATACACATAAGAGGCAATTTCTCTGTGGTGAGCAGAATGTTCTAAAGCAGGGGTGTCAAACTGGCGGCCCACGGGCCGGATGCATCACGCGCAGGCCATGCCCACCCCAGCTCCCGAAGGGGAAAAAACATCATGAAATGTCACGTGAGCGCAACGTGACACAGCGAGTTTGACACCCATGTTCTAAAGAGACTTCCCACATTTGCTGAAATGAAATAGACCCCTTTATGTAATGATGTCTCATTCTGTCCTGTCCTGCAACTCACTCTCATCTCCAGAAAAGGAAGGTTTCAACAGAGGCCCTCCAGTTGTGTCACACTGAAACATCTATGGTGAAACACCTCTTGAGAACTGTCTCATATCTACAGCATCTCAGATGGGAAACTTGGCAAGATCTGACAAACTGGTTAAAGTAGGCTTGGGAATGATGGGAAAGAAAAGATGATTAAAAAGGGTCTCTTCTTTTTAAGGAGGAAGGGAGGTAGAGATGGGTGGGTAAGTGAGTTGAAATTGAAGGATTTAGGACGAACAGCACAAGGAAAATACTTAAAAGAAGAAAAAAAGAGATCTCTCTTAGAGCTTTTCTCTTGTAAATATGAAGTAATGCTAATTAAAATGACAGGTACGCCTAAGTCTATCCTAGAGAAAATGGCAAACATTTTTCACTTATCGGAGAGTGAAATTAACATTTGGGATAAATGAAAGATTGTTCTCGGAGTCATGGACACACTTTGAATGGCATTTTCAATTCCTGAATCACAGAAAGCTTGCTCTATAAAGTGGCTCTCCAGGTTGCAGTAAACTATGATTGGGGGTCTTGGCTAGCGTGTTTACTTTCCTCCTACTTTTCAATTTCTTCATCACTTTCTTTTATAGCTTTCCTAAAGGCCCGCTTATGATATATTTGTAAAAAGATACTCTTTATTCCACTCCTAGTGAAATCTACCTTTTACGCCTCTGTTATTAGGGACTCAAAGTAGTTATAAAACTGTCCTTGCTCTGTTGCCGATGTCATACACAATTATTATACAACTTGCTCTAGCTAAAAGGTAAAAAGTAGATTCAATAAAAGCACCACATCACTCGAGAAGTAACATACTCATTTACCCTAAGCAAGTTGTTATTTCTTGTATCATGTGTCATTTAGGTTGTGTTTTTAATATAGTAGCTGCTGGAAGCCAGAAGGTTTATGGGGAGTTTCTTTTAATCGTTCCATAGACAGTGAGCATACTTCGTTGGCTTTCTCTGCTGATGCTGTAAGAAAGGCAGAAACAGCCAAGACTAGTCAGAAAGCGAGTAGGAAGAGTGTAGGAAGAAAGAATAGGCATTCGTAGAAGAGAAGCAAGGCCTGGGAAAATATCCAGCCACTGCTATAACAAGTGGAAGCTTTCTTTCTTTCTTTCTTTCTTTCTTTCTTTCTTTCTTTCTTTCTTTCTTTCTTTCTTTCTTTCTTTCTTTCTTTCTTTCTTTCTCTCTCTCTCTCTCTCTCTCCTTCCTTCCTTCCTTCCTTCCTTCCGTCTTTCTTTCTTTCTTTCTTTCTTTCTTTCTTTCTTTCTTTCTTTCTTTCTTTCTTTCTTTCTTTCTTTCTTTCTTTCTTTCTTTCTTTTTTTCTTTTTCACTTTCTAACACCACATTCCATGATCAGATTTATCTACTATTTATTTATTTAACAAATTTAAATAGCTGCCCAACTCACACATAGCTGACTCGGGTGGCTTACAAAATTTAAAATGTCCGCTGATAGGATGATATCAGAAACTAGCTGCACACTTGAGAAAGACATCTTCTCTTAGCATTTTAGGAATTCCTAATATTGATTTGATATTCTGGGAGTTGTAGACCATTATTTCTGGCAGGCTACTTTGGGCGGTGAGGCAGTTGAGAGTAGAAATGGAATTTTTTGCTTCCAGTGCAAAAAATATCCTATAACAACATAGTAAAAGGAAAGACAATTCCAAGAATGAGAAAAGATGACTATAGTTGATATCTATGGCAGCAGGTGCCTATGCTAGGTTTCTATCTTTCAATCTCCAAAGATGCTGAAGAATAAGAAGATGTTTTTTTCCTATCTCAGAACAATTCGACAAACAGTTTAGCAACCCTTTCAATTAGATCTCAGAAAGATTCCAGAAGCAGCCTATTGATCACATGCATTCATTCATAATGTCCATTGCTTCCCCCCCCCTCCCGATCCTCTCAGGCAGTGGTGGGCTTCAAATAATTTACCAACCGGTTCTCTCCCCTAATGACTGGCTGGGTGGGTGTGGCTGGGTGGGCATGGCCAGGGTGGGCGTGGCCAGGGGGCATGACAGCACTCAGTCTCCTGCAGCACTCTGCCAGCCAAAACGGGGCATGGGGGTTAACATGATGCCCCCCGTGCCCTGTTTTGGGCCTGGACAGCTTCCTGCACCGCTCTGGAAGCCAAAATGGGGCAGGGGGGGCTGCGCGATGCCCCCATGCCCTGGTTTGGGCCTGCACCACCCTGGAAACCAAAATGGGGCACAGGGGGCTGCACAACGCCCCCCGCACCCCATTTTGGGCCTGGACGGCCTCCTGCACCACCCTGGAAGCCAAAATGGGGCAGGGGGGCCCGCGCAATGCTCCCATACCCCAGTTTGGGCCTGGATGGCCTCCTGCACCACCCGGAAACCAAAATGGGGCACGGGGGGGCCTCACAACGCCCCCCTGCACCCAATTTTGGGCCTGGACGGCTCCTGCACCACCCTGGAAGTGAAACCAGGGTGTGGGGGGCCACATGACACCCCCCATGCCCCATTTTGGGCCTGGACAGCCTCCTGCGCCACACTGGAAGCCAAAATGGGGCACGGGGCGGACTCCTGGGAGGGGAGGGGCGGGGTAGGACGGGGCCAGCCAGAGGTGGGATTAGCCGATTCTCTGAACTGGTAAAAAACTTAACAACCAGTTCGCCCGAACCAGTGCGAACCGGCTGCAGCCCACCTCTGCTCTCAGATAATAAGAAAAACCTCTAGCTATGTCAGTTTACATATAGGTAAAACTAAGGTAGCAGGAAGTAAAGTAACACCTGCATATATTTTTTAATATCTTTTTCACAGTGGGCATTAGAATAGCAACTCAATGTCTGTGTTTAAAACTATATCTAAGTTATTAGATGTGTAAAAAAAATTCATAACTGGTCTAATACTTTATTATTTAATTCAGAGATCACCAAAAGAAACTTGGGTATTTGGGATTGTCAGATCTCTTCATTAGGTAGGACACAAAGAAAGGCAAGAGAAGAGGAAAGAGATGGAAAAGTCTCATCTCATATGAAAATCATGATGGCTCATAAGGACTTCATAAAAATATTTCCTTTCAGCTTCGGCGCAAAGCCAATCAAGCAAAATAGTTTTCCTTTTTTTTTCAAGTATGAAAATCATTGCCATACGGTTAGCTAATCAAATATTTTGGAGGAGATGTTCCCATGAGCAAGACTAGGTAAACATTTGAGGAAATGCCAGGCACAATTGTTCATATCCTAGAGGGCTCCTTTTATTGATTGGAAAAAAAAAATTACTCTGACTTTAAAATGACTCTGGCCAATTCTGTGCACCAATGGGAGGCTAAAATGGAGTGGAGCGTTTTGCAGAGTTCAGAAGACATTATCTTTAATGTGAAGACTCATACCTAGAGCAAAATTGTGAAATACATTAAAATGTTCTGTTTGTAGTCTTATTTATCAGTGATGGGTTGTTCATTTATGAAATCATCACCGATGTTGTGATTATCAAATGAAATATATTTGACCAGCATGATAGCAAGCCTAACATGATAGGGGGAGAGTTTTATAGATTTCTTAAATGAAAACACGAAAATGTCATTGCTTGTGGGATGCTATTAAAGGATTGAAAATCAGCACTTGAAGTTTGCAATAATGTGAAAGGCATAGAAAATTTGCCATGAGAAAGAAATGTTATCTATCCAAGTCTAGGTTCGCAAAAGAATTAGATTTAATTCAGATACGGGCACTTTGTTAAAGGAAGTTGACATGATGTATTAAAAAAAACTTCTTTGACAATATTATGTTATTAGGGAAAGAGCTAATCATGTCCTTTATTTGTTATCAGTTGAACTTTAGCAAAAGTTCAAGAAAGTGAGACACAAAACCAAAGATAAATAGATGCGACTTTTCTTTAGCATCTTGTACTTATTTTTCACTGCTTTTTTGGAATTCTTAAGAAAGTTCAGCCCATATTCCAATCCCGACTGTATCTGACCACAGAAATAATTTTCAATTCATATAGCCAAAGCAGCCCTATGCACACAGAGAGACATTAGCATGTTGTTGAAAAACTCCCAAATCTGCATAAATATAAAAGCTGTGTTGGGCGGAAAAAAACCCCCTAAATTGAGTGTCTTGTTTCCCTAAAAAGTCAAATAAAAACTCTGCTAATTGTATATTTGAGGTTTTCGGATATTTGCTGGTTTATTAGAATACCAATTACCAGCAGCTTGCTTAGTATGGAATAATGGTAAGGAATAATGACTATTGGCAGAAAACTCCTAAACAGGAAGGGAGAGCAGATGGGGAATTAAATGATGGACAACCTGAACAGAAATTTCCTATGCTGAAACATCTCCCTGCAGATCCTGCTGGTATAAACTGAATGGAGATCAGACTCATTTTTGATAGCCACGGCATCTCCAATAGAAGAATCCTGTAAAAAATCTTAAAAACATGAAAGAGATTCATTTCTCTGGGCCTTGTAGAGGATTTTAGTTTCACATCAAGCCTGCCAAGGTTTCCTTTTCCTTCCCCCCCCCCTCTTAACAAATCTCTCTTCTGTCACTAGAAAGGAGGAGAGTGAGTAGGTGTGATGAATTACTCCATTTTAGAAATAAAATGAAAACCTTTTGACTGCATTTTTCAATTAAATCCATGAGCTGTATGGGAATGGAGGTGCACTTGAGCTTTCATTGCGTCTTCTCCAGTTCAATTAAGGGCCTCTGTGGGACCCTTCAGTGCACTCGAGACCAGATTTGGTTTCATCAAACCGAACCATTTGCCACTGAATTTGGGGACAGCCACCTCACCATTATTTATTCCTTTTCCTGGACAGAATGTAAATCCACAGTTCACTGATTAAAAACACTTCAGCACAACAAAATAAAACAATTGACCTTAACATGCCAATTTGAATACGATCTACAACAAGGTTGCTGGTTTGAGGGAGAAGTTTTCCTCACTCCAAATAACATTGTGATGAGTGTGTGTGTGTGTGTGTGTGTGTGTGTGTGTATTATTAAAAGTTTCAAAGGGAACATGAAAACTGACACAAACTAATACAGAATAGATAAGAGAGAGAGAGAGAAAAAAAAGTGCAGAAAGACAGGATAAATAGAAAGAAGATGCTTGATTTCTTTTGCAGCAAATACAAGTACGATTACAAAGTTTTGTCATTTTATGATTGCAAAATAAAAAAAAAACCCTCACTTTTTCCCATTATCCATTTTTTCCCTAATCGTTAAAACCACAAGTCATAAGGGCATGTTTTCTGTTTCCTGCAAAAGGCCAAAAGGGATTTCCAGCCAGGTATATGATGTCTATATGTATAAATTGGCATGTGTATACAGTAATCGCATATGCTGAAATGTAGCCCATGATCCAATGTTGGACCTGATTCTCAGGATCAGAACAGCTGCTCCCACTTAACTACTTTGTCCTTCAGAAAAAACATACCTATAATTTTCTTACAAAACACTCTTAGTAATTCTGGCTTCATTATTACTTCTATGTAGCTACTCCCTGAATGCTTCTATTTTAAGAGTTTGGGTCTGTTGCCAATTGGGAATTGAGGGCGGTGGTCCACTCTTCTTGAAACGAGAATCTGGCACATGATGTCTCTATTCTTCAGAAAAATCACAACGGAGCTACAAAAAGCTTGTTTCTATAAATTCCCTTTTAAAGCCAGAGGCTATGGCCATCTCCCATCCTCTGGAAGGTAATGCTACAATTGCACTGTGAACTGTACAGAGAATTTTTTTCTTTAGACTGATCTTCTGCCCTGCTTCTTTGGAGGACTCTAGCCTTCAGGGTGGAAAAAAAAATGCTTTCCACTTTCTTCGCAACATGCATCATTAAAGATCTCTCTACTTACTCGCCTGTTTTCTGAACTAAAAACCTCACATTTTCACATTTCCTTATAGGAAAATTGTTCCCTTTTCATTTTTTCCTCCTTTTCGGTATTTTCTTCCATCCTAAAGGATCATTTGGCAACCCCAGCTTTTCTGTACTTTAGCCATTTTGTGCAAGTTAGACCTAAAAGTCTAAATTATTACAACATATCATCCTAAATGACCTTGTCTTTAAGAGACCAAATATAGACTTTTAATTCAGCAATAATGGAACACATGAATACAAATATGGACCTGCTGGAATAGGCCAAGACCGGTCTTATTTTTTTTCCACAATGTCCCACCAGTGTCCAACAATAAAGAGACATTTCCAACAAGCAAGAGATAGAGACATGTCCAGTGGTGAAATCCAATTTTTTTTACTACCGGTTCTGTGGGCGTGGCTTGGTGGGCATGGTGTGGCTTGGTGGGGGTGGCTTGGTGGGCGTGGCAGGGGAAGGATACTGCAAAATCTCCATTCCCACCCCGCTCTGGGGCCAGCCAGAGGTGGTATTTGCCGGTTCTCCGAACTACTCAAAATTTCCGCTACCGGTTCTCCAGAACCTGTCAGAACCTGCTGGATTTCACCCCTGGACATGTCCTTTCCTTTAAGATTCCTTGGCAACCTGTATCTGAAGGCATGCTTGCCTCCAGGCTGACACTAGTCTTCCAGGTTGATAACGTAGGATACATTTGTCCTCCATGATTTTATCTAATCCCATTTTAAAACCATCCACGTTACTAACCATTACTATATCATTTACTAATGAATGCCAAGAGTTAATTGTATTGGCATACAGAGAACTACTTTCCTTTTGTCTACTTCTTTGTTTCCAGACCACTTTGTTGGATGACCCTGTCCTAGGCTTTTCAGACAGGAAGAAAAACTTATCCTGCTGTTTTTTAAAAAAAGGTTTTTAAAATCTTGATTTTATTGTTTTTATAAAGAACTCAAGACAGTGAACATATCCTCTGATTTTCTCCACAGCAACAACCTGGGGTAGAAGAGTGACTGACCCAAAGCCATCCAGACAGCTTTTTATGCCTAAGGCAGACTAGAACTCACCGTCTCCTGGTTTCTAGAGTGGAGCCTTAATCACTAGACCCTGCACCATGCCATTTTGAGCAACTCAATCATTTCCATCCTCTTAGTCATGTTTTTCTGACCTAAGATTCCCAAATGCTGAATTCTTTTGTGAGGAAAGTGTATACATCCCTTAATCAATTTAATTGCCCAATTCTGCACATTTCCCAGGTCTATTATAATCCTTTTTCAAAGGAGGGGATCAGAACTGTACTCAGTAGTCTAGATGCAGATGTGCCATAGGTTTGTTGAAGGACATTACAACGTTGGCCTTTCCTAATGATAGAATCTGCCTTTTTCCCAGCTGCTGTTCACCGAGTCAACTTCTTCATTAAGCTATCCTTTATGTCCCTAAGGTCTTCTTCCTATTTAGTTTCAGGCAGCTCGATCTCCTTAAATATGTATGTGAAGTCAGGATGTTTGTTTTAGGATGCATCCCCATATACTTACTTAAACTGAACTGCATAAGACATTTGGTTGACCATCCACCAGTTTAAAGAACTCCTTCTGGAGTTCTTCACAATCAGTTTTGGCAAACATAAGAAAGTCCTGCTGGATTTAACCAGCAGGCCCAATTAGTCTAGTGTTTTGTTCCCACAGTGGCCAATTAGATGCTAGTGGACAGCTTACAAGTAGGTCTTAAATGCAGTAGCACTATCTCCCTTGGGTTGGTATTGGGGGGGGCCTACTACCCCCTGTGCTGAATTTAAAACAGGGTTTGATTATCCAGAGGCCCAGTTTCATGACATCATAGCGTCCCCATACTAAGCCAAGATTCCCTCCCTCCCTCCCTCCCTCCCTCCCTTCCTTCCTTCCTTCCTTCCTTCCTTCCTTCCTGCACTGAAGATGTTACCTAGTTGGGTAATTAAATGCCTGCAAGAAAACCACCAAGCTCAGATAACATCAAGTACCCCAAAGTTCTTACCCTCCCTCCCTCCCTCCCTTCCTTCCTCCCTTCTTCACTAAAAACTTGCATAAAGTTATCTAGATTTGCTTTTGTCTGAAGCAAGGAATTTGGCCCCCGGAAGCAATGTGTTTCACTTTGTCAAAGCAGAGACCATTCAGTCATCTGAAGATAGCAGTTTGGGTGGCTGATAGAGCACCTAATCCAGGGGTGTCAAACTCACGTCGTCACGGCAGCATCACGTGATGTATTGGGACTTTTCCCCCTTTGCTAAACTGGGTGTGGTCAGCCCATGACGCATCAGGCCCGTGGGCTGGGAGTTTGTCAGCCCTGACTTAATCAGTCAGTCAATCAAACTCCCTTGAACCTGTGGAGCAGGACAAGGTACTTCTCAACTCCTACCTCTCCCATCCCTGCCCAGCACTTTTGAGGCTAGAAATCTTCAAGATTTCAGCATCCACTGAAGCTGCCTAGTCTGGAGGACCTTCAGGGTGCATGGACTAGAGTAGGATGGTCACAGCTTTCCAGCCTGCAGGACTAATCACAAGCCCAGGTTGCCCCAGGAAAGCCATCTTCAACACATGCTATGCATTTCTCAAAGACGTTCATCCCAGAACTTCAACCAACACTGGAGATGGTGGGAGAAGACCAAGAGGAGACAGTTCACAGAGTCACTTTCCTCCACTGTTCCAAAACTTTTTGTTTTGTGAAGCAACTTTGGCAAAGAGATTCTTTGTTCAAAGCTTCATCAGGTCCAAGCACTCCTGTGAGGTTTTGCACAGCCTTTGTAAATAAGTGCAAATTGGTGTTTCAGCCTTAATGGCACAGTAGTAACTCTATAGCTCCTGTGGCCTTCAGAGGCTGAAAAGATGCCAGCTACAAAACACCACACCTTTAAAAAAAAAAAAAAAAAAAAAGTCTGCTTTCCATTTGTAAATAATTCCCAACACATTTTACTATCAACCTATAATTTCATCACATTTTTTAGCGTTTTCAGACTTCATATGCTTTTAGCATGGTATTGAGCATGGTATAGAGCCGCGGTGGCCCAGTGGATAGAATGCAGTACTGCAGGCTACTTTTGCTGACTGCTGGCTGCCTGCAGTTTGGCAGTTCGAATCTCACCGGCTCAAGGTTGACTCAGCCTTCCATCCTTCTGAGGTTGGTAAACTGAGGACTGAGATTGTCAGGGGCAATATGCTGACTCTGTAAACAACTTAGAGAGGGCTGTAAAGCACTGTGAAGCAGTATATAAGTCTAAGTGCTATTGCTATTGCTTGCAAGTGTAGCGCAAGCAAAACCAGCCAACAGCTGATCATCAAGTCAGCGGATCAATCAGTGCTCACTCTTTTTGCTTCAAACTGCCCAATTACTGGCTGCAGGCTGCACCGTCCACACAGCATCCGGTACTTCATAAATTAACAGCCCTTCACCTTCCTTCACAAAAAGGAATGCAAATAAGTTTCTAGCATTTCCCCATCTATTTTATGTTTGTCAGGCAACTTTCAAAATGTTCCTTACCCCCATAGGCTGCTGTAAGGGTAGCCGAAAGGGAACATTGATTTAAACAATTGACAAATATATTGAGAATGCCTCAAAAGTTTTCTGTTCACTGTGGCACCAGATCAGCTTTACAGAGCAAACTCGACGAATGCAGCAAACTCCACAACTGCCTATGGAAAGAGGTTCACTCAATTCCAATACCGATCTTGTTGCATGGCAACAGTCAGTGAGAATAGCCGACCAGCAGAATCGGTGCCGGACTGAATGCGATGGATACGCGTGTGCGTGTGCTCGGATAATCCTCTGATGAGGAAATGAATGTCCATGCATGGAGGGTGAACATGCTGGTACATCAACTAGATCTGGAGAAAAAAAAATGCAAGCAGCTTTTCTAGGAGTGCTAAAAAAAGTTTTAGAAGCTGTCATGGCATCATCAATGCTGGTGACGCTGTATGGTTGACAGAAATGTATGCAGCTCCACAGGCAAAGAAAAGCAGTCTGAAAAATGCACAAAGTTGTCTGCCTTTGAGGGCTCCTGACTCATACAGAATCAAAGCCTTATTGGAATACAGACAGTATTTTTCCCTGCCTTGTTCTCCACCACCACCAACGGGTCACCAACAATGCCGCTCTCATTGCTAAAGCTGCCATGTGTAATATAATCATACTGATGATTCCCCTTTATCAATTCAGCCCTGACTTTGGCTTTCTTGCCACCAAAGCATATAAAAATAACACTTCCCCAACATGTGCAACTTACCACATTTTTAACAGTTGGAAGCAAAATGAAAAAGGCTAGGTTAATGTGGTCTCCAGCATCTACCTTTTCTTCATGTCCTTGTTCACCTTTTCAGTTACTCACTTTATCAGACAAATCAGCCCTGTTTGCATTCTGAAGGCAGAGCTCTTATGTTTCCAAATGATCTTTTAAATTCAGAGGAAGAAACGGGTGAAATGCTCCCTGTTCGGACCGGATCAGGTGGACCGGTAGTGGCTTGCGCCCGTGGTTCACCGTCCTGGTAGTGATGGCTGGCTGGCCACGCCCCCGTACCGGTCTGCTACTCGCTGCTCGCCGCTCGCTCGCCCTGCAAGCAGATGTCCTGGCACTGCACATGTGGTAGGACGCGAGTCTGCACCGGAAGAGGGCTGTGGGAGATGCGGTGCGCATGTGCAGCAGCCCCAGGACATCCGCTTGCCATTTCCCGCCTTTTGGGTGTGGCGCACTCTGCTTCCGCGGGGCCTTTGGCCGACTGCTGCCGCTCTCAGACTCAGCCCCATAGCAGCAGCAGCAGCAGAAGGTAAGGCGATGCTGGTGGTGGTGGGAAGACCCGCTGCGCCTCAGGTCCCGAAGAGCAGGGTGTGCTCTTGCCTGGGCGCTCCGCCATCCCAGAACTGCACCGTGCTGGGGAATTTTCCTGCGCGGCCACAGTGGGGGCAGAGCCGCCCAGCGAGGCTTTGTTTGAGCGTGGGTCAGTGTGGGGTGTGGAACTTCGAGGCTGGGAAGGGCTGCACATGCTTATCTGCCTTCCACGTGGCCAGCTTACGAAGGCAGCAAGTGGAAGGCCACGTGGAAGGCAGGAAAGCATGTCGGGGTGGCGGGGAAGGGAGGTAGCATCCTACTCCCTTCCCCGCAGCCCTGCCATGCTTAGCGGCCTTCCACGCGGCCTTCCCGGCGGTCGCCCATGCCCGCTTGCCTTCCGAAGTCGGCGTCCAGCCTGTGACGGGAGAAGCACCGCTTCTGGCCAGGCCTGGCCAGTGGGTGGGTGGGTGGCCCTTGGGGGAGACACAGCTGCTGCGTTGGGGCTAAGAGGGGCGGCGGCAGGAGAAGGAAGAAAGCGAACCGTGGCTGTGGTGCTCTGGGAGGGCGGGCGGTGAGGGTCCTTCACAGCTGCGTGCTGCCTCTGTCGGGCAGAGGGCCAGGCCTGCTCTTGGAAGTAGCTGCCGCTCTCGCTGCCTGCTTTCTTCCTTCTCCCGCCGTGAAACAAAAGCAAACGGTGGCAGCGCTGCTTCTGGAGGGCAGGTGGATGTCTCCCTGCCAGGCAGGGAGGGATGGCAGCGAGAGCGGCGGCCCCTTCCAAGCGCAGGCCTGGCCCGCTCTCCTCCCCGTGTGGGGGGCTGCCGCCTGCCCGGCTGCCAGTGGCTTTCGTGCCACACTTGTAATCGTGTGGATGGCCGGATTAACAGGTAGTGCTGGGGACACCTTGCCTGCCGCCTCCATGCACTGCGCTTGGCAGGGGCCGCCGCCGCCCTTCTCGCTGCCCTCCCTCCCCACCTGGTAGGTGGAGGAGACAGGCGAGGTGGGAGGCAGAGGGGTGCGTGGGACTCGGCTCAGCTGCTGAGCATGGGGGGCGCCCGCCCCGGCTCTCGGGCTGCTTCCCGCTGCTGTGCAAAGTTTGGCATGCCAGGCCACCGGCGGGCAAGGTGGTGGCGCTGGCTGAAGTGGCTTGGGCCTCTCCGAGTACCTGCCGGCCGCCCAAGGCTGCATGGCTTTTGCCACTCGCCTCCACGCGGACTTGGGGCAGCCGGCGCTGGCGGCAGGGCTGTGGCCAGAGCTGGGTAATGAGCTGCGCTGTGCTGGGGAGCCGAGCCGAGCCAAGCTGTGCCGGCTTTCCTGCGTGCCGCTGACTTGCTGGAACTGTTTTGAAGCCGTTTTGCAGAAGGAACTGTGGCCGCTGCTGACGGTGGAGCAGAACAACCTTGGGTTTGCTTCGGGCAGGTGGAGGGGGCGGGGGGACTCGGCTGTGCCCGGTGGCCCCAGCAGCTTCCCACAGGCGGAGGGAACTGGGGAGGGCGGCGTCCCTGCGGCTGGTGGGCTTTTGGAAGCGCAAAGCCACCAGGGAGCCCGTGAGGTCCGGCCTCCTGCGCCCCCGAGCGTCCGCACGGGGACCCCGAATCCCCTTCCAAAGCCCGCATGGGAGGCAGCATGGTGGTGCCAAGCAGGAGCCCCGGTGGCACTGGGCGGGACAGAGCCGTTGATGGAGTGCACCTGCCGGGGAGGCTGGCCGAGCACTCCGCCAGCTGCGGGAGGCCTTGGAACGGCTGTGGGAGGCCTTGGAACGGCCAGCTGCAGCCCTCGTGGCATTGGGGGGGGCGGCAGGGGTCCGGTTGTGCAGTTGTGGCGGCCCCGCCCCAGCCCCGCAGCGCTGGAGCCATGCACACCCCGACAGCTCTATGCAGCGAGGAAGAGCAGGCGGGAGGTGTGGAGGCGTGTGTCCTGGCAGCCGTGGGGCGACACGGGCTGTTCCGCCCTCAGGAGGGAATGCCCCCCAAATACAGGCAGGGGACGAGGGGAAGGCTTCAGCGTCCGACTGCCTCCGCTTTGCCGTCCTCTGGGTCCGGGCTGTCCGAAAGGGGCTTTTGCAACAGGCAACTGGATGAGCCGAGCCAAGGGCGATGTAGTTGCGATTGCAGCTGCAGCCAAGCTTGGCTGTCTCCATGGGTCCAGCAGCAACAGGGCCACCCGCCCAGGTGTTCCCTTTACCGCTGGTTGCCTGGCTGCGCTGAAACGCCACCAACCGCTGCCTCCATTTCCTCGCTGCCTCCAAACTAGCTCCGCGGCACCCTTCTCTGCGCTGCCTCCCGTGGCAGGCAGGCTGGCCTCTGAGGAGGCGGGGAAGGAAGAGAAAGGCGGGAGGGGGAGAGGGAGAAGGTCGGCCGCCAACCAGATGGGGTTCCCGGCGGGAGGAGGGAAACGTCTTGGGGGGGCTGCGCTGACTGAAAGAAAGAAAAACTTATGACCACAATTGAGCCCAACATTTTGGTTGCTAAGCAAGAGCGTTGTTAAGTAAGTTTCACCACATTTTACAAGTTGGCCACGCCCACCCGGTCACCTGACCACCAAGCCACGCCCACCTGAAGCCACGCCCACCTGACATTCAAACCATGCCCACAAAATAAGCCACGCCCACAGAACTGGTAGGGGAAATTTTCATATTTCACCCCTGGGAAGAAGGGTAGGGAGTTGGGGAAATCTGAGGTTTAGTAGAAATGATCCCTTAGATCAGTGTTGGCGAACCTTTTTGGCACCGAGTGCCGAAACAGGAGTGCGTGCGCACAGGGTGGAGCACCGGAAACCATAAGAGCAGCTCCCTGGTGTGCATGCGCAGGAGTGCCAGAAACCAGAAGAGCAATTCCCTGGCATGCATGCATGCACCGGGAAGCTGAGCTTCTGGTTTCCAGCATGCACATGTGCGCCGGTCACCTGGTCTTCCAGTTTCTGGTGCACATGCGTGCACAAAGACCAGCTGGCCGGTGTGCATGTGCGCGCTGGAACCTGGAAGAGCAGCGGGTGACAGCTGGCGTGCCCGGAGAGATGGCTCTGCATGCCACTTCCGGCACACGTGCCATAGGTTCGCCATCACTGCCTTAGATCAACTGCTAGGCATTCTGGAGTTGTAAAAATATCTATCTTGAGGACATCAGGTTGGAAAGGCCACCTGAGATAAAAAGCAGTCAGTGGTGGCATGTGTTTTGGTAGGCAATGATCCCCATCACCAAATGCCTTAAATGTGCTAAATAGACACATTTGGGGCGAGAGGGTTCAAGCATTCACCAGCACCGAAATACACATACCTCAATACCCAGTAAATGTTAGACAATTCTGATTGCAAAAGTCTTATTGGACTCTCAGGAAGGAGTCTATGACAACGTTCCACGGCCCACTTGCCCCGGCCAACCTACAGTGGGACAACTTGCAATGGCCAACTCGCCACAGGACAATTCGCTGCGGGACAAGAGATACACTAATATCAAATAAATGGTGGAATAGAATCATTAAAGAAAGGATGCAAAAGGAGGGACAGAATGAAATGTGAATGACAAAAATTTAAATATTTATTTATTTATTTATTTATTTGTTTGTTTGTTTGTTTGTAATATTTTGAATAATTAAATTGAATTGGCCAGTGGCGAGTTGGCTGTGGCAAGTTGTCCCACAGCAAGTTGGCCGCAGCGAGTTGGCTATGGCAAGTTGTTCCAGTCCATCAGGAAGTGGTCATATACCAAAGCTCAAATTCATTGAGGATTTCCTTGCTTAGTCCTTTCTTGTTTTAGAAGATCTCTTGGCTTACTTCTGATTGGCTTACATTCAAATTCTCTGAAGCCTGATTGCATAGAAAGGATAGCAACATAATCCCTTTACATCTATTCAGCAAGTACAATTCCTTAGAGAACCACAACAACTTTTGGGTAGTTAAACTACCCATTCTTGTGGTGGAACCAGAAAAATACATTTTGGCACGTTGGTTGAGATTCGATTTTCAGCTTCAGCCATCTTAACATTTCACAGTTCTCTGATCTGAATTCTCTAGCCAGACAGAATTGCTCCCTTGTTGATAGAGACATCTCCAGGGTGTGCCTCTGCACTGCCTACCGCAAGAACTCTTCTGCTAGTATTAATGTAGAACATGGACGTGCATATTTATCTGGGGAAGGGCATATGGGTTACAAAAGAGAAAGAAGAACATAAGAGGAAGACTGGCTGTTTGCTACAGGGATGATATTGTCAGAAATGGTACAGTCAACTTATCAGTGAGATGGGTGGCATATAAATTTAATAAATAATTAAGTGATATACATAGAGGGATGGAGCAGAGTCTGAGCAGTAAAAAGCAGATGAATGTGGATTGGCAGAATCTAGCCTTTCTGGGGGAGAACCAGATCCAGTTGAGAGAGAGAGGAGGGAGGGAGGGAGGGAGGGAGGGAGGAAGGGAGAGAGAGAGAGATCCCCATTTAAGTCCTCTTTTCTGGGGGAGGGAGGGAGGGAGGGAGGGAGAGAGAGAGCGAGAGAGAGAGAGAGAGGAGAGAGAGAGAGAGAGAGAGAGAGAGAGAGAGAGAGAGAGAGAGAGAGAGAGAGAGAGAGAGAGAGAGAGAGAGAGAGAGAGAGAGAGAGAGAGAGAGTGTTATCATCCTTGGGCTGTCATCTTTGTATTATCAATAATTGATCTTACATTATCAGATCATTTAGTGATTGCATTTCAACGCAGATTGCCAATCCCAAATACCTTCCAGCATTTAATTAATCTCCCCCTTTTTCTAGCAATCGCTACATTGTGAGTTTTAATGATAGGTTCTTGCTGCTGCTGAATACATATTATCCTGGTTAGTGCTAATGAGAGCAGAGCAAGAAGGAGCAATTCCCCTTGGATGTTGCTTTTTAAATCAAGAATAATTGAGATGTTACATACATTTCCGACTGTGTCAAGTTTGCTGCATTTTCATTTGTTTCCCACTATAGATTGAGAATATATGATTGCAGGTGTCCAGAGTAGATACAGCAGTACTTCTTATCTACTTTTCCTATACCAATTTCATCCACAGAATTCTTTTTGTCCTCCTGAAGATTTTACACTCTGATCCATGTTGCCCAGAGTGGACAAGCAGTCCCACAAGCCCCATGATAGATAGACAGTGTGTGTGTGTGTGTGTGTGTGTGTGTGTGTGTGTGTGTGTGTGTGTGTGTATCTTGGTGTTTTCATGCCTGGTATGCCGGTGGTATGTCAATATGTCTATTGATCGAGTTGTTATTAGAGAACCAGGCTTCTTGAGGCGGTGTGTGTGTGTGTGTGTGTGTGTGTGTGTGTGTGTGTGTGTGTGTGTATCTTGGTGTTTTCATGCCTGGTATGCCGGTGGTATGTCAATATGTCTATTGATCGAGTTGTTATTAGAGAACCAGGCTTCTTTCAAGAGGCGTCCTCCCTTTATTTCATCGTAGGCAACAACCTCGGTCTCCTGGAAGTTGAACTCATGACCATGCTCCTCCATGTGCATCCAAATCTGGGAGCGCTGTTCCTTGCGTCGGACCGCCAGCTTGTGTTCATGCACCCTAGTTCGTAGTCGTTTGGCTGTTTCTCCTACGTAATGGTCTGCACAATTGCTGCAGTTAATACGGTAGATTATTGAGGATGTCTCTTCCTTCGGTAGTAGTACTTCTTTCGGGCGCATCACTCTCTTCCTCAAAGTTTGGTCGGGTTTGTGCACCACTTTAACCCCATGTGATGAAAAAATGTGTGCAGCAGTTTCGGATACCCCCCGTATATATGGGAGCACCCTCCATGTTGATGTTTCACTTGTGCCCTCAATGGGCTGCCGGGCCCTAGGTGTGATACATCGCTGGATAAAATCCACTGAATAGCCATTGAGCGAGAAAATTTGATAGAGATGTGCCCGCTCTTTCACTTTGGCCGTCAGTGTGCTGCAATGGGTATCTATCCTACTAAACAATGTCCGAATGCAGCTGACTTTATGTGCATTAGGGTGATTGCTTTCGTTGTGCAAGATGCGATCTGTGCTTGTGGTCTTTCAGTATTCCTCCGTGTTGATGCTCCCATCTGGGTTGCGGCTGATTTGCACATCCAGGAAGGCCAGCTTGTTATTGGCCTCCTCCTCCATTGTAAATTGGATATCCTGGTATACGGAATTGAGGATTCCCATAAACCTGGTTTTAGTAAGAGCCGCGGTGGCGCAGTGGTTAGAGTGCAGTACTGCAGGCTACTTCTGCTGATCACCGGCTGCCAGCAGTTTGGCAGATCGAATCTCACCAGGCTCAAGGTTGACTCAGCCTTCCATCCTTCTGAGGTCGGTAAAATGAGGACCCAGATTGTTGGGGGCAATATGCTAACTCTGTAAACCGCTTAGAGAGGGCTGTAAAGCACTATGAAGTGGTATATAAATCTAAGTGCTATTGCTATTGCTATTTATCCTGTTGTTTGATGATAGTGAATGTGTCATCGACATAGCATGCCCAAACAACAAGATAAAACCAGGTTATATATATATATATATTAGATAGATAGATGATAGATAGATAAATTTTAGATAGATGATAGACATAGAC